>JASEVX010000003.1:86502066-86568693 GCA_031761405.1 Serripes groenlandicus
CCCCTCTTTGTTCAGACAAGAGATCCGCCCCTGGTAACATTATAGCCCGTATTGGGTCCTGATAATATTCATGAATCTTGTTAAGAAAGTTATCGTAATTTACTACAGAATAATTGCCTTGAATAAAGATAAAGTGTCGTAAATGCACAGGCCAGAGAAAGCAAGTGATAACACGAGTCCGACTCCGACAACACTTTGCGGCCAGCTTAGCCCCGTCTGGATCACCTTTATAAATCGGTGTTTTTTACGTCCTTGTGTTTATATTTTCCTGTTTACGTCCTTTTTAGTTAACCCTTTCCCACATACAACAAATATGCAGCAGTCGATTGTGAAATTGAAAGACAATATTATGGAAAATTTCGAAATGAAAGCATAATTATTGAATAGAGTTGAAAACATTGTGGTAAAAAGAGAAATTGCGTACTATGACCAATTTCTCCTTTTGTACAAATGTTTTCAAACGGCGTCTATTGCACAGGTTTCAGAAAGCGTCTGTATGTGGGAAACGGTTAAAATCCTCTAGGATACTACAAGGACACACTTTAAATCCATGACATTGACGACATTTGCCGTATTTCAACAGACGTCTTTTGAAAACATTTTTGGAAAGGGAGAAGAACATGCTCAATGTATGCTTTCTCTCCACTTCCAATACTGTTTTCAGCTTCTCTGTCACAATTTACTGACATTGTTCTGAAAGTTACGTGTGTATGTAGG
Source organism: Serripes groenlandicus (assembly GCA_031761405.1). Lineage (NCBI taxonomy): Eukaryota > Metazoa > Mollusca > Bivalvia > Cardiida > Cardiidae > Serripes > Serripes groenlandicus. The sequence continues at coordinate 86,502,784 of JASEVX010000003.1, forward strand.
TCTTTTCCTCAGCTGGTTCGAAGAAGAAGAAACCTAAATATATAAAGAACGGGTAAAGATATTGTGTTCTCCAGTATAAGATATAAAGGGAAAGAAGTAATTGTTTCAAGTATTCAGGGTTATCACTTTACAATTTCGATGAGTATGCATGGTGGAAAGGGTTTAATATTATTATTTCCTGAAAAGAAATACTTCTTTAAATTAACCTCAATGCAGATTTTAATTAAACTATTTTAAGTATGTGTATCTTTTTTTCATGTGTATTGTTTATACTTTCTCGGTTATATTAGAGTGCCCATTGGACAAGGCACATTTCCAAGCCTTGTGCTGTTTTGTTTACCCAGAGATAATGAATAAGAAAAACACCAGTTAAACAAACGAACCATTCCATGAGAAAACCAACATTATGAACTCTGCGTAATGTATCGATTCAGATCAGCTTGCACAGGCTAATCAGGGCCGACACATTCCGTCTCAGGGAGATAGAGGTATAGAGTAATGATTCATGAAACAGAAAATCCAGGAGACGAAAAGTGTCTGTCCGGGTTAGCCTGCGTGGCATGCTTAGGCTGATCCGGGTCGATACTTAACGCAGAGTCCTCAATGTTGGTTTTCTCGTGGGACGGCTCAAATTGTTTAAACTTGTAATAAAACACTGCATTTGCAAGTTGTTCATTCTCTATAAAAATGATTGACCCTTATCCGCTTTTCTGAGACTTTTAATAAACATTTTAACAAACGATGTAGACCAATAACAGCCTGCACACCTGCGCAGTCTAATCTGTATATACACCGTTCGCTACTTACGTGTCTATATGTAACACAATCTTCTCCTATCCATTTATTTGGACCGGCATTTTAAAATAGCAATGGTGATGATATCAGTCGCAGGAATTCAGCGGGATAAGGGTCATGACATTGTAATATTCGATTTCTTTGTATGGTGTCAGACGCCACTTTCAACACTATTTTAGTTATATCAAGAGAGTATGTTACCAGTTCTTCCCGACAGTCAACCGTTATTCTAACAACAACAATCCTGAGCGTCAATGGGCTAAATCAATTACTACCATGTGTTAAGTCATGAGCCGACCAAAGATCGAACCCGCGACATCCCGCACCCGAGTCGGACGTTCTACCTATGCATCACCGAGATAGATAGGTGATGGTTGAATGGTCGGTCACGAAACTATTGGGAAACAGAGGGCTTCCAACAGTAAATGTCTGTATCGATCGTCGATTCACACCAACACAGTCATGCCAGTACACGTATAACGATCGAACATGCACGTACGCGATCACGAGTGTCATATAATTAACCCCTTTCCACATGCAGACGACTATTGACACATCCACAGCAGACGACTATTTTAAACATTGTGAAAAAATAAGAAATTTCGCGTAAGGAGCAAAATTTCTCGTTGTGTCACAACGCTGTCAATTATATTCCCTATTGAAGAGTTATTTCTATTTTCCTGCATTGCCTCTTTCACAGTCGTCTGCTGTAGATGTGTTGTATGTGGGAAAGGGATGTTAACTTGGTGCATCTTCTGTGAGAATTGTAAAGATAATAGACTCAAGTGGGAGGATAGTTCAAATATGTAATAACTGAGACAAACACTTCTGTGGTCATATACTTGTCACCACAACTGAACGATTGTTTATGGAGTTCTAAGATTGTGTGTACACTCATTAGACGATGATCAATCAAAGATCTTTCTCTTAAACAAAAGACTGACTATTAACCCTTTCCCACTTTCAGACGCTCTATGAGACCTGTGAAGTAGACGCATTGCAAAAAAATCGACCAACTTAGAAAAAGCTCATAATGAACAAATTATCCATATGCCACAACGTTTTAAACTGTATTCTACAACGGTTCTATCGCATACTGAGAGTCTCTATATGTTTGACTAAAATATTATCGAAGTGGTCTGCTGCAGACGTTTTTTTATTAGGGAAGGGGTAAATGTCCTTTTGCATTGAGCATACGAAAACATTGCTAGATAAGTGAACTTCTTGAGCTGAGCTTTGTTTTAGTTTCTTGCAATGGCTTCAATTATATTTAAAAGCTATTCGTGCAATTTATAATATAGTTACTCAGCTTTCCTAAGATGTGTTCTAGCATTAATTTGAAACCCTCCTAGGGTGGTTTCTTTGTACGTATCGGTTCAATTAATTATTTCAAGGTAATCTGGGAAACGTTTGTGTCAACCAACGCAAAGCCACAAGCTGTCATTGCATTGACCTAAGCCTCTCCAAAGATATCATACAACTGGCCCACTTTGTCATGTAGTTACACCAATTGGATTAAAATACATATGATTAGAAATGTAAATATACCTGGGGCTTGAGCGTGCATATATCACTATAAGTAATTATTATAAAAATCACCTCTTCTAAATGTACATTTCGACAAACAGGCAAATAAATTATAGACAATCAGTTGCGGGAATGTCAAACACATAGTATGAACAGACCTCTAGAAAGGCTGTTTTTGTGAGATCTTAATTCTTTATTTTACCATAAAACCCTATGTTGATGGTACTCAAAAGAATTGTCTTACTGAGACGATTCTTTTGAGTACCAACAATATATGGTTTGGTCGGGTTATACGAGAGATATTGTGGGAAAAAATGTTTACCACTCATTTTCTTGACCTATGATTAAGACACAGCATATTGTCACTTAAATCAGCCTTAAATCTTTCACGCCGAATTGTTTAGAGTAGACTCTTCCATGTTCAGAATCGGGTGTGTCCATTTCTCAATTTATGAAAGTTTTGGACTATTTGGTAGCTGAAAGGCGACCAATGCTGATTTCAGGTGAGACAGATCGTTACGAGCTGACTCACCTGAATCTGCATTTGTTTGCAAAAACCTCGATATTGCCTGTGGCGCTGAAAGAGTTAAAACTTCCCTGCAATACCATGCGCCCGTATAGAAGATATGTTAACAACAAAGTAATGGTCGTCTAAGATTGAACTTTTCGCCAGCCAAGCAAATTGTCAAGGTCACAGCGACATACATTTCATCTGTGATGGACTGTCTTCCGAATTAAGTAACAATAGGTTTGATGACATTGGAGATATTGACCGGACAAGTTGTTTACTTGAAATGTGGTCATATGTCAAGGTTACAGCGACATGAATTTCGTCTGTGATGCACCGTCTTCCGAATTAAGTAAAATTAGGTATGATGACGTAGCAAATGTTGAACGGACAAGTTGTTTACTTGCAATGTGGTCAAATGTCAAGTTCAAGGTCACAGGTCACGCCAATTTCAAAAGAAGCCCGAGCACACATTAAGTTGGTAACTCTAGGTGCGTTATATTAGGCGACACATTTGTTCTTTAAATTGGATCAAGGTCATGGTCACAGTGATGCAATTTTGGAAAACGACACACCGCCTTCCCAAAGCGCATTTTCATTAACATTTGGTAACTCCAGGTTCAATAACATAGGACAATGTTTTTCGGACAAGATTTTTCTCTAAATGGGGCCAAATTTCTTAAGGTCATGGTCACAATGATCTACTTTTAATACGTGACACGCCGTCTTCCCCTCAAGATTCATACCACTTTTGGTAACTTTATATAAATGTTATAGGCGATATGGTTGAGTGGAATGACTTGATGGAAGAATGGAATGACGAAAAAGAGGCAAAACCTATACCCTTACCCGGTGGGCAACTTAAAAAGTAATAATACGCCGTGATATAACTGAAAAACTGTTGAAAGCGGCGTAAAGCACAAGACAATCCAAGATGCAGTCATATTTTGACGGAATTCTCAATGAGCAAGTTTTCCTGTTGCCTAAAAAATGTTTACTATATTCATTATTTACAATTACGTATATATATATTCTCAATACGTGTGCCTAGCTGTTGTTTTTTTAAGTCGCCTGTTACATATTTGGTGTATGTGGATTCGGATGATCTATCGCAAAAGACTCGACTTAACTAGTTTTCCGCGTGTACACTCGTTAACAATGATATTGTATGATATTCAACTCTAAAAAAGGCACAGGCTCTTATCAATAAATAAATAGATCGAGTCAATGTTAATGCCAGCAGCTCGATCTTCCCTGGTCATAAGGTCGGTTTTCGCCTGAAGTGGTAAAACTTGTGCGATACGAAGAAGATCGCATTGATAGAACAATCACATTACAATCTGATTACTTTTTTAAGTTTATGTATATAGAAATGTCAATAGGCAGGATTTCTACTGGCTTAGATTTTGCTTTCTTACGAACCATTTTTCCGTAGCAGTGTTCGAAAACTGAGGTTTGTTTCTACTTTTGCAATTATAATGCAACATTGAGGACCCCATCAGCTTCCTGTTCAGTATTAACTTGATTAAACGAAATTGCCCGGTTAGTTTGAAATTTTGAGTTTGGGTGGGAAATAGATTACCAGACATCTTTTCCCATTCCATATTGTATTCATGTGTTGATCAATACGCAATTGATACTATGCTAGTTATTCGGTGTCATCGACCGTACACACAAGTATCATTGACAACGGTCCGTGTGTGACAGTTGGGTGCTAGCTTGGAAGATTCAGTATTTAACATTTTGAGTTGGGTGTTTAGCTGTGCAGGCTCCGTCTGTGACATACTTAGTTGGGTGCTTAGCGGTGCAGACTCCGTCTGTGACATACTTAGTTGGGTGTTTAGCTGTGCAGACTCCGTCTGTGACATACTTAGTTGGGTGTTTAGCTGTGCAGACTCCGTCTGTGACATACTTAGTTGGGTGTTTAGCTGTGCAGACTCCGTTTGTGACATACTTAGGTGTGTGTTTAGCTGTGCAGACGCCGTCTGTGACATACTTAGTTGGGTGTTTAGCTGTGCAGACTCCGTCTGTGACATACTTAGTTGGGCGCTTAACGGTGCAGACTTCGTCTGTGATATACTTAGTTGTGTGCTTAACGGTGCAGAATCCGTCTGTGACATACTTAGTTGGGTGCTTAACGGTGCAGACTCCGTCTGTGACATACTTAGTTGGGTGCTTAACGGTGCAGACTTCGTCTGTGACATACTTAGTTGGGTGCTTAACGGTGCAGAATCCGTCTGTGACATACTTAGTTGTGTGCTTAACGGTGCAGAATCCGTCTGTGACATACTTAGTTGGGTGCTTAACGGTGCAGACTTCGTCTGTGACATACTTAGTTGTGTGCTTAACGGTGCAGACTCCGTCTGTGACATACTTAGTTGGGTGCTTAACGGTGCAGACTCCGTCTGTGACATACTTAGTTGGGTGCTTAACGGTGCAGACTCCGTCTGTGACATACTTAGTTGGGTGCTTAACGGTGCAGACTCCGTCTGTGACATACTTAGTTGGGTGCTTAACGGTGCAGACTCCGTTTGTGACATACTTAGTTGGGTGCTTAACGGTGCAAACTCCGTCTGTGACATACTTAGTTGGGTGCTTAACGGTGCAGACTCCGTTTGTAACCTACTGCGTTTGGTGCTTGGCTGTGCAGCCTCCGTTTGTGACATATTTAGTTGGGTGCGTAGCTGCGGAGTCTCTGTTTGTGACAAAAATACTTGGGTGCTTATCTGTACAAACTCCGTTTGTGACATACTTAGTTGGGTGTTCTACGTTGCAGACACCGTTTGTAACATAGTTACTTGGGTGCTTAGCTGTACAGACTCCCTGTATGACATACTTAGTTGTGTGTTTAGCTTTACAGATTCTGTGTGTGACATACTTATTTTCGTGAGAAGCTTTACAGACTCTGTTTGTGACGTACTTAGTTAGGTGTTTAGCTTTACAGACTCTGTGTGACATACTTAATTTGGTGCGAAGCTTTACAGACTTTGTGACATACTTAGATGGATGCTTTGCTGTGCAGTGTCCATTTGTGACATACTTAGTTATTTGCTTAGCTGTAGATATTCCGCTTGTGACATACTTGCTTGGGTGCACAGCTGAACATACTTTGTTTGTGACAAATTTAATTGGGTGCTTAGCTATACAGACTATGTTTGTGACATACTTAGTTGTGTGCTTAACTGTGCATACTCTATTTATGGCATACTTAGTTTGGTGCTTAGCTGTACAGACTCTAGTTATGGCATACTTAGTTTGGTGCTTAGCTGTACATACTCTGTTTGGGACATAGTTAGTTGTGTGCTTAGCTGTGCAAACTCCGTTTGTGACATAATTAGTTGTGTGCTTTACTGTGCAGACACCGTTTGTGACAAACTTAGTTGTGTGCTTTACTGTGCAGACACCGTTTGTGACATACTTAGCTGTGTGCTTTACTGTGCGGACACCGTCTGTGAAATACTTAGTTGTGTGCTTTACTGTGCAGACACCGTTTGGGACATACTTAGTTGGGTGCTTTACTGTGCAGACACTGTTTGTGACATACTTAGTTGTGTGCTTAGCTGTGCAAACTCCGTTTGTGAAATACTTAGTTGTGTGCTTTACTGTGCAGACACTGTTTGTGACATACTTAGTTGTGTGCTTAGCTGTGCAAACTCCGTTTGTGAAATACTTAGTTGTGTGCTTTACTGTGCAGACACCGTTTGTGACATACTTAGTTGTGTGCTTTATTGTGCAAACACCGTTTGTGAAATACTTAGTTGTGTGATTTACTGTGCAGACACTGTTTGTGACATACTTAGTTGTGTGCTTAGCTGTGCAAACTCCGTTTGTGAAATACTTAGTTGTGAGCTTTACTGTGCAGACACCGTTTGTGACATACTTAGTTGTGTGCTTTATTGTGCAGACACCGTTTGTGAAATACTTAGTTGTGTGCTTAGCTGTGCAGACTCCGTTTGTGACATACTTAGTTGTGTGCTTTACTGTGCAGACACCGTTTGGGACATACTTAGTTGTGTGCTTAGCTGTGCAGACTCCGTTTGTGACATACTTAGTTGTGTGCTTTACTGTGCAGACACCGTTTGGGACATACTTAGTTGGGTGCTTTATTGTGCAGACACCGTTTGTGACATACTTAGTTGTGTGCTTAGCTGTGCAGACTCCGTTTGTGACATACTTAGTTGGGTGCTTTACTGTGCAGACACCGTTTGGGACATACTTAGTTGGGTGCTTTACTGTGCAGACACCGTTTGTGACATACTTAGTTGTGTGCTTTACTGTGCAGACACCGTTTGGGACATACTTAGTTGGGTGCTTTACTGTGCAGACACCGTTTGTGACATACTTAGTTGTGTGCTTTACTGTGCAGACACCGTTTGGGACATACTTAGTTGGGTGCTTTACTGTGCAGACACCGTTTGTGACATACTTAGTTGTGTGCTTTACTGTGCAGACACCGTTTGGGACATACTTAGTTGGGTGCTTTACTGTGCAGACACCGTCTGGGACATACTTAGTTGTGTGCTTTACTGTGCAGACACCGTTTGTGACATACTTAGTTGTGTGCTTAGCTGTGCAGACTCCGTTTGTGACATACTTAGTTGTGTGCTTTACTGTGCAGACACCGTTTGGGACATACTTAGTTGTGTGCTTTACTGTGCAGACACCGTTTGGGACATACTTAGTTGTGTGCTTTACTGTGCAGACACCGTGTGTGACATGCTTAGTTGTGTGCTTAGCTGTGTGCTGCTTAGCTGTGCAAACTCCGTTTGTGACATCATTAGTTGTATGCTATACTGTGCAGACACCGTTTATAACATACTTAGTTTCGTACTTAGTTTGGTAGAGTTCATATGGGTGCTTAGCACTGTAGCAGTATGTCGTAGCCTTCATATTTAACATGCGTATTTTGGTGTTTATTTTTTACAGAAACCGACAATTCAGAGTAGTAGTAAGAGTTGATTCCATGTCCATTTGTGGTTAACCAGTTAATTTTAAAAAGGACAGCAGTGACTTTAATTCCCTTCTTAACGTTTTGTGTTATCGGGATCATGTGACACCAAATGTAATGTTTTTAATATAAACTTACGGACAGTAGACAGTACTTTACAAAGGACATTGTGTGGTATAACCGAAGTTCTATTGCCAACGATGTCCACCAGCATTCAATATTCTGTTTATATACTTCTAGTCAGTATTAGAACTGTTAGGCGTTCACAGAAATCAAACAAGAACTATCTGATACGTTTCTATCTCTTTACAACACGGACTACAGAGAGCCCCATGCCTATAAGGTCGTACGATTTACCTCCCTTTCTAACGTGTGTTTTCATTGCCCGTTGTGTTACATCCAATCTCATTAAAATCCTACCAAAATTATTTCGCTGTAGAATATTGAACGTTTGGTGCGGCAGCGAAATTTAGGTATGGTTTAAATGAGATTATGTTACACCGCTGATATATTCTATTTCGTGTGTTCCGGCACTAAATCAACCTGATTCGTTACTGCACTTTAACCCTTTCCCACATAAAACAAATATGCAGCAGACAACTTTGAAAACGTCTCGTCAAAAATATTAAAACTCTCTATAAATGAAGATTACACTTATTTAATATATTTGAAAACGTCTCGTCAAAAATATTAAAACCCTCTATAAATAAAGGTTACACTTCTTTAATATATTTGAAAACGTTCACAGTGGTAACAGGAGAAATTGCCAAACACTATAAGTGAATTTTCTCCTTTTGCCATAGTGGTACATTTTTTAAATGTCGTTCGCAGCTGCCCCAAAACGCGTCTGCATGTGGGAAAGGGTTTAGTGTTGACAACGAAAACAATTAGCAAAGAACAGAGGCATGGTCGTGGATCAATGCTAGAAATGTTATGTATAAAACCTAAATTTCCTTTTTGTGCGATTTTCTCACAATTTCAATTTCCTACTGACATAGGTGTTTTTTTTTTTGGAGAATTATGCATTTGATATTTTCGAAACTTCAGTTTTGATACTGAATATTTATAAGGGAAGCAAAACAACTAGAACTTCTTTTCGAAAGAAAATGGCATGCCCTTTCGAAGGGTATAGTATACACCAGAGTATCTAGAAAATATATAGGTAATATGCAATATGCCAGCTCTGGAGAAAAAGCAACACCTTACCTTCTAGATGAAATAGAAAAAAACATTTACATAAAGTGACAATATGTATTTCGATGAAATCAAGCGGTCTCATTCAACGAGAAGGAAGGACACGATCCAATTTCGCGTTACTTTGTGTGTGAAGGGTTTGGAGAGATATATGTAGCTAACAGAGTTACCTCTCTTGTACTACTAAACAATCGTGTCTCCAGACCTTTAACCCATTACTTCACATTTTTTTCGAAAGGTCGTCTGCTTTATAATCACCAGACAAACAATTTCAACAATCTATAAAACTGAAAGATTCATATTGATTACGAGTTGAAAATATTGCAGTACAAATTTCACCTTTTATTGCAATGTTTTCAAATGTCATGTTCCATGGCAGGTGTCTAATGTCATCTTTGAGAAGAAATGGGTTAAGAAGTGAGTTGATTTTAAAACGATATATTTCGGAAATAATTTAGATGCAGCTATTGTGTTGTTGTTCTTTAATTCGAATTATTAAAAACATGATATGGCATTGTATACTAGAATTATACATTACGAAGCTATTGCGTGCTTATATCGGGGGTTGTACGAGCTATTCAACGGTCGAAAACAGGAAAGTGTTCGAATAAAATCAACATGAATTGCGAGAAATCGATGCCTTATACCCGCTAAACGCTTCTTTAAACAGCATTTTATCTTGATATAATTATTTGACTATCATCGATATTTGCGACGGTGTAGACTAAGGTCAGCCTAATCATTCGTGTAATCTAATCTTGTTCCACATTGTTCGCTTTTCATACATTATTTATTAGCACATTATATTGTATACATGTATGACATAATTCAAAGGGGCAATAGTGGTGATACCATTTGTAGAAGTTTATTGGGATCAGACTTAACATGTAATGTTTTATTGAAGTTTATAACGTAACGAACCGAAGAATTAATAATAAATAGCAGGAAAATAGACGCACTCAATGATACATCTACATACATACACACACCTAATAGCTCACTCTCTATCATAAACACATGAACGATAAACAACGCTTCTTCACTGTCTTCTAGATTGATAACAAAGTGAGGAAATATGCGATTTATCTATGTCTCTTTTAAAAAAAAAAAAAAGATTGAATTGTTAATCGTAATGTTTGATTATTTGAATAAAAACTATAGTATCAGTGACATCTATCTCTAGCGCAGAGGGTTGTGGGGATATCATTTCGACTGGTGTGCTCGTGTCAGCATAAACTTACCAGAAGTACTGGAAGTTTACGCACAAGACGCCCGTGTTATAGCTGAAATACTTTTGAAAGCGTTGTTAAACAACGAACTAACAAAACGAAGTAATACACATGGTCAATGCGTACAAAGTAATTTCCTGTGATAAGACGTGAGAAAATTATCATCACAGTTAGGCTCACAGTGGTGCTTTAAGGACCTATCAGCGGTTGTCGGAAATCACAAATACAAAACATGTGTACGCTCAAAACAGCGTTAACCCTTTCCCACATACAACCCATACGCACTAATAATAATAATAATAATACAATGAATTAATACTAATAGTTTATTGCGCTAAAGAAACGATATGCTTATAGCAACAAATTAAAACAGAGACGTGGTTTTTTTTCAACGTGATAACTATGGGGAAATATACAGCAGGAGACTTTAATACCATATTGGCATATATATGTTGAAAACCTCCATTACTATTAATATATCTATTTGATGTATGTTGGAATCAGTCGCTAATGTATCATACACAAACATGTCACAATAGTAGCCTATATTGATCTGTGAATACATATTATCCTTATACTTCTATTATAATATTTCCCTAATATAAACGTATCATTACAATATCAGTATTGAATGACTTCAGTTTCTTCCTTCCACAGTAGCTCTCTCCATCAGTACTGGACACCAGGCCTATGTTCTGAATGATGTCTTTATTTTTGTAGTTATTATAACACTTTATTGAATGTATATCGAAAATATGTATAATGTATTAGATATATATAACATGTATCTAAAATATTGTGTTGCACATGTATATGGACTGTTTCCAGTAGTTTAACATAGCCTATGTACAAAGGTCAAGGAAGGGATGATGTTTGAGTCTACGGTAATTATAAATTACCTTTGTTCATTAGATTCAACAGTTGAATTGATACCAGTTTAACCCTTTCCCGCATATTACATGCCTTTTGACGCATCTGCATCAAACGACCTTTTAAAACATTGTGGTAAAAGGAGAAATTGGTCATAATGAGCACTTTTGCCATTTGCCAATATGTGTCCAACTTTACAAAAAAGTGTGTTTCATTTATAGAGTATCCATGTTTTTGACGGAACATTTTAAAAGTTACTGCTTCAGATTAATAACGCCTTTTGACGCATCTGCATCAAACGACCTTTTAAAACATTGTGGTAAAAGGAACAATTGGTCATAATGAGCAATTTTGCCTTTGCCAATATGTGTTCAACTTTATAAAACAATATTTGTTATCATTGATAGAATAGTGTCCATACTTTTGACCGAACATTTTTAAAAGTCGCTGCGGATTGTTTGAATGCTGAGAATCGTTAACCCTTTCCCTCATACGACAATTCTGCAGCAGACGACTTTGAACGTATTTTGTCAAAACATAGAAAATCTCAATAATTGAATGGATAACCTATGACTAAAAGTGGAAAACATTGTGGCAAAAAGAGAAATTGCACGTTTTGTGCAATTTCTTCTTTTTGTCACTATGTTTTCAAAAAGCCGTCCGATAGCGTTTATATGAGGGTAAGGGTTAACGTGTTGATTTCCTACGTACGATACTAGGGTACCTCAAGGAGATTCCAGAAAATCAGCAGTAGGCATGTTTAGAGTATAAGTAGGAGCGATTATGACGGATGAGTATTATCACATTCAAAAGCTTAATTCTATACAGCCGTAACACGATCTCGTTTCGCGATGTATTTACATCTATTTTGGAATTACGCTTTTGATTTCTAGATTGCGATATGACAAGCCGGGGGTATTTATAGCAGGCAACTAGGTGCAAACCCATCACTCATATCTACTCCATTTAGATGATACACCCGGGACATTGAAATAGAACCATATTGAAGTTTTTAAAAAATGTTTTCCATCATATCAACAATAAACGCTACTCCTATTTATATATATATATACAACCTAGAATGGGTTTGGACAGAACCGGTAAATACTTACCATGCTGCATAGTGTAAAGAACGTGTGGCTCTGTGGTGAAATGAAAGCGTCGAGGGTATCATACACCTTTTGAGCAGTTTGGTGGGCTTATTCTGAAGACTGGATAATCAATACTTCCAAGCTATTTGTGAGCAAATACCTACTTACAGTATTGTATATCATCTATACAGTGGAAATAAAAACAAATATTATAACATTAACTGAGCGTATGAAAGTTGTCTCTAAGTTTGAATAGGTCTTAAAAGAGAGCTAGAAAAATGATTTTTTCGTTGGAGGACAATGCATCAGCACATTAAATTCTTCAATATGGTATTCTGAATAACTGCGATGCACACATTTAGATGTACAAAGGAAGTGTTTTAATTTTTTATTACGCAAACCAAACAATGATGAATTTGGTCAAAACACGAACACGTTTAAGCCTTGTCTTGCGATAAGCGGTCTTGTTACATCCGTGTGCTTAGAATAATCTCACCAGATGCTAAAGCGTTAGCTTTTACACAATTGCTTACCAAACACAACTGGATGGGAGAACGTCCATATTAACGGTTATGTGTGCCTTATTATAAATACTAGTAAAACCGGAGAGACAATAAGACCCCAAATCGCCAGACGCGGCTCGTTTTCGTTCGACGAAGATAATCATCTCCGTTCTTGAAATATTACATTATCTATGACAAGAAGTGATTTTTGAAGTGGGAAATTTGGTCATTCTAATAACCGGTGTTGCCCATTAAAACATCATTTATCTTATTCACGTATTACCGATCCAAGTGGTGGAAAATTTGCATACTACGTACGTTGTATCCACATTTAAAAAACCCTTTTATACATGTATGCAGGTGCTTTCTGACTTTTCTGCAGCAGACGACTTTTGAAAAAGTGTGTGTAAAAAGAAGAAATTCTCATTTTGCAGCAATGTTTTAAAATTAATTTGATTATTGATATATAATTGCTATATTTTTGCCAAGATATTTTCAAAGCCGTCTGCTGCAGATTTGTTGTATGTTGGAAATGGTTAAGCCTGTTCCACATACAACATATCTGCTGAAGACAAATTTAAAAAGATCTTTCCAAATGTGTGAAAAATCTCCGTAACCGCGAATTTTATTATTGAATGGGATTGAACACATTGAGACAAAAGGCGAAATTGCTCATACTGAGCATTTTCGACTTTTGTCACAATGTTTTCAAAAGTTGTCTGGTGCAGATACGTCAAAATATCAAAAAGCGTCAATAAGTGAAAATAGTTTAAGGTTAAGTAGGTATGTATAGCGCTTGAGGTAGATAACTTTACCCTTTCCCCTGAAATAGACAAATGCGCCGTCCTAAGAGAAAACCAACAGTGTGGACTCTGCGTAAAGTATCGACCCGGATCAGGCTAAGCATGTCGTACAGGCTAACCCGGACAGACACTTTTCGCCTTCTGTGGGTTTTCATTTTCATGAATCATTACTCTATACCTCTGTCCCCCTGATACGGAATGTGTCGGCCCGGATTAGCCTGCGCGGACTGCGCAGGTTGATCTATGTCCATACATTACGCAGAGATAACGATTTTAGAAAATGCAAAACACCCCTTATCTGCTCTGTCGGGCAACATTGCTAGACGAACCTCGTATATACTTTAGAACACTAACTTAAATGAATTTTGAAAACAGAATAAAGAACATATTCTCCAGTATCCCTCGATGTTGTTTTTTATATATATAACAGTCATCCTTTCAAACGTCACTACTGAACACTTTATAATCATACATTTCCAAAGTAGCCGATTCTTAAATATCAATTCACATGAACGATATACATTTAAAAGGGTTGTCGAATGCTATTACATATGGTGTTTCTTACATATCGTATCAAACGAATACTGATATCTAGATATAAACTATGATACTATATATTGTTATCATGAATGGAAAATATGGCGATTTAGATCGTGCGCTTATTCGTTCCCCATTGTTGTGAAAAAATGTATACTTTAATTGAAATTCCAATGAATGAGGCGTTTTGTTTAAATATTTCAATCGGAATGTACACCGTTTTCAACAGTATTCCGTTTCCATGACGGAGACAGACTACTTAATGTTGCCCTTTGGAATGAATAACCCGTGCTAGGTAAGGGAATGTGCCTCTCCCGCGGACACTCAATCATAATAGCCGCACGCTGGGAACGGTCTTGAAACGACTGATCTCAAATTCACACGTGTTAACCTCACTGCAACGGTGACTTCCTGAAAATTCGTGAAGTAAATTCGAAGTGTGTACACTAACTAGTAGCTAGGAAGGTACGTAACTACACCATACATTAGGTTGTAACGCGTATCGCCAGAGTTACTTCCCTTCATCTAAAAAGAAAATCATCTTGCTCACGTAATAGTTACAAGTTCTCTGTTATCTAATATAAAAATTATGAATTTGTCAGCTTTTCGACTTAAATATATACTTAGAAAAATGGCCTGAATTCGTTTTGTATTTATCCATACATTTCTTTTGTTCTACAATTCAATCTATGTATGTGTTGATCCGTATGAATGTTATTTAACATATATCGGCTAACAGTTTTCCTTTTCCACGATGTTTTCAAACTTAAATGTCTGCTGCAAATGAATCAAAAAACATCTATAGCTAGAAAAGGTAACATTCAAAATGAAGAAAAAATATAATTATACAAGTATACGTTTTGGTAAGATAATCAAATAAATTTGATTGAAATTCAAACATATTCTTATTATCATAACCATATGTCACTCTTGAACACATACTGAATTGTATATGTGTTGTATTATGGGCCGGTGGCCTCTATATATTTGAATAAATACTTGATACTTGATAATTGATACATTCCAGTTGGAACTCCATGTAGACACAACTTGTTTTTTTTTTCATGTCGATATCTCCACTTAATTCACCAGTCCCTTTCGATTTTCGAGTCGACAGTAAATTTAAGGAATACGGTTATTGCTCCGAACATATACACAGACGAATTTCACTTGGGACGTCACTGTTCGCAAGTCCAACAAGACCCGGGTTCAACCAAGAGAAGAAACGGGGAATGAAGGAGCGATTGTGAAGACGGAAATATTGCACGTTCGGGACGGCAGACATAAGCCGTATTATCTGGGAGGCAGTTAACGTAATGCTGTACTCCCGTAAATACAGCTCAAATAAAGGCATAGATACGACTGTGTTGACGTGAACCAAAACATGCGTTCTTATCTCCGAGGTGTTGAAGAAACCATGTGCCAAGTTCACGTGTCTGTACGTAAAATACGAGGCTGGTTCCCGTCATTCAGCGAAATATCAGTTTTAATGACACGGGAAACCAAACTGAGTTATATACAAACGCCGAGCCACACGAAACGAGCGCTGCTAACAGGTTGTGTTAAAATTAATTGAATTAAGTTTGTTTTGTAACAGAACATTTAATATTCATATGCGGGTTTTTACAACTGACGTCGTCTTTTCATCTTCATTGCCCTGTATAAAACAGCAAAATAACCATGATCAATAAGGTCAGTTCTTAATTATATAATTAGCATACTCTGCATATCAAATATAGCTATTTCGGATTATTGCACTTGAATATAATTAATTGATACACGGAGATACCTTAACAAGATTGACTTATCTATATCCCCTCAAACAAATAAATATTGGAGACGAATTGTTGTTTTCCGTTATGTTATATTTTAGTTTTAAAGCACTGAACACATGAACACAGTACCTGACAGTGTTAACCTGGTCCCGAGTGTTGTGAAAATACAGTCCACCCTGTGTATAATGACCACCCATGGGAATACAACAATATGGTCTTTGTTCACAGGTAGTCTTTAATTACAGGGTCATTTATTTACGGAAACTAAAAGTGTGGTTGCTATAGACAGACAGTCGCTTATCAAAGATGGTCTTTAACACAGGTTCTGACTGTATGTATAATATCATGGCACTCATGATGTCTTTTTTACCAAGTTGATAATTTGTTTTATGGAAACACAGTGGTTAGAAATCGACGCCCGTTTTATATTTGAATAAACTGCTTGAGCCGTGCAGCAAGAAAACCAACATTATGGCATCTGCGTAATGTATCGATCCAGATCAGCCTGCGCAGTCCGCGCAGACTGATACGGACCGACACATTCCGTCTCGGGGAGATAGAGGTACAGAGTAATGATTCATGAAACAAATAATCCACAGAAGGCGAAAAGTGTACATCCGGGTAAGCCTGCTTATGCTTATCCGGGTCGATACTTTACGCAGAGTCCAAAATGTTGTTTTTTCTCGCGGTACGACTCACGTGTCCATCATAGAAGTACCTATACAACCTACACAGGTCGGCATCAGGTTAATCACTATCAAACAATGTAGCGTAAGTTTTAAAATACTGAACGCTGGAGTTGCAATGGTCGCAACACATAACCTGTACGAACAAATGCACAATGGCGATTTCACGGAGATAGCGCAGGCGTATAATGCCGACCGCTGCTTGCCAGTTTTCGGATGATTTGTCGGAACGATGTCAGAAACAGGGGCCTCTGAAATGATATATTGCCAACTATGTGCGGGGTTCACCGTGAACACCCGTCATGGCGGAATGGACCCTGAAAAGATCTATGTCTTTTTGTGTGTAATCGTACGAAAAGAATTTCAAATGATAAAACCAGTGACAACATCTTCAGTGTAAACGTACAAACATACATGCATCGAGACGTGGACATGTACCTTAATTTGAACATGGATGTCCTTGGCGACAAGGTCATTCCATATAAACCTGCTACTAGATTCTCCATTGTCAGTGAAGCAATGTTAAATGTCCCAATTTCTCTTGGCGCCACTTGCCGTGTATACAAAGGCAGCGGTAATCGAATGATTTATCTTTTCTTCCGTTTTAAGCGGCGAGTAGGGGGAGTATCTCAAAAGCGTCAGAATGTTTAGCATTCGTATCCTTTCGCATCCTGACATTCCGGCAGGATTAATGTTTTTTAATCCGCGTCGAAATTCAAAAGGAGTGCCTATACTGTTTTAACAGTGGATACTTTAAAGTTGGTACATCAATTGATTTCTAGAGGAGGGGGGCGGTAATGTCATTATTTTACATTATTAGTCAAAATGTCGTTGTCATTAACCGTCGTTCATTTGACAAAACTCAGTTGAAGATTATTAATGGCACGAGTGTGCTAGAAACATTGATGTTTGTAAAATATTTTTTAGAAAGGAACTGGTGATTGCGGTAGATTGATGTTCAAGGTACGCTACAACACGATTGCAACTCTGGACTGCCAATCAGATGTCTGGGATTCAAATCCCGGTCCAGGTTCTCAAAATTTAAGAGGCGCTTTTTATGCGTCTCCCACTCAACTAAACAAGGTCAAGTACTGGTCCTTTCCAGGGAAAATAACCTCGATGGATCGGTGCTATACACCGGGCACGTAGAAGATCTAAGGGGTATTTTTGGAAAAGGCTAGGGTATCGCACCCGGACTCCCTTGTATCTAACTTTGTCAGCTCGCCAAATAGTTAATTCTGCACGACGAGGGTAAATAAAAACAAACACGATTTGCAAACTATCTCAATAAGAAAGGTGCCACAGTTTCAAGTAAAAACCGAAGATGGATGACGTTATACCTCTTATTACCACCGTTATTTACGAAAGGAGATCTCGGGGAAAATAACGCGAGATTATAAGATCAAAGACCGATGACGTAGTTCAGGTTCTAGTCCATTCTGTATGAATCTTATTCATGCAAACTGTTTCAGATATTACCAAACGTCAATAGAGAACTACTTTTAGTTTAAACTTATCTATTTTACATCGATTGCAAAACAAGCTTTTAAGCTTATAATAATCAAGGTGGATCTCAGCTTCCTGTACTCGCGTCGTTTGTATGGAACAATCCCGAAGTCAAAACCCGCTCATCACGGGACTCGAACCCGGGTCCTTTGGTACGAGAGGCCGACGATCTACCTCTGCACCTATGTCTACCACACGGAACTACTTTTAACCAAATGACATAACCAGAAACCGATTCAATCGGTATCCTTGGATACATTCATGAACGACGGCCATTGTTTTAATTGAGTAGACGATTTTAGTCGAATATTTTCGATCGTATGGGTTAATCAATTTTCGCAACGACTCACTCACACGACCATATTTGTGGAAAAACTATATTGGAATCAGACGAAACAGCAATCATATTTGTGGAAAAACTATGTTGGAATCAGACGAAAGAGCAATCATATTTATGGAAAAACTATATTGGAATCAGACGAAAACTTTCAACTTTCTCAAAAATAATTTAACTGATGCACCTCCGATAAATAGTCATAATCAGTAATCAAAATAGTGATATTTCTATTTGTATTGTTACTTCCATTATATTCACAAAGAAGCATCCTTCCAGCATCGGGAAATTTCTTCTGTACCTCAACACGAATGTTAACAGGCAAGGTTATGCGCTGTTTAAATAGCATTTGGCTTTCTTGCTGACATAAAAATGTCAATATCTATGTATTTATCTATTTATTGTTTAATACAGTGTAGTGTAAAATTCAGGGTATGAACCGCTTCCGGACGAATGGCATGGGTAATGTCTATACCTTTAAATGGAAACATACGCGGGTTTTCCTAATACTCACCAATGTGTTTGCAGTGATGAGACTCATCAGTAAGTGTCAATGCATTTCGAATTTAATGTATGAGTATTTGTGGAAGACACAGTCAGCGCGCGTCAGTCCCGATTCAAATGTTCGCATTCAAGAGCTCGAATCCCGCAATGAGCGGGTATTGCCTTCGGGATGTCTCCATACACACGGCGTTCGTACTGGTTAGGTCTCCAAGAAGCAGAAAGCTGAAAGATTGTTTTGCAACCGATGAAAACTAAATCAGTTCAAACTTAAGGTCACGGGTTGGATTCCCGTAAGAGCGGAGCCAACATTGAAGCACCTCCCCCACAATCTTTGTGCACGAGTATTGTTTGGGTATCAATGAATGATTAATGCAAGTAGTAAACACATGACTCATCACACTGGTTGAAAAGTAAATAAATATCAACTAAAGTAATTCACGAGAATTAAATGTATCCGTTATTGTTCTGGCGAATGGTATACATCATCCACATTACATAATAAGGGGCGAAAAACTATGGGAAAAAGACACACTGGCCTTACGTCGATCACGCGCACGTTGTATAAATATCCACGAACCTCTTTGCTTATATTAGATAAAGAAACTATCGCTTTATCCGATTAAGATCAAATTGGGAGGATGGACACAGACATTAAACATGATATATACATCCGCAGCAGGACCATCGCTTCGATCTCCGTCATAGAAAAGAATTCAGCCATAGGAACCCGTCCAAGCAAAAAGGTACAGTTTGGCATTTCTGAACTGTGTAGGTTTAGATCACCATGTCCGTTTACTCAGTATGATCAGAATCTACACACGCTGACATATGTTTCAAACGAGCTCGTGTATGCATTGTGTTAACAGTGTAGATCTTGATCAGACTGTGTGGCTTATCTGGATATTCACTGTTCACAAATGCCAACTTGTACTTTTGTGCATGTACTAGTAGATCTAACATCAGATACTTAGACAAGTCCGTACATACGGACAGACAGGCAGACAGTATTACCATGCAGCAATCGCTTATCAGACAAAAAAGGTCATATACATGCGGCAAAAAACCACTAGCATCTGCTTATACTCTATGTCATTTGAATGATATCGTTGAATTTTAGTCAATAATAGAATGGACAACTTTAAATGACATGGCTTAAAGGAATTGAAACCAATTCCCAAATACACGTTCACGTAAAAC
The DNA here is from genome assembly GCA_031761405.1 of Serripes groenlandicus. Classification (NCBI taxonomy): domain Eukaryota; kingdom Metazoa; phylum Mollusca; class Bivalvia; order Cardiida; family Cardiidae; genus Serripes; species Serripes groenlandicus. Next base: position 86,522,791 of record JASEVX010000003.1, read on the forward strand.
GTTTCCGTATTTTTTATTTCCCGTGAGGGGGGAGATTATACTGTTTTGCTTTTACTCACAATTAAAAAGTTCGCATTACGGTTCTGGTGCCTTCCCTGGATAAATCCCGAGTGAATCCGATCGTTCCAAGATTTATAAAAATCACACGCCTCGTGAGAATTACTCGAATAGATTATTTGGAAGATATTTCAGAGTTTACTATGATCGATAACCGAGTCTGCTTTCATTGACAGGGATCAAAGGCAACACAATGAAGCACATCTAATTTTGTTTCATAATTTATTTTTCAAAATCACAATGTGTATATGTTCTTAAAGCACAGAGATAAACTAATTGCAAAAAAAGCACATTTCAAATATTGTTTATTCATACATTCATAATAATGTGGAGAAGATAAAGATAAGGCTTGCGTTCAGTTACACAACGGACAGAGTGGTCGTTCTTTGTTTCCACTCCTGGTAGTTTCACAAACGTTTCTTACTGTAACAAACGTTCGACGCCTCTCGGAACGGTTGTCGCTTATCTAAAACGCAAGTTACGAAGTACTGGATAATCAGTGTATAAACAATTCCCTGGCATAGCAGTTGACACGTTGTTATCTATCTGCTTTATGTCCAGTTTACATTATAACATGGTCGTTGACACAATCAACTGTCATGAATGTATCTAGTGGTTTTTTAAATGTTGACCTAAAGTTGTTGATTATTGAATATATATGAGCCGTTCCACGCAAAGAACAAAACATTATGGACTAAGCGTAATGTATCGACCAAGATCAGCCTGCGCAGTCCGCGCATTATACCCCAGTTGGTGATCATTTAATATATATGAGCCGTTCCACGAAAGAAATAAACCATTATGGACTAAGCGTAATGTATCGACCAAGATCAGCCTGCACAGTCCGCACAGGCTAATCCGGGCCGACACATTCCGTCTTAGGGGAATAGATTTATAGAGTAATGATTCCTGAAACAGAAACTCCACAGGAGTTGTCCGAGTTAGCCTGTGCGACATGCTTAGGCTGATTCGATACTTTACGCAAAGTCCACAATGTTGGTTTTCTCGTGGAACGGCTCATATATATGTATGCCTCTAAACGGGGACACATTCGCTACATCGTCTCAAATGTAGGTCACATAATTTGATTCAAATAGTGTTTGAATAATACTTTGAATAATTCCGTGGAATTTAAAGATAGTGTGTGATATGCATGCATAACAGTCTTTTGACAGATATTATAATACATCAAATGAATCTATCATCCCAGCTCATAAAATGGGGTCAATAACTATGTCCGTCAGTAGTTGTGATTACTCGGCTATTAGTTTTTTCGTTAAGATAATAAGATTTATATAAGGCATTCATGAATCGTCTCGATGGCGTAGTTAATAGAGCGCCTACCTCGGATGCGAGATGTCACAGGTCCGATCCGGTCGGATCATACCACATGCTAGTAATGACTTTCCCTCCTTGACGCCAAGGGTTGTGGGATACATATAATGTCTGGTGCCAAGATAAATGGACCAGAAATACTAGTTATATACCCAGGAAACGCCGTGATATAATGAACAATTACCGTCATCTGTGTTACTATTTCTAGGACTTTACGCCAAGGTAAAGCCTGCATACCCAAGTCCAACCATTAAACACCAATAATGCTCAAATGGGAAGGTTGATGTATTGATTGATTGCTTGATTGTTTGGGGTTTAACGCCGTTTTTAACAATTTCTCAGTCATATCACGGCGGCCAGTTCACCTACACACGTATTTCCTGGTTTTCTCACACCAGTACTCCACACAACCATCTTCCTAAGCAACTGGCTGCTTTTCCACATAGACTTAGCCCATCGGTGGAAGACGAATGACGCATGTCGCATTGACTTTTGTCAAACGTCAGAAAGAAAGTTGGCCGAGCCGGGATTCGAACTCACAACCCCTGTATATTGACAGCCCGCGTCGCTACCGACTGAGATACCGGGGCTCGGCTCAAATGGGAAGGAACGCTACATCAGATGCTAACAAGAGTGTACAACAACGACGTGATATAACCGACTCATTGTTGAAATCGGCGATAAGCATCATCCAAGCAAACAAAAACAAAGCCCCTGTTCTATTGATAGTTTAAGAGTCGTTAAACATATGGAGTAAAATCTAGCAAGCTTGTTGCTATTCGGACCTATACTTTTGAAAACATATGGTGGGAAAATAAGGTTTCAAACGAAACGTTGTCTGTATCGAGAACTGTCGTATGATATTGATCAAATGCTTATTCAATTGCATTCATATATATTTTGCAATCCCTAATAACATGAATAATTCTCATTTTTCATCATCTAAAAATAGCACTATACGCCTTGATATTACATGACATTTTCCGAAATTAATTCATTTGTGTTTCACTTAGAAAACGTCATCATTATATGTGTTTATTATCGACAATAACAAAAAAAAGACACTCCCTAACTAAACGCTACAACTGTTTAAAAGTATGCTTTGAACACATACAATACATGATGTGTACTTATGATGACTTGGAACAATGTGGAAGACACTGGTACAGTTGTATATCGTCGGACTCTCGGACCAAAGTTCCCGGGTTCGAGTCCCGTGATGAGCGGATTCTGCCTTTAGGATTTTTCCAAACAAACGGAGCGAGTACTGGTTATGTCTCCAGGACGCAGATATCGAGCCTGATTAATATAAGCTTAAAGCTTGTTTCGCAATCGATGAAAAATAAATAAGTTTAAACTAAACGAATTAGAAACAAATATCACCATTTCGTGTATTAAAGAAGAACTTTCAAACACGTGTATTTATATCTGATTTCCATATTCACATATTATGACATTCCAAAACGTATATTTGCTTCGATTTATTTTATAATTGGGGTTTTACGCCGTTTTCAACATTATTTCGGTTATATCACGGCAGCAGGTCACTTATTCATGATCCCTGGGTAAACAAACCAGTACTAGGCTAGAAAATGTGCCTTGTCTAAGGGAACTGTACCATGACCGTCGCGCTGCGACAAAGGATCGAACCCGGGACATATTTGCTTCGAAGTGCTTCAAGATAATATGTATGAAACCATTCACTACAAATACTCTTTCTATTTTTTGTAAAAAGGCCCTTAACATTTGTAAATGTGCATATACATACTTGCACATATTATCTCTTTTCACGAGCTATATGATTCGTTTACTATATGTTTACATATCCATCGGAAAGAAATATCATCGAATAAAAGGGAGAATTCATAAACTTCATTAATATTTCTATTCATAAGACTATTGTGACCTGCAGCACATTTGAAAATTATATTATATTGTCCAAATAGTGATTGTAAAATAATCTGAGTTCTAAACTCTTTGGATAACAGATCAGCTCGATGTTATTTGGGGCGTAATCTTGATCCAAACTGTTTTGCATTGGTCATCATTGGTTGGCTAGATCTGCCGATAACGTGCAAGGAGTTAAGGAAATATCATAAAGTTAAACAAAAAGAAATAAGAAAAGAAGAGAACTCGTAGTTTGTCTCAAAGCTATGAGTCCCATCGTATGTCATTAAACACCACTGACCAGTCGGTTTAGTTGTATTCTTCCGTATAAAGAATCAGGTAAAAAGAAGAAGAAATAAGCAAGAAAGCGAACACACGCACAGAAATAAATAGACATCGAGTCAAAGGATATATTTTTAAGAAAATGTGCATGAATTTCTTTGATTGAAATAAAATGTATACTGAAATCTACAACAGGGAAAAAAACCACATCACTACATAACACATGTATATACATCTGACTGTTCATTCAATAACGATAAATAACAATCGCTATACATATGAAAAAAGCATTTCTGTTATTTTTTAAACTGTCAATATTACCATTTTACTTATGATCAGGTATAATATACGACATCATTGACCTTATGCTGACCTTTGTGCACACATAAATCAAAACTATAATGTTTTAGTATATAATTACATACATACATTTTATTAGCATCGGCAAATTACATTACCTTTAGCCATTTACAATTGAAGTATGACATAGACAGACAAATGAATACAGAGTTTAAATGTGGGTAAAACATAAACAAAAGAGAAGAATATAAAATAGGAATGGAATAAGCATTGAAAGTGGGTATTTCATGTGTATGCATTTTCATTTAAATAAACAATTTTTGTGAAGGAAAATAAAGTACTATTAGGATAAATTAGGTAATGTTGAAAATGATAAGCAGCATCATTATTATAACAATTCTTATATAGTAGTTTATGCAATCAAAGTGTACAATACTTGATTTCTAATGGTCATCGATTCATTTATATATTTTACTAGTTTCGATAATTGTGTGGTATTTGTACAAGCCATAATGTCAAAACATATATTCAGTGAGGATAATAGACTGACATGAAAAAAACATCACTACAGATCACAAACATATAGCTGATGTGCTATGTTAATAACAACCAATAACAATCATTATAAAATAGAATAACATATTTGAATGGAAGTTTAATTTGCCAACATTAATACTACTTACATTTGAGCGTGAATATAACACTATATCATTGACCTTAGCATGACCTTTATTCACATGTAGACTATACTATTTCACTATGACTACATGAATTAAATATAACAATATAACGGCATGAAATAATATATATTATTGCTTCAATGGCTCGCTGTTATAAGTATAAATAAGTTACAAAGCTGACAAAACATAAAACTAATTTAGAATAAACGCAGCGATCACTTCAACACGTCGATAACTCGAATACATTTATGAGTTCCAGTTATCCTGAGTCCATTGTAGAAATGATCAAACTTAATATTTTACTAACTACATTGTATATGGCGTATTTGTAATACAAACACTCTATGCATAATTTAGTGCATTTGATTTACATTTCGAAGACCTCTCATACAATTTTATGACAATTTGTTTGATTTATATTTGTTCAGCGGTATGCCCGACTGAGTTTTGAATAAATATCACCTTTATCTTTACTAATACATGTTTGACAATTGGCCAATGAGTGTGTTAACATTTTAGCAATTATGTTTTGAAGTTATGGTGTGACTTTGAAATGAAAACTATTCGTTCAACAAGGTAAATTAAACAAAGGAATAACAGTGGAATGAGACGTGTAAGCTAAAATTGAAAAAGTGTTGGCATATTAAACATTGACAATCGTGTAAGCTACCATTTAAAGGAATTGTTAGGATATTAATATATTGACAACCGTGGATATTTCCTTTAGTTTCAGTGTGTGTGTTTTTCTAATTGTTGATCCATTTGGTAAAGAAAATATGTTTGTATTGTGTTTGTACGATTGAACAGTTAATCCATCACTAGTAATGAATTTTAAATGTGTATCATATACATTAAATCTGTCACAGACGAACTAAATATGGTAAATGTCTAAAAACAAAGGTATAAATATCAAGATGAGATGACACTATTGTGGCTAAGAAAGAGCAATTTCTCCATTTTGCACAATTTCTTTTTAATTGTAAAGAAACACCTCTCCAAAATGTGTCTGAATATGGGTAAGGGTTAAATAAATATTTACATTATTATATTATGCTTCCTTTCCCGAAATAAAACGACATTTATTTAACAAGTGTGTAGCATCTCATCAATTGAACATTGCTAACATATTACAATGCCGAACTTATGAGTTATCAATCGGGTTGAAGGTAAAGTGATCAGTGTTTACAAGGGACAATGGAACACAACATATGGATTATTAAACAAATACAAACAGCAAATTGACGAAGTGAAAATTGAAATAAACTTGATGATTAACCGGCTAGCTTAGCCTTTCCAATGTCTTCTCTGACCGCCAAATGTAGGACATTTGCAGCGTTTCCTTTCCATGCTGTCTTATAATCAAATACCCTAGTTGATTGCGACAAAAGACGTCTACAGAACAGTAAATGTGTAGATTAATGTCAACGTGTTTGATACCATGTTAATACAGTAGTGCAAAACTAGAATAAATAAATACCTGGCTTTATGATACGTGTTCTTCATTTTGCCATTCACTTCGAAATACTTCATTTGTTTTCTTTGTCGTCTAAGGTGAGGCTTGTGAAGATCATCAAGTCATAGTTCACCGGTATTGTTTGTCTGTTTTATAGCGAAAGGATTTAAAATGGAATAAAACAGTCACATCAGTGATTCATTTTTGTGACGTGGTGCGGCAACGAATTTATTATGTTAATCTGCTTTGTCTTTTATCTAAAATGATGTTTGTAGACACATCATCCATTTTCAATATGCTTTTTCGAGGAAGTGGAAGACATAATTATCCGATAATTGAAGGCATGTCATTGTAAAAAGCTTGGATTCAAGGATAACGGTCAGTTTTAAGTAGTAATTTATTTGCGGCACACGTGAAAAACGTAAAGGTATAAATAAACGAACAAGATCGTAATTATTCACAGCCCTGCCGTGTTTGAAAGATTTACAACTTGAAGATGCCAGGCGGGAAGTTTTATGGAGTATCACGTTCTAGTTGTGCTTGTAAGAATATATTCTGTAACTCATACATATAAATTGTTTTACTGACCTCCATCATCCGAGATGACATGCATGGTCGCCATTTTGGAAATTGAATGCCGGTAAAAAATGGCAGAATCGGATAGAAATTCCGTCGTAAATAACAGAAAGAAAAACGAAACGTCCGAGTCGTTGTTGAATTGCCGACAATATTTATACGTTTCAAAAACGTGTATATTTGTATCAATATATTACATTGCGACATTTAATTTCTGAATTATACCATCTAAAGATACGATATAATCCAAGAGACACACGATTCAGGCCATCATCTTACCCACATATTACAAATCATCTGCGATCTATATAATTGAATTTAACACATATTTCATAGAGTTGAAAAACGAACTTGCTTACGGTGATATTGTTCTATATAAATACGTTCACCTTTGAAATAATATCATCAAAAGTATCCTGATGTAGGTATGTCCAAGTGTGTCTACGTGTTGGAAAGGGTTGAGATGCTCGTCTGTTGTTCGAAGAAAAAAAGAAGGGCTAGTGTGATACCCTTGGCGTCGTGTTACACAACTATTACCTTACCTTATTTCTCAAGAGCCGTTTAACATTGTCAAATGAAACTGGGTACACATGTTTCTATAAACAATACGCATGGCTATACTAAGTCACATAACTCTGGCTTTAATACTTATTCAGTAATGGCCCTTTATTCGACTTAGAAAAAAGCAGACAAGTGTTGGCGTTCGTTTGCATCCCTCTTGTTTAAATAGAACAGCAGTTACCAATCCTGTTTTACAAAGGCATACCTGGGATTAGCAGAATTGATACAAACATGGATAATTTCTGACAACTGCAATGTTGTAGCAATTTGATGAATCAATATTTGTCACAACACCATGTCTTGTCGAAAGTATATTTTATTCATTTTCCAACGAAGCCTTTTTGTTGATAGCGTGCTAAGATGCACCATGTCTTGGTCCGTTTCTTCTAGCATTGTTGTTAATGGATTATGGAATTTCAATCTTCATATCCCTGGATAAAGAGAGTTAAAAACAGGTCTTTCAAGATGGTACATCCCTAATGAAACAATAACACACTAAATTGTGATAATGTAGAGTATAGGAAATGAGAACAGAAAAGAACCCTGATGTTGACATTTGCATTATTTTTCTACTGTTTGAATACTTTTATAAGCATCTTGAGCATATTGAAGGAAAAGGTATTTGTTCGAAATAAATAATTTCCATTTTTCATTTTGAAAAAGTATGTTCGATTGTTCATCATAATAAATTCCCTTTTGACCACAATGCATACTGAATTGTCTCGATATTGTACTTTAATTTTCCACTTATATACGTTTGCATACTATGAAGAACTCTATAGACGTGACATGGTATCAAATACATGTACATACAAACGTGTTCCATGAGATACCGTGAAGACTAAATAATTGACAGTCATGATACAGTTTCCTTCGACAAGGCACATTTCCTTGTCTGATACCGGTTAGTCAATAATGGATCATGACTTGGTATACTATAGCCGTGATATAACGAAAATAATGTTAAAAACGGTGTAGATCCCAAAATAAGAAATGTAAGACTCCGACAAGATCCACGCTTCTGCATATGAGAACAGGCGATATTAATGCATTTCTCAGGTGATAAACCTAATTAGACTTAGGGTTAGCTTTTATCAGTATATCATATCAATGCGGCACGACATTTTGAACTCTCGGCTTACCAGCGCTCTTACAGCACATTAGGCAATAACTCAAAAACCGTAAATGTTATTCAATTAGGTAAATGGTATATTAACCTAAAACACATGGCTATCGTCACAAACGTTTGACCCCTGCTGACCCCATGCTCTTACAGATGGGAGGGAGATAATTTAACGTATGAATGAAACGATACACATGTCCTCCGACCTTTTAAAAAAAATGTAACGAATGCCTCGTTTTTTACTATGGCCAATTAATCTAGGATTTACAAGATTGTGTTTAGAAATTATTCAAAAGATTTCGTTTTGTATTTACAATGTATCTTTTAACATTTTACATCGATTTTTAAATCCCAAGCTTTGAGCTCGTATTAATCACGCTCGATGACTGCATCTTTAAGAGATACTCATTTCATTATCCTCACCGTTGTGTGGAAAACCCCTAAGGCAGAACCCGCTCTTGGATTGATATCTTAAACTTATACATGGATTTGAAGATGATAACCATTAAAATAATAATATTAAATCCACGTTTGCAAATGAACAACCCTAAGGCAGAACACGCTCTTGGAGTGTTGTCTAAAACTTATATTTGAAGATGATATACTATCAAAATAATAATGAATAAGTCAACGTGTCTAGTGTACGTTTGCAAATTTACATCCTAAGGCAGTACCTGCTCTTGGATTTTTGTCTTAACATAATATTTGAAGATGATTTACTATCAAAATAATAATATCTAAGTCAACGTCCCCAGTGTACGTTTTGCAAATTTACATTCTGACACAGTGTATAAGCATATGGAAGCATCAGTTATTAGCAGAGGTGTTTTTTGCAGCACTTGGCATACATACTACATCTCGGACCAGAATCAGGTCGCAAGTATGATAAAAATGCAAAGACTGCGTCACTAATTAGAACACAAGAATGCTGTTAATGGTCGAAAAATGTGAGGTTTGCATTCAAGATGTGATTTATGAAATGACATGGCCATAGATCTTCACATCTGGCTAGATTGCTTTACTTGTTACCGATTGCATGACAATAAAGTCGAAGAGATTTCTGCGAAAGTTGTGTACAGTTGAGTACCTTTCGTCTATTATTCTGAATTATTCTTTAGTACTTTGTATATTATGTCTTCCAAAGGGAAGAAAGTCAGTGAATAGACTGCACATAAATTTCCGTTGTACATTTTCAATCTTGATAAAAAGACCAAGTGGTCGAAAATTCGATTATTAAAGAGTTTTAATACAGAAATAAAATTGCAATCCTGTATTTCCTCTAAGACATCGGCCAAGTGTTGATCAACATTGAATAGATATCTTGATATCCCGCTCTTGAGATCGAAACATTCTTCTTTTGAGTAACGTTTGCAGCACTTAGGCCCCGAAACTATAAACACTCTGAAGACGTAATCTGTGCTCAGAAATGAATTCTATGCTCAAATTAAGGTTTCTGATTTAAGCAATTTGGAGAATCAATTTGCTACTGAACAATCAAATACTTGAATGAAAAGTACAGAGAAAATGTTTATAGCAGTGCAACAAAGTCTTTATTCGTTAAAAACAGGGGAAATCGACTGACTCTTAGATGTCAAATGTTAATTTTACAGTGAGTTCAATAACAAAACTTGACATTTGACATGCCAGGGCCAGCATTTACCAAAACCTTCGGTCCAACATACATTAATTACAATTGTTTGGTTGTTGATTAACCGCAAGCCATTTTATTAATGTCCATTTCAGGATGATCTATCAAGCGAAGACTATAATGATCACTAAAAGCGATATCTAACACCATTGGATCACGCGTTCCACTTGAAGTCAGATATCAAATAAATAAAGTTTAACTAGATGGTAATAAATATTAATCTGGTATACATAACCCCTCGTATCAAAGTGAAAAATGGTATCATAAAAGGTAATAAAGCTTAGCAGAAGATATTAAATAATTTTTACGCCGATTTACGGGCTGTTCTTGACAAGAAGTAAACCTTTGGCGTCGTAAATATACCATATAGATTAGCTTCAAATTATTCTATGCCAATTACTGTTCAGTTACACCAACATAAGTATATAATGTCGATGGCTTATTTCTTAAACGGTGAAAGTGCTTCTATAAATAAGATGTAGTTACTTCATCTTTGAATCAAGTCGACATTATTTACTGATAAGCCATACTCATTTTTTTAACACTTATTAGTATAGTTTATGTGTTAAGACTATTTCTGACATATAATTCCTAAGGTGCCTTCCGAATAACTTGCCCTGTATTAATATTTATTTGATACTTTATGTGGATATTTGAAACTAGATAAATTTAATAAAATTATTAGCACTTGTACTGACTTTATGGAAATATGAATTTCATAATGTAAGTATAGACTGTACTTGCATGGACAATGACTTCTCCTGATGGTCTATTCATCCTGAATCTATATATGTTTTTATATTTCCTTTTTATTCGATGGTGCCTTAGTTACACATCTATGGCATAGACAACTGCTCAAAGTACAATCAAATTGGAACTTCATGGATATGAAATAATGACAAAGAATAAAATAAAATAATTAATAATACGCATTTCAATGCCTCTACAGCAAACGACATTTGAAAACATTGTGGCAAAAGGAGAATCTGCTCATAATGAGCAATGTCTCCTTTTGTAACAGTGACTTCAACTCTATTTAATAGTAAAAGTAAAGATATTTTCCAGATTTCTGCTTGTATTTTTTCAAAGTCTTCGGCGGAAAATGTGTCGTATGTGTGAAAGTGTTTGAATCTATGGGTTATATAACTTGATAATGTTAACCTGATACTGACGTGTGTGTGAGTATATATATGAACTTAGTGTATTTTTTATCGAGGTTTGCTTTATCCAAGCATGATTTAACTGTCATAGCTTAATTCACAAATTTGATACGAACGTATGCAAATCATATTAATATAAATAGTTGTAACTGTCAGACACATTTCAATATTGTCAAATAATACTTAAACAAAAATGTATGTTCGTTAAGAGACACACGGGCCAACAAAAGAAATCGTGTGACACTAAATTATTTTGGACAAACAAAAAAAACTTCCAAGTACCTCCAAGATATATTGCAATGCTGTCCTGGTGCCACAAAGATTTTTTTCCGGCTAAGTCTTAAAATCGTTGTAAATGGACAACCAACTAACAAGCAAGACATGACGGTTTACTGCAAGCGACCATAAATCTTCTGGCTATGCTAATCAGGGTAATAAAATTCTTACTTTCAACGTCCGTCTAGACAGCTCTGACATTTTTGTTGAAATCCGTGAAAAAGGTTCGTTTTAACCGTGTATAACATTACCACGAAGCCTCACCGGAGAAGTATGTTCAGTTGACATGCGATATGTCGAAGTCAAATTCGTTTATTTGTGTTTTTTACACCGCTTTCAACAATGTGTTACTTACATTACGGCGTTTCCTGGGTAGGTTATCAGTACTACTGGTCCACCTTTCCTGACACCAGCAACTCAGCCGTAATGCTTAACCCGCATCCCTGAGCGCCAAGGAGGGCAGCCATTGCTACCATTTTTAAAGTTATTCAGTATGGGCCTCTCGATGGCGAAAAATTACCCATACATTGCTTCGAGTTAACGATGTGTTCGAGGAATACCTCGATTTATGCTAAATTCATTGACGTATGTTAGCATCGTGATTCATTGCTACTTAAAGGTTGTAGCTTTTTTATGAAAAGCGAGCTAGTGATCCAGTCATATGAGGAAATCAGCAGTTCTTCTTGATCGTTTGAGCAATCAGAACTATTGCTACGGTGAAATTAAAAAATCCACAGATCCGTCCAAGGAACTTGGTCAAGTAATACGATATATTCGAATTATTAAATGTTCGAGCCAACTGTATTTGCAGTAAAGGTTCAGAAATTACTTTGCCGTCTGTGGCTTTGTTGCGTTACGGACGTACTGAAGGCTTTTTGAGGAATTCTTAAAAATATAAACTTAGAACAAATCGAAATAATTCGCTGTATATAATAAATTGATATAACTGCGGACATCATTTAATCTTGTGTCTAACAATTTATAAATGCAAATAAACTTGACTTTACTCAGGAAGATCAGGAAGACTAGTGTCGAGACATGTTTAATGAAATCGTGAGGGCTGCAAGCCTATTACTCTTTTACTCTTTCACTGCCGAATTGATTAAAGTCAACTCTTCCATACTGACAATTTGACCACACCATGTTGCGTCCAATAGGACATTTGGTAAAAATGTCTAAGTGGCGAGCTGTCTCTGCATCATTTTCAAAAGCCTTTAATTGAATATGGCAGCGAAAGAGTTGACGAATAAAACAGAATACATAAGGCCTCGGTCAAAAAAAAATACGTCTGAATCATCACGGCACAGTGAATGTCAGTGAACTATTGCTTGTTATAGAGAAGTATCCTTATTTCGGCTAAATTGCCATACAGAGAGTCATAGTTCTAGACATCCAACAACTATCTCGCAGAATTACTGAGTTGACTTAGATTAGATTTATAACGTGAGTTTTGATATGTGTAGATCGAGATTAGAGTGTACGTATGCATATATTCGTATAGGTCTCGGTATTTTGCTTTATGTCTTTTTATTTTTTATTTCTTTGCTTGGCTTTCTTTCTTCCTTTTTTTGTTAATCAATTTGGGTTCAAGCATGAACAAATGTCATCCCAAAACACATGGCAAGTGTTTTGCAATGCCACTGAAAAAACATTTGAGATCAATTATGATGGCCAAACGTAACCAAGAGAAGTAAAACAAGTTTGTATTTTTTTTCCGGATTCATATAACATTTCCGTTATCAATATTTAGATATATTTAGATATATTTAGTCATACAAATGAATGGGAAACCGTCACGATATATGGTGTCACAAAAAAACAACACAAGCTAATTTAAACGTGTTAGTTTTCATCTTTCAATTTTAGTATACATATAGTACATATAACAGTTCCTTTCTTACTATTTAGCATATATGTGATACATTAGTGACCTTTTCTGGACAACTGACGTAATGACTACCACTTATTTTTGAAATGGGAAATCTCTGTGGTGCAGTATAGGGCATATCTGGCAGTTAGCCACATTTAGACATAAAAATGATGAAAAACCGTCTTGATACTTGTTATCATTTGGTCAAAACAGTTGTAGTAGTAGTTTTACATCAACGATGTAGCCGCCGCGCGTATCTCTGTGTAATGTAAAGAAACCAAACACATAACATGACCACATGACTTTTAATCTCAGGGTATCCTATGTAAGAAACAACCAAGCAAAACAAAAACACATGACCGCATCACATTTTAATCTCACGTAGATAAAACAATCTGAAAACGTTTAGGGGTATGTTCGCTCTAAATGTCCTTTTAATTCACCAGTCCGGTTTCCTTTGATAATTCAATCCTTATATGCTATTCTATTCCACTGATTAAATCTTACCTCGACTTGAATAATGGAAATAGAATTATGAAAACAAATATCAATATGAACAAATAAGAAAGTTTTTAAGAGACAGAGAAACGCATATTGAAGGGAATATGACACATTGTTATTATTCATGTTTGTTGTTTTTATTTTGCTTTCCATGTTTAGAGGTGTTTTACAACACAGTGTGATTGGTTATTAATGTGGGAAATGGAAACGCATTACGGCGAGGTAGTAGGCAGGCTGGCGTTGGTATCGATGTCCCTGCATTTACCACGTTCCTCAGACTTCCGCGTCGTGCCTGGCGCTGGTGTTTATCCCTTTCCCATATACAACAAATCTGCAGCAGTCGACTTTAAAATCATCTTGGCAAAAATATAAAACTCTCTAAAAATGACAGTTTAATTATTGAATTGAGTTGAAGACATTTTGGCCAAAGGAGAAATTGCTCAGTATGAGCAATTTCTCCTTTTGTCACAATGCTTTCAAAAGTTGTCTGCTGCAGAGGCGTCTGTATGTGGTAAAGTGTTAACTGACTCTTGTCCGGGTTCGCGTCATTTGTAGTAGTGGTATGCTTAAAGCTTAAAACTTTATGGTGGAATATGTATGTATGTCTGTATATAGTATATATGCGAATGAATGAATGTATATTGTTTTATGGCACATCGACAGCAAAGGTCATTTAGCGCGCAATTAAATGTAATTATTCATGATCCCTGGGTAAACAAACCAGTACTAGGCTAGAAAATGTGCCTTGCCCAACGGCACTCCACCATGACCGTAGTGCCGTATATATGCGAACAGTGAAGACTTTGGTGAGACTGTGCGTACATACTGGCTCATCGAAGTATTCAACCCTTTCCGACATACAGACGTGTTCACAAATCGAGCAATTTTATCCGTTTGCCAGAATGTTTTAAACTCTATTCAATAATTTAACATTCATTTACAGAGATTAACATTCATTTATTCATATGTATTGGCAATCAGCCAGTTTTGCCTTTGGCCATTTACAAAATAATCATATGGCAAATACAGACATAATACATTAATACATACAATTAAATACAAATACAAACAATTCAATGTTAATACATTAACAATAATAATGCCTTGATGATTTTAAAGTCGTGTGCTGCAGATTCCTTGTATGCGGGAAAAGGTTAATATGCACATATTTATTAATCGGTAGACGCGAATCGTAGGTAATTCGATGCAAGAACTGATCACAATATATACATGTGAACAACGAACACATCGACAAACCTATATACAAACCATGTCATCTTGTCTTCTGTTAAGTATTTCTGCCTAAGCACAAATGAGAACAAACTAAGGTTAACTTATATATTGTCATTTATCATATTACTTTCGACAGTACACATATTCTTTGTTTTTCATTAACGTTGATATTTTAGATATCGATTGATAATAGTAATTTATTTACATGGACAAAAGTGGCATGAGTTGATAAAAAATACTTGTAAGTCAGGTACAATAACATGTAGCCATAACACATTAACACCCAGACTGAAATTGTTCTGAAAAAGAATTATTCTTTTACCCTTTCCCACATACAGCAACTCTGAAAATATAATGGCAAAAGTGTAGTAAAGCTCTATAAATGAAGGTTAAGTTAAAACTTATTTATTTGACATCGATTGCGAAACAAGCATTTAGCTTATATTAATCACACTCGATGTCTGCTTCCTGGAGACTTAACCAGTACTCGCGCCGTTTGTGTGGGTAAATCCTACAGTCAGAACCCGCTCATCACGGGACTCGAACCAGGGATCTTTGGTACGAGAGGCCGACACTCTAACTCTGCACCACTGTCTTCCGTGAAGGTTTAACCATAGAATAGAGGCAATAGGGGAAATTGCTAATTAGGAATTATTTCTCTTTTTGTCATATTGTTTTCAAAAGCCGTCTGCTGCAAAGAGGCTTCAGAAAGCTTTTATATGTGGGAAAGTGTTAACCTTATGGGGGAAACAAAGCGTTCTGCTGTACCATATTAAGATATATATCCGCGAGAAGTATGACACTCCTACCTCAAAAACGAAACAATCTGATCTAATTCAAATATCCAAAGGAACCTTGAATTTGATTCAGAAGAATAATGCATTGCAAATACATAATACTACACCATGTGTACACCATGCCTAATGAAACATCTAAAACTATATCATTCCTTCATACATACAACAAATCTTCTACTGACAAAGTTTTAAAATATGTAGGCAAAAATGTAAAACATCTCCATAATGAAAAAAGGTATAACCATGAAAAGAGTTTAAAGCATTGTGGCAAACCGAGAAATTGCTCATTATGAACAACTTCTCCTTTTTGATTTCTAAACTATGCGCAAAAACATTTCGATGAAAAAAATATCTGCTTCCTACATGTAATTTCCTAATGCCTTTTCTAACATTGTTTTTTTCCAACATACAGACGCATTTGAACTCATCTACTGAAGACGAAATATGAAAACATTCAGGCTATAGGAGAAATTACTAATGATGCCTTACCAACTTCATTCAATAATCATACGTCCATTTATAGAGATATTCCATAGTTCTTAACCCTTTCCCTCATACGTCAATTCTGCAGCAGACGACTTTGAACATATTTTGTCAAATAATGGAAAATCTCTATAATTGAATGGATAACCTATGACTAAAAGTGGAAAACATTGTGACAAAAGGAGAAATTGCACGTTTTCTGCAATTTCTTCTTTTGTTACTATGTTTTCAAAAAGTCGTCTGCTGCAGAGGCGTCATAAAGCGTCTTTATGAGGGAAAGGGTTAATGGACATTTACAAATTCGCCGGCTGGTTTGGTTTCTTTACAGTAGAAAGGATCAATGGAGGCGGATAAGGATGTTGAAAAAAAAAGTGTTTCTATAACTATCGGTTTTATATTTATCATAAAATTGAGTGGGCGTACCTCTACCCGTCATAAACGCGTACATTAACCAGTAAACTATCAGCATATTAAACCATAAATATGAGATCAGTGAAACGTGTCATGCTGAGCGGTAAGATAGATGGCACTCCAGTTAGGTGAATTAATGAGGGAAAAAACAAAAACACTTATAACAAGAACGGCGTCAATTTGAAGTATGCACATCGCATACAGTTCCAAAATGATAGTATACGAAAGATGTAACTCCAGTTAGGCGAATTATATCTTACGTTTTGGGAAAATAAAAGTTTAAAAAGTTATTCGTTTGAACCAGGAATCCGCCGTGGCCTAGTGGTTAGCGTCGGGTGTTTGGAACCGGGCGTCCCTGGTTCGACTCACACAAGCGGATGTCTGGTGATGGTGGAGTTCCTTTAGGCAAGACACATTTCTTAGCCCAGTACTGGTTTGTTTACCCTGGGGTCATGAATAAGTGAACTGTCGTCGTGATATAACTGAACTAGTGTTGAAAATGGCGTTTAAAATCGTTAAAACCAGTTGATTCTTATATAGTTTCACCTGCCATCTATTAGGCTAAAGTTAGTACAATGTACTTCTTCTTCTTCTTTGTTGAGGCTGTTTACTACTTACAATGGTACTGCTACACACACAGGTAGTACTACTTACAATGGTATTGCTACACACAAAGATAGCTCTTATTGACATCTACAGAAACACACACACGAACACACACACATGTATTTGAAATTAATACAAAGAAGAAAAAAGTAAACAAATACAGGGTTTATCATTGACATACCATACTTACAGTAATTCCATTAGCTTTGAAAATATTCACCGTATTCAAAAGTCATCCCGTTATACGATATTTCAAATAACATGTATACCGTGATGAACAACATATAATCAGATGTGAGAACAATGTAGACACAGATCAGCCAACATTTTCGTTTAGTCTAATCTTGGTGTAGATTGATCGCTACTCATGTAATACTACTTGATTACTTTGTAAACAAAGAACAATCGATTATAATCAACGATGATGATGCTAGACGCAATAATTCAGCTGGATAAGGGTTAAATCAAGGAGTATTTTATCAGGAAAGTAACATATACTGATTGATTGATTGATTGTTTCCTAGCTTTCTCACACCAGTACTCCACGCGACATACCTTCCAAGCAACGTTTCCATCAAGATTGTTAGCCCATTGGTGAACGGCGCTTGTCACACGTAAAATATATACTCCGGGCATTTGCCCTTTCCCACATACAGACGCTTTCTGACACCTCTGCAGCATACGACTCTGAAAATATTTGTGACAAAAGGAGAAATTATTCATAACGAGCAATTTCTCCTTTTGTAACCATGTGTTCAACTGTTTTCAACAATTATACTATCATCTAAAGAGATGTTTAACATTTGTGCCTATATGTTTTCAAAGTCCTCTACTTCATATTCCTGTGACGCATGTTGGAAAGGGTTAATCAGAAGATGGTTTACTTATTTGAAATGTGAAAAAAAAAATCTTAAGTTGTTCTGCAGATCTATTTCAACATATTCATATTTAAAGAAAGTTAATTGAATATCAATAAAACAACAAAATCAAACGAAGTCAAATGTTGAGCAAAAATAAATAAAAAATGATGCATACATTTGACAACGAAAGAATGAAAAGAACTTCGTGAACGGATGTTTAAAACATTGATGAATTATTATGATATATATATTATATGAAGTAATGTATTTTTTTCGCTCTTCGGCGTAATTAATCAAGCCATAAAACATAATTTTCCCTTTGATATAGAACGCCAGCCAGTAAAATTTACATAGCATTCGTTAGGTAGTTAAACATAAAAAGTTCGGCAAATAGTCGAGAGAAAATAGAGACCGGTTTGAATCATACTGTCAAAACACATTAACGTAATGAAAAGATACGAAGTTGAATGTTAGCTGTAATAGGTGAGATTATACCGTAGATAAGAAGAAAACGTACGCGTCGTGTCATAAGAAAACCAACCCGATCGAGAGCAACCGCGACCATTGTAGATCCAGATCGCCGTGTACAGATCTACGCAGCATGATCTGGATGTAAACCATTCACCTGTTAGACACAGGACCATTCAATAAGCTTTTGGCAAGCGATGTGTATTTGACATTAAATTACCTGGGAGTTTTGGGAAAAACGTTTATATAAACTTGTTCGAAAATAACGCCGATGTTGGCTTTTTTTCTTCTGGAACACGGCTTGATACGCTAAAAAATGCTCAACCCATTACGTGATATACTATGTTGGAGTGTTCAAATGGTACAATCTGGACGAGCATTAGAAAATTAGAAAGTATGGAGGAATAAAAGCGGAACGAACTCATGAGTTTTGCTAATTTACAGAAACCGGGACAAAAATGGAAAATCTAGACCCAACAGAGATAACGGTTGGTTTCGAAGTCAAAACCATTCTTGGGAAAAGGAGACTTGGCTCATTGCACGATATGGCATATTACTCCAACTACTTGGAGACAACTTAAATAAGAAAATCCGAACGACAACAACGTAAAGTTTATAAACATTTTTGAATATTTGATTAAACAAATAGAGAATTCATTCATTTTGGCTAATTTATTCTTTTTTTCTAATTCACTGCATAGGTGAAATATTTTCGTTGTGTACATAAGAGAATTTGTTTTATTGGGGTTTTACGCCGCTTTCAACATTGTGACAGTTCACTTATTCATGACCCCTGGCTAAACAACACCATGACCGTCATGCTGCGATATGGATCGAACCAGGGATGCCCGGTATCAAATACCCGACGCTAACCACTGGTACATAAGAAAACTAATCATGCACCGCACACAAATGAACCAGACGTTTACCAGTATACCAATACCTTGAACTATGCGATAGGGAGGAGGGGGATTCATGGTCTCCATCTCTCGTTATCAGTTATATAACCCGTACCAACACATACAGCATGCATCAGACCACTTTGAACATAGCTAGGCTGTAATATGAGAACTATATGTAGATGGAAATATACTTATTGTATAGTGTTATAAAAAAAAGTATGTGGTAAAAGTAATTTACTCATTAAGAGCAATTTCGTCTTTTGTCACTATGTTAACCAACGAAAATAATTGTGTGCACGATCGTCTAAATACGTGCGCATGTGTGAAGGGTTATTATTGAATGTATGACAAGTTATCTCAGCATTAAACTTTAGACATTGGACACTCGGAAATCAATACAGAACCATCTGCAAATAATAATAAAAAAATGAATGTTTAAACGCCATTATGAACATTAAACATTCGTATACTAGTATAAACAATCGCAAATTCGAATGTCTAAACACGTGGTAATCCTCATCGCTCGAACATGAAATGAAGAACATTTTCTCCTGACGCCGTTTGATATATTTGCCAATAGTAGAGGCACATTGTGACCCAGCAAGAGGTAGATAAAGCAAACGGAGAACTGGTGTTTCATCACAACATAGACATTAATTATAATACGGCAGAACATTATTCTAAAACAGGTAAGTGCTACAGGATAGCAAGAGCCGTTAACATCGAACCTCCGAAATAGTACGTTCAAATGTTAACCCTGATAATGATATGTATACGCCGTTCAAATTATATTCAGAAAACATGGACAATATACCTACCCAACACAACACATGTATAATATATAACTTATTTTTTTTTAACTAAAGTAAGAACGCTCACGTATAATATTACGTCAGTCTTCATAGAACACATACTCTTCAAATAGATCGATTATTTGGGTTCAACGCCACTTTCAACAATTCTCAGTCATAACACGGCAACCAGTAAACGTATTCATGTTTTTGCCTGGCTTTCAGATACCAGTACTTCACACGACATATTTTCCTAGCATCTGGCTGTTTTTCCTCATAATACTGTTTGTCCATTGGTGTAAGACAAATGACGCTTGTCCCAGTGACTATTATCAAACGTCGGAACATAATCTTTTAAAATGACGCTCTTATATTAAGAGACAAAACTCTCCTCTGTGGTTCTTGTACACCAACAGCGGCTACATACATATACGTAGGTCGACCAATCGCATACTCCTTCAGGAAAAAATACTTCATCCTTTGAATATTTATAGCGAAAACTAACCGAATGGCATTTGCGATCAGTGTAGATCCAAATTAGTCAGCGCATCTTCGCATTCTGACATAGTTATGTTCTGTTCGCCAATTAGTTGTAATAGGGTTTTACGCCATATTCAACATTATTTCAGTTATATCACGGCGACAGCTTACTTATTCATGATCCCTGGGTGAACAAACTAGTATTAGGCTATGAAATGTGCCTTGCCCAAGGGCACTCTGTTCCAAATCCCCGACGCTAACGACTAGACCACGGCGGATTCGCCAATTAGTAATAGTTTGTTTGCTTTATGGGAGTTTAACGTTGTTCTCAATCTCAATCAGTATTTAATTTAAATTGCGACAACCGTTCACTTATGCAAGATCCTTGGGTAAACAAACCAGTACTAGGTTAGGAATTGTGCCTTGCTGAAGGGTACATTACTCGAACCTGGAACGCTCGTTTTCAAATCCCCAAAGATTATCACTCGGCAGGGGCGGTTTCCTCCCAATGTGTAATATAACTTTCCAAGAAATGTCTGTATAGCAGTATATATAAGATACTAAGAATCCCTAGTATGGATGTGAAGTCAGGTTTTTGTTCGCAAGTATAATAAAAACGTTAAGTTTGGTTTTACTGGAGCACCCTTCATATAAAGTCCAAAGTATCGATAGCTGCCTTTATCCTGGCCATATACAGTCAAACCTGTGTTTAAAAACCACTCAATGGAAGTGAACAACTTGGTCTTTGTCCACAGGTGATCTTAAATTGCAGCGTCATTTATTCAGAAAATGATTATTTGGGAAACTAAGGATATGGTCGCTATAGACAGGGAATTGCTATTCCAACAGGTTCGACTGTACATAATGCAGGTTTTAAACAATTATTTTTGTTACAACACTTCGAACTTACCGAGTCTAGATTAACGCATCAAAATTCCATATCTCGAATCTGATTTATCTGGTCCAAATGCTGTAGCAAACAAAGAAAAGTACTGTACATATTTCTCTAAAGTTCGTGGTATATATTGAGTTGATAATATTACTTGGAATCAAATGTCACACCGAAAAATTGCAAACAATCTTTGAACTTAAACGCGGTTATCACATAATTTATAGTTCTGAGAGAGACGTATATAAAGGTCGATGATATATGTGAAATATTCCAAAAAATACGTCATTTCACATTACTTTTTTGCGTGTAAATTAACTTAAAATGGGCATATAGTAGGATATATTTGATTATTACTAGCACCTTTAACACATTTAATTGTTTTATTGACGTTTTCATTGGTTCAGTGTCACACCATATGTCTCCTTGTGTCGACATGCAACTTTGATCAGCGTTATAAATCAGTCATGTGACTTATTTAACCAATGCTCACGTCCCATTAATTCAAACGAGTCGACATTAAAGGGAAAAACTATGCACATGAAAGACAATGGAAAATGTTGTACACGTTTTTATCCTTAAGTTAATGTTGGCTTATCCAATCGGTAAACATCTAATTTTCCATGCATGGATTGTTTCCATACATTAAACAGACTGTATCACGATGTTGAGGTCACTTTTTTTCTAACAACAAAAGCTATATCAACTTCCTCTCGTGGTCTACACCATCCAAAACAGTATGGTTTTAAATGTGTGTGAAGTTGGCTAAGTGATCGGTCATCGGCCATCAGTGTTCCATTCCCGTGAAAGCGGATTTAATTATATTGTAGTATACTTTTAACTAAGATAAATGATCCAGAGATACGGGGCGTCTTGAATGTTCTTAAATCTTTATTTGACACTCTAACCCTATGTTGTGGGTACTCAAAAGAATCGTCTCAGCGAGACGTTTCTTTTGAGTACCCACAACATAGGCTTTGCTTTAATAATAAGAGAGAAATTATGGGAAAAAGAGCTGAATACCCCTCCTTATCTGGACCTCTGAATTAAAGTCATTATTTAAAGGCCGCGCAGGCAAGTCTTTTTTCCACACGTGTTATAATTACGCTAAGGTTGGTTTTCATTAAGCATGGCTCTTTATATATATATATATATATACCAAGCAGGGGCGTAACTGGGTGAAAAATGAGTTTTGAAATCCTACATTGCATATGGTGAACTCAAGTGGTCTTACCGAAAACACAAACTAGCTATATCTACATGCAGATTAATTGACATTTTCGGATGAAATCAACCCATACCACTCTCAGCCTTCAGTTTTTAAGGCATTTCTTTTTTACATTTCCTGACGAATTGTACGCATTGACGTACATGCGTATATATACCTGAGTACTAGCCTGCCAAGAACGTAAATGAATTGAATGTTAAAATACATCACTTTGTGTCATGTTATCACTCGTACCTGAACAATTGGTCACTACATTATAAACTTAGTCGTTTTAGTAAACTCGTCAGTACATTTAAAATAACTTCACACGACAGAGAACTTCACGACGACACCTTTTCACCTTTGTTCAACATTATTTCAGATATATCACGGCGACAGTTCAATTAGTCATGATCCTGGGTAAAAAACAAACAGTACTAGGCTAGGAAATGTGCCTTTCCCAAGGGCATTCCACCATGACCGTAGTGCCGCGACATGGAAATATTAAACTGAACGGCTGGTCGCCTAATTTTAGCACTCATTTTATCGCACTTTGCAGATTCTGTCGTTAAAAAATGGTCGTTTTAATGACAGTTTCGCCTAATTGTCCAAGGGCACTCCACCATGACCGCCGTGTCGCGCTTTATTACGTCAACATGCAGATCGTCCGCGTTGGGGGCGAGAGGTCACGGGTTCTATCCCCGACCGAGTCATACCAAAGACTTAAACAATGGCGGTTATGGCTTTCCCTCATTGGCGCACAATGTTGTGGGATAAGCATTACGACTGACAGGCTTGGATCAAGATGAAAAGACCAGTCAAACTGGTAACATATCCAGAGAAAAAGCCGTGATATAACGCATTTTACTGGTTTTGACGTTTTGACGTTGGAAACTTGGAAACGATGAGGATCTGGTTTTAACGTTATAACACGAGCGCCGCAAACGAGCGCCAAAGCTCGTCTGCTTTTTTCTAAGTCGGAAAAGTGACATTTCTGAATAATTATTAAAGCTGCTAAGTTTCATTTGAAAATGTTGAACGGTTTTGGAGTTATGATGTCAGGTTCTAGTGTTGGGATGATGACGACACATACGACGCAGACGACGATGCCAAGGGTATCACAATACCCCAACTTTTCTTTTCTTCGAAAATCAGACGAGCTCAAAAAGTACATGTATATATGTATATATACGTTCCGCACACAATTGTTATTCAAAACCAAACGAAATATAAACTGGTATACAGTTCAGTTTAATAATATTTCAGGTAATGACTCCAACTTTCCACTAATAACAAGGCAATGGATGTATTTTTGAACATTATTCTCGATTTACATACCCACTAATCAAGCAAAATCACATCCACGTAGTTGACACCCGATACCTGAACTCACCAGGTCAAAATGATCCCGTTTAGTTTAGTTCAGTTTATATGCCCGGCGCACTGTCGAAACCAACCGTTAAAGATTTGCGACAAGTGAAAAATTCAAAACAGCCAGCGTATCCGCGCAGTCTGATGCACTGTTCGACAATTAGTCACCGATAGTATAAAGAAACATATGTAAAACAGTATTTCTTTGGATCATTTAATATATATGCGCATGCATTTTCTTTTCCACATGTTTAATAATTATAATAATCACAGTCGATGCCTGGTTCCTCAATATTTAACTAGCTCTCGCGTCTAGTGTAAATGAAGATCGTTTTGACCCCGCTCTCTCGGAGATTGAACTCGGAACCGTTGTACCACGAAGTTTGCATCCTACCTTTCAGCCACTGTCTCCCCCTCTCGCCAGATAAACGCATTTAAAGTGAACCCAGATGTATATCATTTTGGTCTTATTATTAAATAATTGTTATACATATTGATTGATTGATTGATTGATTGATTGATTTGGGTTTAACATGTTTGCAACACTTGTTCAGTCATATCACGGCGGCCAGTTCACTTACACATGTGTTTCATTGCTTTCTCACACCAGTACTCCACACAGCATTCAATACAAGCAACTGGCTGCTTTTCCACATAGACTTTTAGTCCATTGGTGAAAGGTTAATGACGCTTGTCAAACGTCGGAAATAATGTTGGCCGAGCATGGGTTCGAACTAACAATCCCTGGATTGACAGCCCGCGTCTCTACCGACTGAGCTACCGTGGCTCGGCGTTATATATATTGAAAATCCTTTTAGTAGTAAGCGTTGTTTTATTGAGACGTAACGGGTACACAGGGTCGCCTGAACATGACTTTCGTATTAGGTATTTACTACTAAACCCCTTTTATCGTTGACATTGCTCGTTGATCACTTACCATGAAATAGCCAGTATCCACCCAACTCCTGCCAAAACTGCCATTAAATCAGTGGCGGATTAAACGGACCACTTGTTTGTGACATATCCCGTGTTAATGTCAATAGAGGCAGCGGAAGAAGTTGTTAGCGTAGAAAAAGGAAGTATTGATATATTACCTGAAGGTGTAAGGCTATTGCCTCCGTTACGACACATCGTATAGGACGACAGGGACAGGAAGAAATGCACCTTAACCCTAAACCCATACGGATACCCATTTGAGTCATTGTGTAGTATTATATAGCAACACGATGAGTACTTTCATTGTTTGCAACAATGTTTTCAACTGCATTCAATTCGTTTTTTAGTCGTCTTCTACAAATTCGTTGTAGGAGGAAAAGTGTAAAACCATAGACCTTCTGAATTCCTGCAACTAGTATCATCATATATATTGTGTAACAACTACGTGCGTATATCTATGGAGTGGTAGCTCCTAAGAGTAAATGCCCGCGAAGAGACACTATAGACCAAGATAACTTATATTGGTTAACACTGTTTACACATATTGTTCAAGGTCTTGTAAAGCAGGACACGTAAATGTTACTTAGAGTTGTAAATTGGCAGGACACTGTCTACACTGTCGCAGCTTCCTTATCGACACGAAGGGTATCCGACTGACTAACAACTTGTAATACAAATGTATTTGTTTTATTTGCGACCTTAAATCGAATACAACATGAGCTCTAACGATGGAACCGGCCCGGTTGTAGAGCGTCCGTCTCGTGAGCAGGAGGTCGCGAGTTCGATCCCCGGCCGGGTCATACCAAATACTTTTAGAAATGGAAGTATTTGGCTGCTCTCCTTTGCGCTCAGGGTTGCAGGGTTAGCATTACGACTGACTGGCTAGTGTCAGGATAAATTGATGAGTATTACTGGTAACATACCCGGGAAACGCAGTGATATTACTGAAAAACTGACCAAAACGTGCCTTAAATTGAACTAGTTAGGACCTGCACTGTTTGAAAACAGAGGAAAGGGGACCGTTTTTCTTCCACACGCCCACTCACGATGGGGCTTAATGGTACTTTGAAATTGTATAACCTGCAATTAAATGGGCGTTTGTTTTGACGTCTGACCATGGCTTAATTCAATGATTATAGTTATCGGTGTTTAAATACAGATTACGAACGGGTTACTTTCCAATATTTGATTGAATAGTTCTAATATTTCACATATTTGACATAGTTATGATGATTTTTGTAACGGTAAGAATGTACTAATTATATACACAAATAAGTAAAACGTGTACTTTCCTTGGTATATGATATTGGTCTTGTGTCGTATGATGTACGTACTTACTCTTTCGTCAATTAAAGTGGTTAAAAGGTGAAACAAAATAAACAATTTAAAACCGAGTTGATTATACTTTAGCAATATGCATGTGGATACTTCATTGTTTAGTTCTGAAAATGTGCAAAGATACGTGAAGTCGTTGTCTGATTTTAACGATTGGAAATATTAATTTATTAATTTATTTATTGGGGTTTTACGCCGCTTTCAACACTATTTCAGTTATATCACGGCGACAGTTCACTTATTCATGATCCCTGGGTAAACAAACCAGTACTAGGCTAGAAAATGTGCCTTGCCCAAGAGCACTCCACCATGACCGTAGTGCCTCGACTTGGAAATATTAAACTGAACGGCTGGTCATCTAATTTTAGCACTCATTTTATCGCACTTTGCTGATTCTGTCGTTACAAAAATGGTCGTTTTAATCGGAAATCAGTAATGACAGTTTCGCCTAATTTTGACATATACCCGCTTTCAACGAGATGTAACACAATCAGTATTGATACCGAAAGCTAGGTTTTCTTCACAAAAATGCAACTTTTATCTCTAACTTCGATGAACAATTCATTACACATTAAATAAACATGACCAAACAGTTTTCAGTTTCATTATAACTTTTTTATTATTATATTTTCAATCTCATATCATATATGTAATACGGCATTTACATTATCAAGATATACATTTCAACGTGAAACTACAATAGTACCTCGGAAAAGACCTATAAGATATGAAGATAAAATATCACAACTGCATTGCACTATATAACTATTTTATAGGGGTTTTACGCGGTTTTCAACAATATCTCAGTTACATTCCGCTGACGCATTGCACTATAATGGTAACGAGAAATGAATGCATCTTTCTACCGGTTCTTAAAGACGCATAACACCTTTTGCGTAATTAAATAGAGACGTATGGCTAATAAAGATGGCATATATACTACCTTTCGCTCCAAAATATCTCTCTTAATTGGGATTCGCTTCGTTAGATATCCCTTATTGTCAGACTTTTCCGGCTGTCTGTCTGTCTGTTTGTTTGTAAAGCGACGCTCCAGCCCAAACCGACGGGCCGATTCCGATGAAACTTGGTGAACAGGTGCCATACGGGCTCAGGGTGTCCGCGTTTGAGTTTCGTTGCTAAGGCCCCACAACCAAGGCGAATCCCACATCGCCTACCGGCTTGTATTCACTTAACCCTATGGTGTAGGTATGCAAACTAATCATCGTATTAAAAAAGATTAACCTGGGTACCCACAACATATAGGCTGGAAAGCAAATTACGATTTTTGAACACGTAATATACCCCTTACCTTAGTTAGAACTCGGTAAATGCAAACCAACATCATGTACCATGGTACAGTTACTTCCTTGTGGAATCATGCCATCGTTATCTTTAACTGTTATTAATCACCGTATAACATTTATGTAATTAAATACAATTGGAGCTTTCAAGCCAGATGTCCCATTGAGATATATTTCTGGCACTTTTCTGTGAGAAGTGTTTTATTAATGGTCTTTCGCTAATAGATGAATTACACTTCATGGTTTAAAATGTCTTCATACCTCAGATGCTTCGTCTATATGAAACGGCAAACATGATTATATAATTTAATATAAAAATGGTGTTTAGCTTTGGCGAAATCGCTTGGAACCGCCAATAAAGCAAATACAACATCCCCGTTAAAGTTTAGTCCCGACAAGTTCATACCAAATACTTAAAAAGAAATAAAGTTATGGCTTTCCCTCCTTGGCGCACAGAATTGTAGGGTTAGCATTACGACTGACTCGCCGGGAGCAGTAAATATGGACCATTAGTTCTGGTGACTTGCACAGGAATAACCGTGAAATAACAGAAAATTGATTGAAAGAGACAACAAAAAAAACAAACACAACATGTAAACAAGTCTGAGAAAAGGGACCAGTGTATACTTAATTACGCTAAATTATTCTTTCTTGACAGGAACAATTGGACGAAAACAAACGTTAGACGATATTTTCGAACCTTTTCCCACATGTAGATTTTGGTTACGCATCTACACCGGACGGCATTTGAAAACATTGTATCAACAGGAGAAGTTGCTCATGATGAGCAACTTCTCCTTTTGATACAATGATTTCAACTCTTTTCAAAATTTATATTTTTATTGTTAGACGTTCATCATGTATTTGCTAAAATGTTTTAAAAGTCTTCTACTGCAAAAGAATTGTACGTGGGAAATGGTAAAGGATCGGTAATTGATTCATTCCACCAGAAAACCGGTTAGCGTGTACTTGCGGATAACGTTGGCCCATATCAAACTGTACCACAGTTAGTTCGATAACGGCCTTCCGTTTTTTTATTACACGACTCAAACATTTTGAAAATGGAACAATACTACAATAAGACATTTCAAAATATGATTTCATTTCAATCTAAACAGCTATGTAGCCCTTTACAAAAGGCATACGCAATTTGATACGTCAGCAGCAGATGACTATTGAAAATATTGTAGTAAAAGGTGAAACTGCTGATAATGAGCAGCTGATCCCTTTGCCACACTACTTTCGACTCGATTCAATAGAGAGATTCCATACGTTTGTGTTGATGTGCTCAAAGTTATTTACTGTGGATGAACTGTATATGAGAAAGCGTTCATTTCAACCTCGACGGAAGGTTTTTGTAGCGATGTTACCCAATTAGGATATGACGTATTCTCAAAGTTCCGCTGATTGTTTGCCATCAAGCTAATAAACAACATGCTAAGTTGCTCTAATGGCGTAGCTTTATCAAAGGTGATGGATGACTGTTCTGACTAGCACGAACACTTTTAAAGCATATGAGCTTTGTACGTGAAAACAAATATACACGGTATGTCAGAGTTTTTGGGAGGGAATAGGGCGTAAAAGGTTTAGCTCTTTCCTAGTAATTTCCTTGGTCCCCCTCCCTTTAAATTTGACACGTGTTTCCGTATACCGTCACTGTTGTGCCATAATAATTAAAACAGAAACAAATCTGAGGATTAAGGGCCTACACTGCTCCCTTTATTTTGTCTATTTTGCGGTAATTATTGATTGCTTCATTAATTTCCACCATTATCAATCACTGCGTGAACCACTGAGTATATTCTATTATTGAGTAAACATAATTTGAGATTTCAGCTAGTTTCAGACTTTGCATTTTCAAAACACTCAACGAAGCGTCAATATATATTTGGTATCGCATCTTGAAAAATCGGCAAACAGTATGTCTTCGGTTATATTTTATTATCTTATAAATAGTTTAAAAGAACCATCAGAAAATTATGCAAGTTTGAACTATTTATGCAGATATTTCTTGTGAAATACCGTGTGAACCACTGAGTATAAACTATTCTTGAGTAAACATAATTTGAGTTTTCAGCCAGTTTCAGACTTCGCAAATTCAAAACACTTCAAGAAGCGTCAATATATATTTGGTATCACATCAAATCTTGAAAACGACATACAGTATGTCTCAGGTTATATTTCATTATCTTATAAATGGTTTAAAAGAAACAAGCATCAGAAAAATTATGCAAGGTCAAAATATTTATGCAGATATTTCGACTCCATCAAACACACCGAATAGCCCCTGCGATGCGACGGTGAGAGGGGACATAGGTTGAGATAGCTATCAGCGGCAACGGACCTTAAAGAAGTATGAATCAAATATCGTAAACCCCCTCTGACATGCGATGTCAAAGGCACCCACCTCCTGTGTAGGATGACACCCTGGGTTTGAATAACATACATCAACTTTAAGGATATAAACTTTCTGCATCGGAAACATGGTGGAGATTCCATTCCGACGGTCCCTTAGAGCAATACTGGATTATGTCATTCAAAACGAATACGTTACTAAATACAATATACCTCTGTCGTGTAGATATTCAAGCATGATTACACGACAATTAACATTTTGACATGATTCCTTAAGATCTAGATCAAACATCCGTGTCGGCCTTCGTATTATAGAAACGCGATAATCCAAGTACAAATGAGCCACGTCATGTGATTAGGGGAGTCTTGTAGCATCTGCGTATAGTGAAGATTCCTGTGAGCATGTGTATCCTGTTTTAAAAATCGCACCAATGCATGCATACACTTCCCGCTTACATGCATACAGGGTCATGACTGTCATAAATCCACTGACAATTAACAATTGAAGCTTTCTTGGTGCCACATTCATGCCGCTGTGTATCAAGCTAAAGCCGTGATATACTACGGATCTTATTCACCAGACGCGATTCTAAATGAATCCCGTTCCGTCGAAAAATTAGGGTACTTATTTTATCACTATAACTCCATTGGCTATTCCTACTATTTCGGAAAGAATTGTGCTTTCGACTCTTTATCTGCAAGTACTTATAGACATACGTAACGGTTTGCGCTTGAAATAAAGGGCACTACTAATACCAAACGCTGGTAGACTTACGGAACGGTTGCACGAGAAATAAAGGGCACCACTAATACAACAATGCTGGCTAAGTTCAATCACAGTAGGGCCTATTGACGTGTTTATACAAGAAGACATGTCATTTATCTAAGCCGCGGCTGATATGAACTCTACCATATTTGAGTGAAGCCAAGCAAGACAATACGAGTAAATACAAACAACAGGAAGATCAACTCATCAGAGGACTCAATCCAAACTACAGGTGTCATCGAAGACAACTTTGAATGAATGCGTTTGACACAAAACGATGATTTTGAATAAATCATAATTTGTGTCAAAACAAATGGTTATCTTATCCTTTCATATAGGTCAGGATGACACCTATTAACTGTCCACGATTGAAAGAATGAGTAATCTTAGATACCGGAAAAGCGACGAGCCGCGATAAGTCATTCGGTCACGACGGATCCATTGTGACTATCGCCATTTGTCTTCCACCGATATGTTAATGCATGTATCATGGCTTTGGGGATATTCCCCTTAAACTTCATGGTCATAATCCGGTCTATACTCTTTCAAGCTCCTAGGAAAATGTTCAAATTCACTGGCAAAAGTAGTCTTTGACAGTCGGGAAGTACGTCTTGAACTTGAAGCTTGAACTTGAACTCTCAACCCCTGGATTGACAACTCTATCCATTATCAATTGAGCAAATAATAAATGCGTTATTGCACAACAGCGTATCAATCTTTAGAGTAGGGGATTTAATCTGTTTTTCAGAGTCTTTGCCTTAATTCATATTAACTGAAATACTGTTAAATACAGTCCAATCTATCAATAAATCAGAAAAGTATCGACGATAGGACAACCGGATGACAGTTTAGCAAAAATTCAATTAAAAGAAACCCTGGTACTTGAAAAGAATAGATCATTGCAAATTCTGATAGTCGTGCGTTTGTTTAGTATTGTGTTTACACCGCTTTCATCACTTTTCCGGCTATATCCAGTTGGTTCATGTGTAAGTTACTGCAGCATTGCTTATCAATATGACCCTGAAACCAGCGAGTTAGCCGTAGTGCTAACCCAAACACTCATGAGCTCAAAGGAGTTAAAGCAATTACTATCATTTTAAAGTCTTTTGGTAAATGTTAGAAATGATTGCGACTGTGTCCGTGTCATTGTTATCTACGGTCGTACTGAGTGCCGGTCATATTCTCCGGTTTCCTTCAGTGTAATTGCTTTATTAAACCCTTTCCCACATACAACAAATGTGTATGAGATGAATTTGAAAACATCTAGGCATATGTATGTAATATATCGATACATGGAAATGCAATAATTGAATAAAGCTGTAAACAGTGTGTCAAAAGGAGAAATTGCTTGTTCAAAATTCGTCTACTGACGAGGCGCCAGAAAGAGTCAGTATGTAGGTAAAAGATTAATCGGAAAAAAAGTTACTATTCTGAATGTCATGTTGGCATTTCTAATTATCAGGAATATTTTATTTTCTGGAGATTCGGTATATTCTCGCAACTGTTGACATTCAGGTGAAAGAGAAAGTAGAACAGAATCTGAATAAGAATTTATTTTGTAATTCCATATTACCCCTTACATATTAACACAGATTCAATACTTTCGATTGTGTAGTTTTATTTTGTTTATAACACTCACTCTCACAATGGAAATGTAATGTTGGTTATGTTGAGAATAAAGAATATCAGTAAAAATAGCTTCCCCACACAGCGGGCACGACACCTCTGACATAATCCTCGTGAAATCATTGGTGTGCCAACAATGGGTTTACAGTTTATATGCAGCCCGATTCCTGGGAATAGGTGTGTGTTGAAATGATGAGAGAAAGTCGGAAACCCCATGGCTAGGCAAACAAAGTGTTTTTGGTATTTTATTTTATTTTATTTTTTTGCATTCCACATTTTCCGGCGCAATTAAATCATGACGTATTAAAATTCCGTATTTGACTTTGACTAGCTCCAATATGGTAATGGTAGGACTACGTCACTGAAATATGATGTGACGTCATTGAAATATGCTTTTACGTCATTCAAAATACGGTAGTTGGGCGTCACACGCAAATCATAAATTTTATTTAATGTATAAATTATGTTATTTCTTTATTTAAAATATAGACATTTGCATATTTTCTCCTTATTCTGTTTTCGGTCTCGCAAGATTTCAATTTTCCATGCCCCTTGTAGTACAATAATAAACCCGGTATCGCTACTGCACCATATATACTATTCCCTATGTTTTACTCCGCATTCAATAGTATTTCATTCAAATCACGTGGTATCCAGGATAATTTACCATTGTTGCCGGTAAGTTTATCCTGAGACCAGTGCATAAGTTGTAATGATTTCCTCGCACCATTGAGCACCAAGGGGTGTGTGGGGGGGGGGGGGGGGTGTAGTTACTACCATTATGAAAGTTTTGGTATGACCCGAATGGTAACCGAACCAAGGTCCCCCGCCCTCGAGAAGGACTTCCTAGACACTACAACACCGAGGCGATTAGATACTTTTGCAAACGGTGCAAAACTGCAATCACATAAGCTGCAGATGGTTGCAAATGTTTAATAATAAGAACCAAATACCAGACCATGTACCGATAACTATAGGCAGTAAGAAAGACGGAATTCACATGACTAAGCGAAATGGTCATTGTGATATAACTGAAATACGTTTGAAAAACGATGTTAAACTGCAATTAACCAACTATTCCACTCGCTACAGATGATTAAAAATATTGTATAACAAGAACCAAAGACTAGACCATGTTTTAACTATTGACAGCGATTTCCGATCAGGTAACCTATGACAATGTACATCGATTTTGTAGCAATCATCACCTCTGTTGGAACATAAAGGTTTTTAAGCAGTTCTGTACGAGTAAACAAAGCGATGCATGTTGGGCGACAGTCATGCATGATACTTTTCGATTATACAGTTGTTATGCTAATATTTAATTTAGGATAAATACCGTGCCATGAAATGAGTGTTGGTCCTTATCCTGCATTGAATGCTTGTGTCATCATCATTGATTTTAAACAAGTTATCATGAATGTATCGTGGATCCTTTGCTTCATATTTGTACATAAGAAGCAAACAATACAGATGAAGATTAAACTGTACGAAAATGCAGGTTTATTTTGGTCCATAATGTTCACAATTAAAGATTTGGAGTCGGCATAAGAAAAAGCTGTTTAAAGACGCGTACAGAATAATAAGGGTTAAATTACAACAAACAATATTAATTACACATTGATTTATAACAATTTCATAGTGATACTCTGTGCGAATTTCGTTTCGTGTATTATAAATAGAAACAGGCAATCAACCTGAAAGGTTAATGTTTGTGGCACATTTCTGGAGTGCTGTTAAATTTATCAAACATTGTTTACGTATTTGCCAATATTTTATTCATTTTTTTTTCACATAAAAATATTTATGAACATTGTCCAATGCTATTTCGTCCAGTCATGTAATCACTAATTTCACTCCGAAATTGTGAATATTTCCTATTACAGTGTTTGACAAATCCGTTCAGTTCCCCATTTGATACTTTATCGTATGCTTTAGTTCGCCGTCAAGGGAATCCAAGAGTTGGAACCAATTGAGCGGGGGTTTCATCGGAGCCAATGTCTCCCACCAATGCATTGCATGCTACATATACTATCGAAGCGATACATTTATTCTCCTAAGCTCATAATAAATTGAGTATGTACTCAAAAGCATTGCAACTTACTCTCAAGGAATTCCTGTCATATTTAATGTATTGATTGATGCGGTATTCGTTAAAAAACATATTTATATATATATACAAATATGTATACGTCATTAAGGTTTTGTGCTTATATACTGAAAACAGAGAGGGAGTTAGTAATAACCCTGAACATAAACGTTCATTCATGAAATGCATGATGCACTATGCCAGACTTATGGCTAATCTGCAATTATTTATATACAGAAATGTCTCTCTGATAAACTGAACTGTTAACGAAGACATATCATATTCATTAACCAAGACACAACTGCGAATCAGCAACAGACGACTTTGAACATATTGAGGCAAAAGTATGGTATGTCTTATTGAACGCTACTGTTAGGGATATGTGACCAGTGAATATACAGATTAGCCATTTCGGATGGTGTGCATCACCTGTACAACCTGATCTGGCTCTGCACTTTTCTCTAGTTAGTAATTTGTTTCAAGAAATGTCGTTAAAGAGTATCTAATTGGACCCGTTATCATCGATGCACAGGCAGGTTTCACCATACGTGTAATAATAACGTAAATGTTGGTTTCCATAGAGCGCAGCTCAAAAAGTATAATTGAAGAGTTGAACATACCATAATGAGCAATTTCTTTTTATACCACAACGACTTCAATAGTCGTCCCGCTGCAGATGCGTCAAAATGCGTCTACATGTTAGAAAAGGTTGCCACATCTTCCGCGTGCAATGTCTGTATATACCCATATGCTATGCGATTTAGTTGCAGCGCAATGGTTATGAGAAATGCACTTAAACTTTTGAGTTCGTGGTATGTTTACAGCTCGTGTCATAACTGATGCACACCATCCGAAAATGTACTTCCGGACATTTACTACACGCGAACATCTAGATTAGCCCAATCCCACACGGGTCTTCTCTGGTCGCTATCTGATGTCAGTGTAAGACAGTGGTACAGAGGTAGAGCGTCGGCCTCTTGTACCAAAGGTTCCGGTTTCGAGTCCCGTGATGAGCGGGTTTTGACTTTGGGATTTTTCAACAAAAACGGCGCGATTACTGATTAAGTCTCCAGGAAGCAAACATCGAGCGTGATTAATAAAATAAATAAGTTTAAACTTATTTAATGTCATTGAAGCTTAGTTTTAACCATCAACAGTAACCTGATCGCAACCTTTGTGCAAAATTGTATTCTATTATCATGGCGTGCATGTGCTTTTATTAAATATGTGCTGTGGATGATATAATGTACAAGGCGAGATAATGAAGCTGAGTTTTAATTAGATTTACATACAATAGGTCATGATAAATATATTTGTCTGTATAAGTCTCATGCTCGAAATCTGCATCGTGAAGTCCTTATCTACACTCGCTCTGTTTATGTGCAAAAGGTAGAACCCGCTTATCATGGGGTACAAACCTGAGAACTTTTGTATCAGATGCCGACTCTCTACTATATCACAACTGTCTTCGACATCCTGAATCGTCATTAATTGAAAACCCACGACCGTCGATTTTCTGATGGTGTGGGGGCTCGGATCCCCTCTTCTACATGTACATTATGACAGTGTGGATTGACATGGCGGGTAACCAGAGTCACCTTTCGTCCATTTGACACGTAATCACAATCTCGACATGTTTTAGGTTAACTATTAGTAAATCATGTAAGGTTAGCGACTGTACTCGGTATTATTTAACCCTTACGGATCAGATACTGGTAAAGGAAGAAGATTCTCTTCAGCGAAATACGGTTAATGTATAATCAATTGGGGTAAACGTGTGTGCGTAAAGACCAATGTCTTCACCCTTTTATATGCAACTTTACAAAACAAAAAGGGTATATGATTATCTTTTATATCTTGTTCAGGATTGTCTTTCGTTGCAATATTCACTAATATTTTCTCCATGATTGCTTTGTTTAATCAGATGGTTTATGTAGTTTTCAACACTATTTAAGTCAAATCATGGCGTCAGTGTTTTTATTCATGGTCCCTCTGTGATCTACAATGTACCAGTACTAGGCTTGCACAAGGGCACTTCATTATTACAGACGTGAACAGGCATCACAATATCAAAGTCTCAACTCTTCCACGATTGCAACTTCCTCCAACATTTCAATTGTGAACCTTCCGATCACCAAACGGTATACAGTAAAGGTGTGGGGTTACATTTATTACACGAGAGGTGATCAGCCGGAAAAATATGGCCGGTTGTGACAAGGCCAACTGTATTGTAGAGGTGCGTGATCTAGGGTCATCACACTCGACATCGCATGCGCGTAACCTGTCCTGAACTAAGAGGCTATAGTATAAGACATTCATTCATTATTTGAGAGATGTCAGTTAGTTTTACCTTTTCTTTTTTTTTTTTTACATCGATTTCGAAACAAGCTTTCAGCTTAATTAGTCACGCTCGATGTCTGCATCCTGGAGACTTAACCAGTACTCGCGCCGTTTGTGTGGACAAATGCCGAAGTATGAACCCGCTCATCACAGGACCTTTAGTACGAGAGGCCGACGCTCTACCTCTGCATCACTGTCTTTCACAAGACAAGTCAGTTATAAAAGATTCTCCTAGCGAATGAATTATCCCCTTCGTACATGCAGAAGCATTATGTTGCATGTATCACAGACGACTTATGAAAACATCGTGGCAAAATGAGAAATAAGTCCTGATGAGCATTTTATCCCACTGTAGTAATGTTTTCAATTCATTGTAACATTCTCTTTTTCATTCATATAGCTTCTGTTACATTTCCCTAGCTGTTTTAAAAGTCTTCTGCTGCACTTGTTATTATTTGGTCAATGGAATGAACATCAAACACTTGGATGCGATTGCATATTATCGCCAGAGTATGCATAGGCCACAAGATAACTGCACGCGTATCACACTAAGCGGAAACATTTCTATATAGTCTCTAAGTGAGACTTATTCCATCAAAGCTCTCGATAAGGGGCATTGTTCATGTTTTAAAATCCTTATTTGACATTCAAACCCTATGTTGTGGGTACTCAAAATAATCGTCTCAGTGAGACGATTCTTTTAAGTACCCACAACATAGGATGTGGTTGAGTAATAAGAGAAATATTGTGGGGAAAAAGACCTGTTCACTCCCTCTTTCCGTGCATTTTGATATTTTTAAAAAAATATGAAGATTTCCAAACTTGACAGGATCGCTTGTTTATTCTGATAACTACGCAGGAGCCTAGTCTGCAGGTTTAATGGGGTCTCGTCCCATTGGCATCAGTTTAAGTAACGTTGACGTAATACTAGATGTTCTACACTTCTAGCATGTAGTCAGACGATGTTTAAAAGGTTTATATACCATATGTGTTAATAGCGTTATTTTACAGGATCCCCCGAGTCATTACCGTACGCAGATGCATTAGGAACCAAATTCGCCTGACGCGGCTCACGTGTATCTAACATGAATTTACCTTGCGAAAGATAGCACCTATACCTTCTTCAGCTTGATACTCATGAAGGCTATGTTATTGTATTTAAAAACAAGGTATATTTATAAACAGAAGAATCTAGTGATAAAATGCAAGACTATCGAGATGTGTTAATATGTTTGTTAGGTGCAGGGTGTCTTCATTGATCCTGTGCAGGAGAAGGGTCGCGAAAGCAAATGCCTTGAATGGTGGATGGTTAATGATTGAAATTGTGTATGCAATTAAAATCTAGGTGCATTTCGCTATTTTAGTTGCAGATGAGTTAAGATGTTAGAATTCGGTGCAAGTAATGTGATAAGCCGGGTGACAAATGGGTTAAGATTAGCAGGCTTAGTCACCGCGTTAAGTTGACATGGCAGCCGATTTTAAAGTTCGAAGCATCGCCTCAGTATTGTGGTTTTTGGTTCGTTATTCTCTAGTCCGGAAGATCAGATTTCGATACCCGTTCATGTGATACACAATACTCATATACTAATGGCTTTTCACTCAGGCTGTTTCACTGGAGTTAGTTAGAAAACGTTCAAGCAGTACTGTTGATTTACCAAGGAAACGTCGTGGTACGTTAAAATACTGTTGAAAAAGGCTAAAGACACTTTTGAAATAAAGTAATAACCGAATCAGTATATATCGAAAAACAAATGCTAAAGCCCCATATACCGCTATCAAATCAGATACCAAACGTTATGTTCGTAGAAAGGTTTATGATCCAGAGCATATTTTCACAGTACCTGAAGTATAAATTTTTACACAATCACTTATTCTTCAAATGAAAGACATGCAGTATTCTTATTTAATCTGTGACTAAAAGGCTTTAAACTCTACAGATTGATAACTAAGTAACTTGAAAAGAATTGCCTCTAAAAATAGACAAATGCGCGCCATTATCACATTATGTAGGTCACATAAGGCTCAGTCAGTGCAGAGAGATATACATACATGTCTCTGATCTGTTATTTCTAATTCATTTGGAAGCTTTCTGTTGATTTAAACGATATCTTGTGATGCATTCAGTTCTTTGAACAAAATTGAATTGCTCAAACTGAGATGCAAGTATTTATCTCTTCAAAATCAAAGGGGTTTTGCTACGGATGACGTCATAAGCTCGGTAATCCTTTAAACATATTTTGCATGAGTCTTTTGTTACATGGCGATTTGCATACTTCTGAAGCTGAAATTTAATTATTGAAATGATTTGTGTTCTTTTAATAAATCAGTAAGTTTATCACATGTTGAATATTGTACAATTCTATCTGAATAACCAGATAAGCAGAGCAATAAAACGGCGCATTAATTTGCAAAAAATACGGATATATTTACACCGATACTTATAGACTTTTAAGTTAATCAATAAAACAATTTAAATTTACCGAACTAATAATCCTGTTTTCTAGATTGTAATGATACTATTATTTTCCAGTGTTATCACTTCGTGTTACGGCTTCATTCTACTAAACGCTTCAAAGGATATGTAAACTGTAATAAGGTAAATTGTAGCTAAAAATATATAAGTTCCATTTTAAGTAGAACATCTCTAAAGTTTTCGTAAATGTCCGTACGAACTCGGTATTCATTAACAGTAAAAAAGCTCGGCGATTTTCGTCCAAATTCGTACGAGATCGATATGAACCGGCAAGTCATCGAACAAGACCGATCTAGAACGACTTCATACGGAAATCCGTGCCCATTAGAAATGTTTTACCCGAAGTACACTAATTGCTCGCCAAATGGCATTAATGCCGAGCGCGAGGGTAAACAACGCCAAACAACAACAACAAGTACACTACCAAAATATGTAGCTCATGTCGGATGTTTCGTATATTTTCCCACGTCATTGTGGCTTATTTGAAAACGTGGATTTCATTATCCTTGTTATGGATATGTTCACGAAAGACATATATTAATGTATTATAGGCGAAGAGTTCGTATGCCTTTTAATCGAGGTTGTGGACAATGTTGCCCAATTTCTAAAAGTGCAAAGAACATTTTTTCACCTGCCTTTCTTACATACAAAAAATCTGCAGCAGACGGCTTTAGAAACGTCTAGGTATATATTATAGGTTATTGACCCTGTACTGTGAAATCATCGTTGGACCGAGTTCTTGGGTTGACGTTGCCGAGCTTGCGAGGCTACGTTCGCCAAAGAACGAGGTCCAACGATGATTTCACAGTACAGGGTCAATAACCTTTTTATTGCATACTTTCATATTGTAAACTATTTGCTTTACGTTGTGGAGGTTTTTTTTATTATCTAGAATTGATAAATCTGCTTCCGAATTAGAAACAATCCGTTTGTTTACATAAGTAGTAATATTTGTGCAAATGCCGTTTGAATTATAACGGTGACGTAATTTTTTTTAAATGACGTCATGCACGTGCATAACCAACATTTTAGACGCGCGTTTTCGACTGTTTTCATGTCAAAAACGTACTTTTAGCATGAGACAGTAAGAAATTGTCCATGATCAATATATGAGAATTTAACATTACAAAGTCCCGTGAGGTTTAACAATGATATTTAGGTCATCTATGTTTGTTTACATAACAAAAGTAGTCCCTAGCATGTTAATTATGCAGAATTTTCGCACGTCCTTATCTACGGTCATGATCACTCCTTGACAGCGGTCATGATCGAAAAATCATGACCACTTTCTTCAATGCAAAGTTAACGGGACAATATCAAAGTATGCAATAAATTGACAATATTTACAAATTATAATGTAATAATTGAATATAGTTTATAACGTTTAGGCAAAAAGGAGAAATTACGCATCATGAGCAATTTCCACTTCAGTCAAATTCTTCAATAGACTTCTCCTGCAGATGCGTCCGAATTCGGCTACAAGTGTGAACTCCAAGGTTAAAACGACATGGATACAGATCGGCAAACCTTATGAACACTTTGGATGGACGTTACA
Organism: Serripes groenlandicus; assembly: GCA_031761405.1. Lineage (NCBI taxonomy): Eukaryota > Metazoa > Mollusca > Bivalvia > Cardiida > Cardiidae > Serripes > Serripes groenlandicus. The sequence continues at coordinate 86,563,774 of JASEVX010000003.1, forward strand.
ATCTTACCTCTTATATACGAGATAGACGTTCCGTAATCACGTGCCGCCCAAAATAACCGTGCACCATATCTAATTTAATTAGCGTACAATTTAATCTAAACTGCTTTTTAATTCGTCCGCTTCATTGCATAATTGGGCTTAAAGATCAAAATGGCAAAACTTTTGCTTGACCTTTGACCTGTATGCCGATAAGATCTAAGTACATTGTATTCGAAACTGCAGGAAGACAAATTATGATTTATCACCGCTCCTTGCATAATGGTTTGCACTTGGCGAACGGTGTCAATGTCTTTAAACCTTTTCCTACGCGCAGACGATATCTTGTCCATCTGCAGCAGTTGGTTTTTGAAAACATTTTGGACAAAGGGGAATTTGCTCATGATATGCACTTTGTACTTTTGCTATATAGTGCGTTCAACTATATTCAATACTTTAACTTTCATTTATAGAGATTTAATTTGACCTATATGTTTTCAAAGTCGTCCGCAGTAGAGTGGTGGTGTGTTGGAAAGGGTTAATCCTTTCCCATATTGCTTTCCGCCGTTGAGACTCTAAAAAACATAGTTTCTGAAACAAATGATTGGAAAGTATATATTAATCCATGGGCAGTTTCTCCTTTTTTCACACATGGTTTTATATTTTTCTGTGAGAAGCATACGTATATGTGACAAGAGTATTAATAGTTTCTTCGAAAGCATTGAATTGGACAGTGTCTAACGATTAGTGATGACGAGAAACGATTCGTGCCAAAGGTGAACGAAAGGCTTCTCACAAATTGTGTTCGTAATTGTCTATTTTTTCTTCAATTTAAATAGGAGAGTTGTACCTTAGTCTATGAACTGTGAGAATTTAACCGATCGAAACAGATAACGTCATATGATATGTAGAAACACGAAGATTTAAGAGCGATATAAAAGTAAATAAGTCCAATGGGGAACCGTCACGTAAAAAAAACCTTTTATAAACATTTCAGTTTCGTCTTCATACACGAATGCGTATCCCGCTCAGATAGTTCGATCCTTGGACGGGTTATATCAAATACTTTTAAAAAGATTAACACTTTCAATGCTGATTTTGAAAATGGACTTGTCAAGCTGTGCATTTGGAAGAGTCCAGAGCCAATTCTGGTCAGATGGACCGGATGCGCCGTCTTACCTGACTCTACACTGGTTGTTTCTCAAAATCGGCTACAGTTGTAAAATGAGTAATGGTTTCATCTTTGGTGTTCAGAGTTGTGGGGATATAAATACGACTGGTGTACTGGTGGTTGGATAAATGAACATGCCGTTCTGGTAAGTTACCAAGGATACGTCGTTGTATGACCGAAATATTGTTGACAGTGACGTAAAACCTACAATTTAAACAAGGAGTAAAGTGAATGATACAAAAGCAATTACACAAAGTAATATTCAGCCCGATATCAGTTGTGGTTTCTTTCTTGGTGGTTAGCGCTTTTCGAACGGATGTAGTTCATGCGCAATAATCAAACTATGTTGTAGTTCTTCGTACGAGAAGCATGGATGTATATCCGAAATATAATTGAAATTACTGTTAAACAGGAATTGAAATACTATGATATTAACCGAGAAGAATTGAAAAGCTGTTCGGGTTCAGTGTATTATGCTACCTTCGATATGCTCCTTTTTTATATTACGCGGGAAGGATTATCCAAAAGGTCAAAGGCCTTTTTAAAACGGTGGTCTTTTATTTCTTTCATCTATACATCTACTTTCATGTTGTAAAGACCTATAACTAAATCACTACGTTTTTTAAGATTTCAATACATATAAACGATAATATCTATAAAATGTGTTAGAATGCGTCAATGTCCTGTCTGGCTACCTATCGGCCTATCGGCCTGTCTTGCTGTCTGTCTGTCTGTCTGTCTGTCTGTCTGTCTCTCTGTCTCTGTCTCTCTGTCTGTCTCTCTCTGTCTGTCTCTCTCGTCTCGTCTCTCTCTCTCGGTCTCGCTATCTCTCTCTTCTCTCGCTACGCGTCGCTCGTCTCTCGCGGCTCTCTCTCTCTCGTCTCTCTCTCGTTCTCTCGTCACTCTTCTCGTATCGCTCTCGTCTCTTCTGTCTCTCTCTCTCTCTCTCTCTCACGGCGCACTATATCTGTATGTAGTCCTCTCTCACATTTTCTTTCAAATCGTGGAACAGTCTACCAAGGAGGATTTGTGGGAGGAGGCCATATACATGTACAATCAAATAATCTAATTAAGAGACGGGGGGCATGATGAGCATGAACAATTTGCCATTGCGGAATGAAATTGCCGTCCATGACAAATGTAAATGGATTTAAAAAATACCAACATCAGTACTCGAGTAAATTTCAAAAAAATAGTACTGTTTTTTTTGTTTTCTAAACCCGAGCCTACCTTCAATTGCATGTTCATAATCACTCAACATACACATCTATTCATAAATATATTTTGTATATTTTCATGCTCTGGTCCACCTGACACTTTTATTACATATTTATATACTTGTATAGCACAAGCCTCATTTCGCAAATAACCGCATGTCAATTAAAATGTCACTTACGTTCTATTCAAATGTTTTAATATACTTTTCACTTACATGTTTCAATACACTATTCGTAAAGCGTAACTATTTGTTACGCTTTATTTTCTTTTCACGTTTTCATTTAATTTAGTAATTGGGTAACCAATTAAACTATGGTTGTCAGTACAAGTTTTGTATTTTAATCTATAATACAAGCTTCAATATCCTTGTCTTCTTCCTTTTTACTTGGGGATACTGGCTCGAATATGTCAAAGATCCCTGATTATTTAACGCAGTTTCAACGGTATTTTACTTATATATTACTTGACCTGTGCACTATCTCTGAGTCCCCCCGTCTGACGCCATTTTCATCTTTGATTCATTCAAATATCGAGTCGCGATGGCTCTGTTGTTAATGACGAGGGCTGTCGATGAGGGTCTCTTGAGTTCGGATCTCCTGCTGCACGGCTACAATCTGTCCTTTGATCAACAACAGTCATCGTATGTGTATGGGGGTTATTCGTCGCTCGAAGTATAATGATATAATGTGAAGAATACCGTGTGTGAAAAAGGACAGAAAAACACATGAAAAACTTACTGTCATGATACGTCTTTAACTCTTTCAGCGTCCGAATTGTTTAAAGTAGGCTCTACCATGTTCAAAATCGAGCGATTCCATTTCTCATGTAAATAAAGTTTTGGACTATTTTCATGAATAAAGCCAAACAATACTGATTTCAGGTGAGACAGCTCGTTACGAGCTGACTCACCTGAATCAGTGTTGTTTGCAAAAACCTCAATATTGCCTTTGGGCTGCTGAAAGAGTTAAGACGTTGAAAATATCGTCCAATTCTAACTCATTAATCTTACGAGATAATCGCCTTTAGGTAACTTTTAAAGCATGTTATATAAGTGTATACCATTTTCGAAGAACATGGGGGGTAATATTGCTATCTCACATGTCTGTCAATATGTCTGTCCGTTGGTAAGACCGAACGCTTGTCCGATTGGGTAACTGGATAATGCTTGAATTACAGTACTCATACTCTGGCCGAGGGGGTTGAGCATGATCAGACGATGACCCCTATTAACTTTGATGTTATTCGTTCTAAGGTCAAGGTCACAGTGACATGTACACTAAAAACGTGTCCGATTGATATCTGAATAATGATTGGGCCATATGTCCTCAAATTTATCAGGGAAGTTGGGTACGGCTAGTGAAAGTGACCTTTCTTCATTTTGAGGTATATCCGGTCAAGGTCACAGAGGTTACATTAAACACTAAAGCTTATCCGATTGATGTTCCTGATGATGTGATAAACATCCCTTGCTATATAACGCTTTCAGTTAAAATATTGAGATATCAAGGCATTCAAACATCACATCAGTTGATATAGCCGGACGGACAGAACAGAACATTGTTCATGAACTAATGACCTTGAACACATATGGTTCATCGTCAAAATACAAACATATTGAAAACATGCATGAATATGGCCATACACAATAAAGTAAGATATTGTTATTCCACTCTCTGTTGATGAACATGTAAACAGACGCATATATTTAGATAACTAGGACAACACATAGTCGAAAATGTGAACAGACGCATATATTTAGTATAACCATAATAGACAACACATAGACGGGACAATTGTAAGTATGACACATATATTTAGATAAATGACATAAGATAATCGCACATATAATAAAGGATACTGATCCGACTGCGTACGAATGAACCACATGGTATTTCGCTGGTCCCGACTCCCTCAAACGTAATGTCCCCATACCGACCACAACCACATTAGACAGTAGACTCGAATATTACCCAAAATACAACCTTTCACCGAGCGACGGGGGCATGTGTCTTCATATAGTTTTCGGGTTGTCACATACGGTTGATAATTGTTTACAATCATGCATGACAAAATAAACTTATCAAGTCGCTTAATTTCCACACTTCGTTCTAGAGCGTTCGTACATGTAGTTAGTGTCGCAGTTGCGCCTGCTCAGTTGGTGGTAATGGTAGAGCGTCCACCTTGGGTACGGTAGGTCGCGAGTGCGATCCCGCCCGGGGTCATACCAAAGGCTTTAAAAAGATAGTAATGACTGCACTCCTTGGCGCCTCAGGGTTGCGGGATTAACATTACGACTGATTGGCTAGGTGTCAGAATAAATGGACCAGTTAACCTAAGAGGAAACGCCCGTGTCGTGTATATATAACTGAACAATTGTTGAAGGCGGCGTAAAACACCAAACAATCAAACCCATTGACTATTTTTGCTTTCCGATGACTTTATTTTGTTTTGTGAAAAGATGAGGGAAAATTGAAAATTAATTGAAATTTTAGAGATACATGTAAGGTGAAGCCGTAAAGGCAAAATATCGAATCAACCACATTAAAAAAAAATAA
>JASEVX010000003.1:86568893-86893775 GCA_031761405.1 Serripes groenlandicus
TGTCTGTCTGGTCTGTCTGTCTGTCTGTCTCTCTGTCTCTGTCTCTCTGTCTGTCCTCTCTCTGTCTGTTCTCTCTCTCTCTCTCTCTCTCTCTCTGTCTCTCTCTCTCTCTCTATCTCTCTCTCTCTCTCCTCTCTCTCTCATCTCTCCTCTCTCTCTCTCTCTCTCTCTCTCTCTCTCTCTCTCTCTCTCTCTCTCTCTCTCTCTCTCTCTCTCACGCGCACCTATACTGTATGTAGTCCTCTCTCACATTTTTCTTTCAAATCGTGGAACAGCTCTACCAAGGAGGATTTGTGGGAGAGGCCATATACATGTACATCAAATAATCTAATTAAGAGACGGGGCTGATGAGCATGAACAATTGCCATTGCGGAATGAAATTGCCGTCCATGACAAATGTAAAGGGATTAAAAAATACCAACATCAGTACTCGAGTAAATTTCAAAAAAGTACTGTTTTTTTTGTTTTCTAAACCCGAGCCTACCTTCAATTGCATGTTCATAATCACTCAACATACACATCTATTCATAAATATATTTTGTATATTTCATGCTCTGGTCCACCTGACACTTTTATTACATATTTATATACTTGTATAGCACAAGCCTCATTTCGCAAATAACCGCATGTCAATTAAAATGTCACTTACTTTCTATTCAAATGTTTTAATATATACTTTTCACTTACATGTTTCAATACACTATTCGTAAAGCGTAACTATTTGTTACGCTTTATTTTCTTTTCACGTTTTCATTTAATTTAGTAATTGGGTAACCAATTAAACTATGGTTGTCAGTACAAGTTTTGTATTTTAATCTATAATACAAGCTTCAATATCCTTGTCTTCTTCCTTTTTACTTGGGGATACTGGCTCCGAATATGTCAAAGATCCCTGATTTATTTAACGCAGGTTTCAACGGTATTTTACTTATATATTACTTGACCTGTGCACTATCTCTGAGTCCCCCCGTCTGACGCCATTTTCATCTTTGATTCATTCAAATATCGAGTCGCGATGGCTCTGTTGTTAATGACGAGGGCTGTCGATGAGGGTCTCTTGAGTTCGGATCCCTGCTGCACGGCCTACAATCTGTCCTTTGATCAACAACAGTCATCGTATGTGTATGGGGTTATTCGTCGCTCGAAGTATAATGATATAATGTGGAAGAATACCGTGTGTGAAAAAGGACAGAAAACACATGAAAAACTTACTGTCATGATACGTCTTTAACTCTTTCAGCGCCGAATTGTTTAAAGTAGGCTCTACCATGTTCAAAATCGAGCGATTCCATTTCTCATGTAATAAAAGGTTTTGGACTATTTTCATGAATAAAAGCCAAACAATACTGATTTCAGGTGAGACAGCTCGTTACGAGCTGACTCACCTGAATCAGTGTTGTTTGCGCAAAAACCTCAATATTGCCTTTGGCGCTGAAAGAGTTAAGACTGTGAAAATATCGTCCAATTCTAACTCATTAATCTTACGAGATAATCGCCTTTAGTAACTTTTAAAGCATGTTATATAAGTGTATACCATTTTCGAAGAACATGGGGGTAATATTGCTTCTCACATGTCTGTCAATATGTCTGTCCGTTGGTAGACCGAAGCTTGTCCGATTGGTAACTGGATAATGCTTGAATTACAGTACTCAAACTTGGCCGAGGGGTTGAGCATGATCAGACGATGACCCCTATTAACTTTGATGTTATTCGTTCTAAGGTCAAGGTCACAGTGACATGGTACACTAAAAACGTGTCCGATTGATATCTGAATAATGATTGGGCCATATGTCCTCAAATTTATCAGGGAAGTTGGGTACGGCTAGTGAATGACCTTTCTTCATTTTGAGGTTATCCGGTCAAGGTCACAGAGTTACATTAAACACTAAAAGCTTATCCGATTGATGTTCCTGATGATGTGATAAACATCCCTTGCTATATAACGCTTTCAGTTAAAATATTGAGATATCAAGGCATTCAAACATCACATCAGTTGATATAGGACGGAACAGAACAGAACATTGTTCATGAATAATGACTTGAACACATATGGTTCATCGTCAAAATACAACATATTGAAACATGCATGAATATGGCCATACACAATAAAGGTAGATATTGTTATTACCACTCTCTGTTGATGAACATGTAAACAGACGCATATATTTAGATAACTAGGACAACACATAGTCGGAAAATGTGAACAGACGCATATATTTAGATAACTACCATAAATAGGACAACACATAGACGGACAATGTAAATAGACACATATATTTAGATAAATGACATAAGATAATGCACATATATAAAGGATACTGATCCGACTGCGTACGATGAACCACATGGTATTCGCTGGTCCCGACCTCTCAAACGTATGTCCCCATACGACCCACAACCACATTAGAAGTAGACTCGAATATACAAAAATACAACCTTTCACCGAGGACGGGGGCATGTGTCCTTCAATTAGTTTTCGGGTTGTCACATACGTTGATAATTGTTTACAATGCATGACAAAATAAACTTATCAAGTCGCTTAATTTCACCCTTCGTTTAAGCTTTCGTACATGTAGTTTGTCCGCATTGAACTGCCTCGTTGGTGTAATGGTAGAGCGTCCACCTTGGGTACGGTAGGTCGCGAGTGCGATCCCCGGCCGGGTCATACCAAAGGCTTTAAAAATGATAGTAATGACTGCACTCCTTGGCGCTCAGGGTTGCGGGATTAACATTACGACTGATTGGCTGGTGTCAGAATAAATGGACCAGTTAACCTAAGAGGAAACGCCGTGATATATAACTGAACAATTGTTGAAGGCGGCGTAAAACACCAAACAATCAAACCGCATTGACTATTTTTGCTTTCCCGATGACTTTATTTTGTTTGTGAAAAGATGAGGGAAAATTGAAATTAATTGAAATTTTAGAGATACATGTAAGTGAAGCGTAAAGGCAAAATATCGAATCAACAATTAAAAAAAATAAAAATAATAAAAATAATTTGCTGAAATTAAACCTGTATGAAATCCATAGTAATTTTGACCTCTCGTGTTAATCTGCCATTCGGTAACATTGTCACACAAATACACCGTGTAGAAAGGATAATTTGTGACGGTTGGTCACGGCAAGTCAACTTTTATGACATCGGTGGCATTTCACCTACAATTTGTAACATTGCGTTTCAGCAACGAAATTGAGAGTTACACCTGGAACGAGTCCAAGATGTCACAAACAATCGTGTCACGCCGGAAGAACGTCAACTTTTAGTCAAAAAACATGTGTTTTGTTAACATAGATCAGCCTAGGTTTCGTGTCATCTAATCAGATATTTAACACGGCCTACGTTTAAGTCATACGAGGGTTTTTAATAAAGCCTTGGACAAATATTAAAAAGGTGTTGCTTTAATTGTGTAAGTGTATAATTCTGTCTTTATCGCTATGTCTATCTGATGCTGAATGGATGGTTTCCGAATGTAGCGGTCCAACTAAACACGTACTTTCAGTACCAGTAGCCTTTCTTTCCAAATAACAAAACATGTCAGTAGAATGTAGATACTTTGTTGTAATTTATATGTTGCCTCGAGTTCACCATTTTTGTTTGAGTTGTATACTGAAATGGAAACAAAACTGATAACTGATGATCAAAACGATGAAACATTGTGATAATACGGACGCAAATTAATGTTAATCGGTTACTTATTCGAGATAACCATTGGAGTGAGAAGTCTGGTATGAAGGCCATACATAATCCAGAATGTTGCCATTTATCTGAGTCGTAACATTTTTTGGTAAAGTTTCGAAAGTTTAAGTTCGTAAGATATGGCTGTTTTTAGTGAAAATACAATACCAACTAATTAACCGTTCTACCAGAACAATGTGTACATGAACTAGAAATAAAACGTTTTCTAAACAATGGACAATTCATTTTGATTATGGATTTGAATACTCCCAGAAGAGAGAGACAATGCTTGTTATGCGCAATTACGTATTTCAGAATGTATTCGTTCGATATCCGACTTTCGTTTCAACTTTTAGACAGCTATTTCACTTAACCCTGTGTTTCCTGTCTCTCGCACAACTGTAAAACATTCATCCAATGCAACTGGCTAACTTTCCTATGAACTCACGACCACGTCTTAACTATCGCGGGTTCACAGAGTGATATCCGAGGCAAGACTGGATTAATGCCTTCATTTAGAAATAAAAGCACTGCAGTGCTGACGGCCTGTGGGCTGCTGGGAGGTTGGATTTTTCGACGCACGGCCCCGGTTAATCCGCCACTGTATTTTTCACGTGACTTCTTTCTTTTTTTCCGTTCCTCTTCGCGAATGTAAATAATGTTAACCTCTCGGCGCATTAATTTCTAAAACATTTCTTAATCTTATATTGGAGTACTCACGCCTTAAGTTTTTCACTGATGTTCCAACAACATTAAAATGTTATTAATGGGGGAGATCCTAACCTTTTGAATACAGTTTTGTTGAATCAATGATGAACTGTTTGTCTCGCGCAGTTTCTCATGCGTTGTTTGGTGCTAACAGCAATTGGCAGGCTGCCAACTGCGTAACATCCCCAGGCCAAAAACAGTAAATATATGTGATTTATAGCTAGAATTGTAACCCGACTGGTTACACTCAAATACCCTTGTAGCTCAGTCGGTAGCAACGTGGGCTGCCAATCCAGGCGTTGTTAGTTACAACCTCAGCTCGGCCATAATTTTTCCGACGTTTGGCAAGCGTCATTCGTTTTCAACCAACGAGATAACAGAGAGGTAGCAGCCAGTTGCTTGGACACGGTTTGTATACATTACTGGGTGTGTAAAAGCAAGGAAATGCATGTTGGTGTACTGATAACCGTAATATGACCGGGAAATTGTTGAAAACGGCGATAAATATCAATCAATCAATCAATCCACCACTACCCATGTATGCTAAGCTTAAACGGAAATACAAGAATGCCCCTTAATGCGTGGCGCGGCGCATTCTTTCTCTCTCGTATAATGTACTTAAACTATCATATACGACAAAGCGGATCCAAGCACGCAGTTTTCTCATTTGGATTGCTCCTAAAAGACACAAACTTTATTTATGAATCGATAATGATAAGTAAAACGCATGGATCATAATTTGCAGGTTATTTCCTACAATGCAGTCAAATGTTTACTCGGTATATTTTGCTCTTCTTACGGTATGTTTGTTATCTCCAGTCTATGACGATTATGTGCATGCGATTTATATCAAATATCAGTACGGATTGCTGCTGAAAACCAGTGCCGTTCCAGAGTTAAATAATATGCATGCGACACTTCCCGAATCATCGCAACATAGGTTTAGAGCTTCTTGCAACCATATTCGGGTAGACTTGTGAATGGTATGAGACTTCACACATATAAAAATCATAATTATTGATGTGCACTTTTTACTGACATTATTAAAATTGAAAACCCAGAATAAATTGAGTTATTATACGCCGTATCAGAATGACAAAGCATCGTAAATACTGAACTCGAGATATTGAAATATCTTATGTACAGATTCGCGGTAAAGATAAAATTAAATCGTGACTTCCAGCGAGTGTTACTTGTCAAATTGTCTTTCCTCGATGCTACTTTTTACGAAACCGATCAAGAAAATAATAGTCTTGCCTTTATCCACGGCATTCCATCAAATGGTCCGCCGTGACCAGGTTAATTGCGTACGTAATTTAAGACCTGGCGTCCTGGGTTCGATTCCCGCGGCGGTCATGGTGAATATATCTCTGTCAAGGTGATTTTTTTTCCCGCAGGGTTCATGAATGAATGATACTATCACTATGGTATACCTATAATACCCTTGATTGCGGCTTCAAATCCCAAATAAAACAATGGAACGAAGTTATTTGCAACAAACATTGTATATATGATTAGATGAATTCATTAATTGATATTTTTACATATATCAATTTATTTAATTATAGGAACATGTAATTTTACATAATAATTTTACCAGTGATTTGAAAAGCAAACAAAACTTTCTTAAATGACAAGCATCAAACGTTGGACACGTTACGCTGCGAAAATAACAGAGTTGTTTGTAAAGCCATACATCACCCTAGCAAAACGAATTGACATGCAGTAGAAACAGGTATCTACAGCGTATTACAGCACAGCGTTACGTCTCTTTGGAGTTATGCGATCACACTGTAAGAGAAAGTGCTGGAATGCGTACTGTCACAGAAGTGTCAAATGCTTTAACACCGAAAGTAATGTGTATATGTATGGACTGTAGCACGCATCAATCATGAGTTTGTCTCGGAAGGGTTCTCAAAGCATCTGTTACCGTATAACATCGTTTACAGCTTATATTCCCTTTGCACATTGAACTGTCGTCACATAATTGGTTCAGTCAGCGAACTCTGAAATAAGTAGACCAAATGCAAACATAAATGAAACAGGAAATTTCATTTATCCGCAGCACACATTTGAAGACAATGCCCGTACCATGGCTTTAAATGCATATAAATGTCTTTCCGTGACACGTTAATGCTTTAGTTTTCATTTTAAATAGATAGAAAGAAAGAAACAAACAATCTTTTCACGAGTCCTTTCGAATCCGGTTGATGAATTAATTGATGTATTTTTCAGTGAGAAACTCCCACGTGACTGTACAAGATTCTTTTCAATTGGAATGTATAAAAACTGCACATTTAGCTGCATAATCAATCTTTATGTAGAAGTCTATAAGAATATTCAATTTCACTTTCCTTGCTCCCTTGAACCCCACTGCAAGATTTGAATCAGTGGGAACAGTAAGAAATGAAAACATATCCCCTATTACGTCGCATACCATGGTAATCCCATCCACAAGGGGATAAACCAAATTATTTACAAGAAGGAGTTACAACTGTATAGAACAACGCCTATGACCATACGATCTAGATCACTAGACGTGTTTCATGTTTGATATGTGAACGATATCAAATAAAACAGTGCTTTTCATTTCTTAGGTTACAACTACCCCAAAACGGGGTCTCCACCCTTTTAATGAGCATACTGGTTTCAGATCAAACGTAAATAATCAAGTGTGAACTAAAGATATACGCGACCATGATCCTTGTTTAACAGGTGTTGATGTGAATTTTTGCCTTACTAATGACTTGACAAAATAAGCCTTTACCTGTTTCCCAATTAGTTAACGCATTGTTCAAGTCGTTATGTTCTGACCTAATCTATAAAGAATTGCTTACTTGTATCTAATATATCAAAGATATAGGCGGCTGATTAGAACAATGTAGGGCAACTGAAACGTCGGAATATGCATACAATTACACATCTATAAGTATAAGTCGATCAAGTTTGTTTATTTTATCGGGATTTTACGCAGTTTTCAAAAGCATGTCAGTTATGTCACGACCAGTACTAAGCTAGCAAATGTGCCTTGCTTCTGGGCGTAACTTGATTATAACCGTAGTGCGTAATTGTAGGATAACTTCTATTGATAAGATTTATATGTAACAAAGACTGCGTCGGTGGTGTAGTAGTAGAGCGTCCGCATTGTATGCGGGAGGTTGCGGGTTAGATCCCCGGCTGTGTCATACCAAGGCTTAAACATGGTAGTGGTAGTAATGGCTGCCCTCCGTGGCTCTCAGGGACCAGTAGTACTGTAAACTTTCCCAGGAAACGCCGTGATAGTACTGATTTATTTTTTAAAGAGGCGTAAACCACCAAAAGAAATCAATCAATCTATGTTACATAAATGTATAAATTATTTATCCAAATGTGTACAATCCATGGCACCTACGATTCAGATTATTTTAATTAGATATTTACGCCTATGTCTATTCCAATAACCTTACCCTTTCAATGCTGATTTTTTTTAATGGACTTTTCCCCCAGCTTTGCAATCTGATCTATTCAATGTGTAGCCATTAACGAAAGCAAGTTTGAAGTCATGGAGTAACACCGTATCATTTATCCTAAACACCGATGCATCAGTTGTTGTGCTATGCTGCGATCTTGAACGACAAGGAGTGAAGCCATGACTACCCTGTTAATGTATTTTGTATTACTCGACCGGAGATGACACCGTGGTCTTCCGCTGTTTATTGTGTTTGCTTGTTTGTTTGTTTTTATAGGGGCTTCATGCCATGTTCAACATTATTTTAGTTATATCACGGCGACATATCACGTATCCTTGATCCCTGGGTAAACAAACATGTACTAGGCTAGGAAAGGGCCCGGGTCTCCTGCGACGAACGTTCTAACCCCAGAGAGCGGTTACTCTTCAGGTTATAATAATAATAATAATAATAATAATAATAATAATAATAATAATAAAGACATTATTTATAGAGGCAGCACATTTGGGTTTACCCAGTCTTCCATGTGGGCCTCTGACATTACGTTAAATGGTATGGAACTTTTAATTTTCATCTCAATTGCGATATTATTTTTAATGTTTGCAATCTCTTTCTTTCCAAAAAGTTAGACCCATAACCGTTCTTGATGCTGAAAAGGTAGTATACGGTTTTAGATTACCCAAAATATCATTAGGAACGCCGTAGATGGTTTCGCACTTATTATCCTTAATATATTTGCTGGGACGTGTTTAGGTGTCAAAACCTAAATACGATCCGGGAGTACGCAATGTTGTTGTCAACTGTGGTATTGTGTTACAGTCATTCGCATGTTCATTGACATAAGTGCCATTATGATGCAACCTAAGGTCATTTTAATTCAGATTGTGCTATTCAAATAGGATGTCCATACGTTTGGACCATTTACGAAACGTATAGCATTTCATAATTGGACCGCTACGTGTGAAAATTAAGGCATTGCAATTTAGCAAACGATTTGGAACTTAACAGTCCGTCATGTTTTTATAATGAGTATTTGAAAAGTGCCTTAGGTATTGGAATATCTACAGTCAAGACTATAAAGTCAGTAGACACCTAACATAGTGTGATTTCGGAACCTAGACATCGGGTCTGTATCCGCTCTATTACAATCGTTTATTTGTAGGCACAGCTAAAAATGTGTATAATGTTTCCTTCAAGGCCTAGAGTGAATTGTGTGAAAAGAATACGCAACATTTAGATGGTTTTAATAGCGGGAGCGAGAAGCAATATGTCATTCCCTTTGTCATCCAAGTAATTTGTGTCAACTATCGCACAAACAGTTTAAACGGACACAATTTTAAATAGATTTGTATACTTTGTATGTAAATGGGTAAATCAATTACATCTATAACATTGCTTAAATTATCTTGCAATAACGCATGGAATCGACTTTAACCTTTTGTTCTCTTGTACATATTTCAAGGTAATAGTGGTGCATTTCAAACACATATTTTCTTGCTGAATAGATTTCCAACTTAGACATGTGTCTCAATATGTAACCAATGCTTAAAAATACTTGGCAATGTAATTTGAACTATGTATTATATATTGTCACAAACTATTCAAGAACATGAATCGGATGCAATGATGTGTCTTTGCTAAAAACTTTCAACCCGGTCTTTATATGTTTTACTAAACGCCTGATAATTTACCAGTGCTTGAGTCGTTTGGTTTTCACACAAATGGGATGCCTTACACACGGAGAACGGAGAATTGGAAATCTCTGCCAGTACATGACAAACTAACTGATTTTGCAGGACGCAATTTCGATACACACTTTAGCATTCCGGTGTTGAGTAGGTATCCCACTGGATAACCAATGATTTTCGAGTAATACCGCTCAACCAAACCACCCGAGTAATATGGCTCAAGCAAACCACTCGAATTTTATCGCTCAAGCAAACCACATGAGTAATATCGCACAAGCAAACCACATCAGTTATATCGGTTAGTCAAACCACCCGAGTAATATCGCTCAAGCAAACCACTCGAGTTATATCGCTCAAGCTAACCACATGAGTAATATCGCTCAAGAAAACCACATGAGTAATATCGCACAAGCAAACCACATCAGTTATATCGCTCAAGCAAACCACGCGAATAATATCGTTTCAGAAAACCACTCGAGTTATATCGCTCAAGCAAACCACATGAGTAATATCGCTCAAGCAAACCACTCGAGTTATATCGCTTAGTCAAACCACTCGAGTTATATCGCTCAAGCAAACCACATGAGTAATATCGCTCAAGCAAACCAATCGAGTTATATCGCTCAAGAAAACCAATCAAGTTTTATCGCTCAATCAAACCACACGAGTAATATCGTTTCAGAAAACCACTCGAGTAATATCGTTCAAGCAAACCACTCGAGTTATATCGTTTCAGAAAACCACCCGAGTAATATCGCTCAAGCAAACCACTCGAGTTATATCGCTTAGTCAAACCACTCGAGTTATATCGGTTAGTCAAACCACCGAGTAATATCGCTCAAGCAAACCACTCGAGTTATATCGCTCAAGCAAACCACATGAGTAATATCGCACAAGCAAACCACATCAGTTATATAGCTCAAGCAAACCACGCGAATAATATCGTTTCAGAAAACCACTCGAGTTATATCGCTCAAGCAAACCACATGAGTAATATTGCGCAAGCAAACTCTTACCCAACTATAGAAGTACATTTCTGAACCAGGTTTGTCAAAGGATATATATTTTCTTTTATATAATCCAAGGGTTAAATATACATGTACCTCTAACATGCCATTCCAACGTCTTAATCGAATCACTACACATTAAGCAACATCTCATAAATGGAATAGCTGTTGAGTGCATTACATGTCTAGCACAAACAGGCGATGTAAGTATAACAGAATAGCACAATATATTGCCTATGAAGGAACTTGATTGAATAGTTTCACAACCATGTATCTTTTTCTCGTATTGTTTTAAGTATTACATTATTCACCTGTTACTGATAATTCAAGTTCGTGATGCGACGAATCGAAATACAGCGTGTCTGAAATCGAAGATAATACACTTGTTAGTAGAGCCTACTCGTGTCCAGACAAGAATTACATTAATCTGAGCTTACGTAATGGTTAACTCTTTTTTGTTTGCAATCATTAACTTTTTTGGATGACTTTGGAACAGTTGGCATCGTATTAAAACACACATCAGATGTCAAGCATATTTAAATAGATTTAAGTCTGTACACTTATAGACAATGAAAGAAAATTGTTTTGTATTCCTGTATATTTTATGATTCAAATTTCAATTATTTGATAATGTTAGCACTTTTATCAAAGGAATCAGCCTGTGCAATATATCACGCTTTACCTTGATGCATGTGTAAATCAATGTCTGGACCTTAAAAGCAAAATACATTTTATGTCGAACGGTCGGCCAGACTGGTTTCCGGCAGAACGATGACTCAACCGTCACTGTATCCACTCTAGACAGGTTCACTTTGAAACTGAAATCTGATTCATGTAACGGACACGACGCATTGGACAGAGTTTTGCAATCAATGGATATTTCGAACATATTGCTTACCTATACAGTGAATAGTTGTAGGATCATCGCATTAAACGCTGTAGTGAGGGTTCCACGAGAGTTGAATGATAATATTTCGTTACGAGAAGATGCGAGTCAAATTGTGCTTCCAGTCTGATCTGGATCTTCTGTGGTCTCAAAGTCCCGAAAGTCTTTATACAGCACGGCCTATGTATATAGCATGAGTCAATTTTAAACCACAGTATATAACATGAACGTTGTCTTAAAACGTGGAATCTGCCGTGGCTTTAGTTAGTATCGGGGTTTTGGAACCAGGCGTCCCGGGTTCGATCTCCGGTCGCGGCGCCGTGGTCATGATGGAGTACCCTTGAGCAAGGAACATGTCATAGCCTAGTACTGGTTTGTTTACCCATGGATCATGACTAAGACTAAATAATGTTGAAAACGGCCTAAAACCAAGAAAAAGAAAGAAAGGAAAAAGTCTTAGGAAAGAGACACATAGTTGAATATTGAAAGCACAAAGAAGATCTTTGGCATACATATCTTGGTCCGAAGATGTTGCCGGCTTAGCAATATTAAAATTTAAATACGACAGCCATTCGACATTTTCTACTGTGTCACTACTGGTCTGATTATAAATCGTCTCAAATGAATTATCATTGGAGGACACATTACGAAAACAGGTATATACAGTAAGGTTTGCAATAGTGCTGATGGTAAGTGGCATATGCGTTCAACTAAGCCGTTATTGACATACTTGACATTATTGAATAGGCTTGGTCCCCTGGTGACTATCACTCAACCGAATTAGGGTTAACTTTTCTTAATTTCTCGTTAACATAGAAATATCGGTGTTCCGATTACATCGTTAAGATATCAGTGTCTTTCAATCGAAAATGCACGATATACCACTCACCTCTGAATTAAAATCCTGATGAATATTCATGTTTTATTGATAACGATGTTCAGGTAGGTAGTAACTTTCTATTGAATATGCATTTTGAAAACGTAAATCTTTAAAGGAAATGTTATGAATCTAAATGGTTCCCGAGAAAAATTCCGCATGCGAATTCCGTAGACTTGTTCCCATAGTATATTGTCGTCTATGATTCCGAAAAGCAGTGCTGATTCAATATGACACCCAATACGACAGTTTGATCAATTGAACATTTTCCTTATATTTTATTCTAACCAAGGAGCACCAGGTGGTGGTTGTTTTTAGGGCACTAATAATACTCCGTTTATGACACAAAATATGAAAGATTATATGTTTAGGCCATTGAGAATCAGGTAGGTGATACAGGGTCATTTATCACCTAGACTTTGAGTCACTTCCTCCTGTTAATCATATATAACAAACGACTATATTGATGATTTTAAAGAAAGTTATCAGGACAAGAAGACTTCAAGGTTACTGCCTGCCTTCTATAAAACAAGATAACTACCTTTGCTATGTTTGTCCACGGCATTTAAGATTCGGGACATGCTATGCAGTCACTTTCTGTCCGTGCCAAAATAGTTTAACATTAGACCCGTTGGAGATAGGGTTTTAATATAAATGACAATATATTTCTGATTGATAATGTGACCTTGACATTGACCTATTGGTGCCTATTTGGCCTTGGATGCAGATATTTGTTTTTCTAAAAGCTAGTTCCCATCTTTACCGCTTCGCTGGTGTTCTAGACTGACTCTGTGCATTACTTGTATTTTTCATTCACCTAAAAGTAAGACAAAACATCAATAAAGTTCGAATGCAGCCTATATAATTACCAAATTCACAAAGACCATCAGTTCCATTGCGTATTGACCTAGTAGTCCTTTCTTTCCAACATAGACACAAACTATGACCTACGTTATGGCTTATTCAATATGAAACTCACCTGATTTAAGGGGATATACACATGCAGCCACTTTTGAGTTATTCGATGTCTTTCTAAAGACTTCATTCATATAGTACTATTGGGGGAACAACCCAATTGAACATTGTTGTTTGACCTACACATGTGATAATTGAGCGTATATATTTGTTATTGTTAGAGGCTTATCCTTCAATAGTAACCCATCTAGCAAAGTAAAGGCGTTGTATCCCTTAGCTTAGAATAAATGTAGGACACTGCCTTTCTCTTTTGAAGATTCGTTCCCGTTAGAAATCTTCCTTTTTTTCCTTGTCACAAAGGTTGAATGTAGCTTAAACAAACACATATGGTTCTTTCTTAGTACTGGGTTTAGCCATGTTCGAAGATACTAAACAAGTGTTAGTAATATATATATATTGCATATCAATGAAACGATATAAATAAAGATAGTTATGCACTGTAACTACCTGCCATCTATAGTAAATATTAATGTCCCTGGGATTTAAGATGCGGTGCTTGCTATAACTACCCTTGTATGTATGTGTCTAAAACAAGATTTAATCTTCTCAGATATAAGGCTTTGATAGTTATGATGCCTTTCTAGTTAAGCCAAACTGTTTGACAGTATAACCTTGACCTTTTGCAATCATTTAACAAATGTTTCTTGTCCAAGAGTAATGGTCGTTAAAGATCCTGTTTGCCTTTTTAATGCAGATATTGGATTTTACAAATCAAACTCCAATCTTGTAATGCTAACCCCACAATCAAGAGTGACAAGGAAGGAAAGTCATTATTTTCATTTTTAAGGTATTTGGTGTGACCCGTTTTAGGAACCAATTCAGCTAATTTAAGGCTTTGTGTCGTTTAACTTTGGATTAATTTAGAACTCTGACCTACCCTATTGCAGATTTCTTTAGAAATATTTTTCTTCATATGTTTTATATTTTCACAAACAGGAAATGTAGCTTTAACTAACATATAATGTTCCTTTCTTGGAACTGTGTATGCCACTTTGAGGATGCTAAAATGCTGTAAGTTATACATCTATTACATATCATTAAAACGATATATAACATATGAATGGTGGTGAATATCAGTTGCTGTAAATCACGTATATCGCAGTGACATCATAAATTGTTTACACTTTGACACGATCCAATGTACGCAAAACGTGGTTTTCTTCACGGTGATAACATGGTGCCTTATCTCACACCTATACGCACGCATATATTATTGAATTGTAAACAGAAGGGCCATTCCATGGAAAGAAAAGCTGCTTGGCCCGTTTCTTTTTAAAAATCTGAAAGCGTTCTCTGTTTCCAGACATAAACACTTTGCTAAAAAAAAAGAAGAGAGATCAAATTGGCCAATTCCGAGAATGAATTTGCTGTTTTGCAAAGAGTCTGTTCACAGAATATGCTTTTACAGTTATGAAGAGGTGTTCTTATTGTAATTGAACAAAGTGAATACGAAAAGCATGTATATGTTCACAGTCTAGACAAAGCATGCATTATCTGCAGTATTGCAATTAAGGAAACGGTATGTGTTCTGTGTAAGAGATGCGATGATACATTTTGTTGGTATTTGTACTAACTAGTATATTTTAACATAACATGGATACTTAAAGCTCCCGTTTTACATGACGCTTAATTCTGAGCAGACCCTGTCTCAGAATATCTGTTTTTTCGAAATCGTCTGAAAATGATTTACGGACATTAAGATTAGCAAAGAGGTTATCCTTAATTCAATCGAAAGGAGGGAAATTAAATTCTCTTGGAATAACCTGGAGCGGACCAGCTGCTGATGAAACGAGAGGATTTATTTAGATAAATTAATGCCAGCCTTCTATGTAGTTAGGCAAAAGAACATTTTGTTCAGTTATATTATTTATTCATGATCCCTGGGTAAACAAACTAGTGCTAGGCTAGGAAACCTGTTTTGACAAAGGGCACACCATTGTGGTCGTTGCGACTTTGGATCGAATCGGGGTCTCCCGGCTTAAAAATATCCGACGCTAAAGATGTGTGTAATAATGTTTTGAGTTTCGTTCAATTGATTCCGTTCAAGTAAATTTCATGAGTTTGGAAATCGAAACTTGAACAGCTCGCAAGCATTATTAAGTATATTACTAGACAGTATTAACCTGATCCTGCTGATCCTGACATTTGAGCAAAGGTATATTAATAATTATGACCAACTTACGTTTCCATGAAATGTATAGTATATGTATGTCATTTATCTAACAAGGCATTTTGTTTTATCTTAAACGTTTTTCCGTAAAATTCATGGAAATACAACCAGGCATTTCGAGTAGAAAATGCGAGAAGTAAATCATCTTCTGCGATGATAATTGATAACTGCTTATAGGTCGCCTAAACCAGAGACATATAAATATATGTAATTATATGCCTCTGCCTAAACCTACTCTGGAAACCATGCTGCAATCGTTGTAGATGAATACCGGCTTGTGTGGGTGCACCTGCACACTAATGCAGAATGATATAGTTCTACTATTTAAAACAGATATGACGAAACTGGAAACGCTTCTTTACATCTCTCGACAGAGCGTCGTCGGCCTCGAGTGCGGGAGGTCGCGCGTTCGATCGTCGGCTGGATCATACCAAATACTATGCAACTGGAAGTAATGGCTGCCCTCCTTGGCACTCAGGGTTGCAGGATTAGCATTATGAAAATGCCGTTATATAACTGTAACTATTTTTGAAAACGGCGTCAACAACTATCGACAAAGGTCAGGGTCAGGTAAATGTTGTCCAATAAAGCCAACATGTGTGTATGTCTTTCTGTCCGTCATGCCCTCACTTACTGACATTTTGGAAGGTGACACAAGTGGTCCTTGTTCTTGTTAACGTAGTAGAATATTTAATTTTTATTTTCATTTTAAGGATTACGCCGTTTTCAACATTATTTCAGTTGTATCACGGGAACAGTTCACTTATTCACGATCCTTCATGATCCCTGGGTAATCAAACCAGTTCTAGACTAGGAAAAGTACCTTGTCCAAGGGCACTGTACACTAACCGTCTCGCCTGTACTAACATGTAGAATATAGATGTATTAAAATTGGCCTTCACATGCAGATTTTCGTTTACTCGACAGTAGTAAACTTTTAACTTTATGTTTGGAAAATTCGTTAAATATTTCCTTAAGAAAACAACTATATTGGGCTGCGGCTCGGATCCCATTAACACTTATTCTGCTGCACGCGACGACTTTAAAAATGCATTGTTGCATCTACGCATTTAAACTGCACTTTCGAACAGTGTAGATCAAGTACATTCTGCAGATTCGTGCACTTTAATCTACACATTCTCTAATTACTTAATTATGTATAGCAAACACTACGTGTTTGACGAAAATCAAATGCAATGGAACCGATCGCAATTTAACAGGGTGGAGGTTAAGGGACTATAAATAAAGGCATACACATGTAGTGATTCCATGCTTCAAACATATTGTTAAAACAGCTTTTCTGGAAATCTGAGCACTGTAATTGTTTAACCTTTATCATGGTGTAAATGGCACTTGTCTTTCATTTTATCGTCTCTGAAACTGTTGGATGCGCAATAAAAAGGAAATAATTATATGCGTTCGCCTCTACTGTTGATAATCATGTTGATATACTGTAATAGCTTTATTAATGTTCCCTTCAACGTTTTGATATATACTTCTATCGTAATTGATGCAATGCTACGAAAACGATTTATTTTATTTTTCGATGTTATTTGATTTGTTTTGTTTTATTGGGGTTTTACGCCGTTTTCAACAGTATTTCTTTGATAGAAGGGCTACAGTTCATATATTCATGATCCCTGAGTAAACAAACCAGTACTATGCTAGAAAATGTGCCATGTCCACGGGCACTCCATCATGGCTACCGCGACTGGGTATCGAACCTTGGACGCCCGGTTTTAAATCCCCGACGCTTACCATTCGGCAACGGCGGAACGTGTTTTGACTGTCAAATATAGTAATTATTGTAAGTTCTCAGCAAAAATCAGGCAAAATTGATTTCCGATTTAAAGTTTGAATTCAAAACCAGTAAACTGCTTTGAAATCAGAAATATGATTTTAACAGGGGGTATCCATTTTAACGGTAGTGACAAGTATGTGCCCTACGGTTTTAACGTGGGAAACATGCTCACACATATACTTGCTATATATGAGCATGAGAAAACCAACATTATTGACTCTGCGTAATATATCGACCCAGATCAGCCTGGCCGACACATTTCGTCTCAGGGAAATCCACAGGAAGCCAAAAGTGTCTGCCCAGATTAGCCCACGGGGCATGCTTTGGCTGTTCCGGGTCGATACTTTACGCAGAAGCCACAATGTTGGTTTTCTCGCGGGACGGCTCATTTGATAGTGTCTGCATTTTGCTCCCCTGAGGCAAGTGCATTGGAATTGTTATGACAACAGATAGAATTGATTCTAATTTTCTTTACTGCGTATTAAATAGTATACATTCAAACGAGAGGCAATGAAACAAGATTTTAAGATCGCAATTCAGCATACACTTATATACATAAAGATTGCCGAAATACATTATATGAAAATGAACTGTGTAATAAATCTTCAACTAGAATGGACATGTGATTCTGATGCAGAGTCGGTGTCAAATATTGCTGTGCCCCTTAACTTGACCTAAAAACAGATTTCATTTTATTATAATTACTAGGTATTTATATCACATGCCAATGCTTGTTTCCAATCTAATATACCCATTACATATTTCTTTATATGTAACATGTGTAATATAACATGACCGAATCACTATTTTTGTATTCATCCGCGAATGTTTACAAAATAGCCGAGAACGTGTATCCAGTAAACACAAACCTCACAATAGATGGACGATATAAAGGGACCATTATTGCCTAAAACAAAATGTGTGATTAGTTAACAGTTTATTAAGTATTACATGTTGGTACTATTTTCTGACTGCGAAAACCCAATTTTCTTTTTGTGTTTCGTCCAAGAAAGTTGTTATTAAGCTCGCCAAAGACTCGCTTGATAACACATTTCTTGAACTCGTTTAATACAACTTTATGAAATGACAACGAATGTCAGATCCTTTTTATCACATGACGAAACACAGTTTATCGTGTACAACTCATGTCAGATCCTTTATACAGAATATTGATAATTTGACACATTTAATACACATAGAAAACAAATAATTTAAATTCAATTAAACAATTGATCAATTTACCAACCTTATTTCCAGAGACATACTTCACGATAATGAAACATGTTGGTCGACATTACGAGAAATTACATGTAAGTCGTAAAGAGTATTAGATATAAATGACATATGAACTGTTCTCAAAATGCTTTGCAAAATACTTTTTTCATATATACATAACAAACAACCAACGGATATATGATTGTATTTAACACCCAGTGTCATTGGGAACTAAATCCGTATGTAGTTTTTTCTACAAATGAGCCGTCCCACGAGAAAACCAACATTGTTGACTCCGCGTAAAATATCGACCCGGATCAGCCTAAGCATGCCGCACAGGCTAATCCGGGCAGGCGCTTTCGCCTCCTTTTGATTTACTGTTTCAGGAATCATTACTCTATACCTCAATTCCTCTGAGACGGAATGTGTCGGACCGGATTAGCCTTGCGGACTGCGCAGGCTGATCTGGGACGATATATTACGCAGAGTCTATAATGTTGGTTTTATCGTGGAACAGCTAAAATGTCTACAGCATAAAAGCAACTGAGCGTATAATGCGTGTATTGCATTTTAATGATACGCATATTACATTTTTCAATTATGCTTCGTCATCTTACCCTTGTTCATACCCTAAGCAAAATTTAACATCTTTGTTCGCTGAATGTCCGCAATCGACATCGACAACCCATATTTTGAAGTGAGTATGGAGTAGTCTTTCAAACATACCACCTGTGTGGCGTATTGTTGGAGCGCCCGCTGCCTCGGATACGGAAGGTCGCGGAATCATACCCAACCGGACGATACCGTATACTTCAAAAATGTAATCGCTTATCCTCTGTGGCAGTCGAGATTGTATGTTTAGCATTACGACTAATTCGCTGATGTTAGGGTAAATGGACCAGTAAAACTGGTAATAAACGCCGTGATGTAATTAAACAATTGTTGAAAGCAGCGTCAAACATTAACAAACAAACAAAACCTAAATACTGATAAATAAGTAAACCGAGCTTAGACTGCACGAAACAAACGTGTAGCCTAAACTTTGTCTGCAATTGTTCGCAGTATAAAATTCATGAATATCAATCGCTACACGCATATGAGGTTTATTGTCGCGTAAAGCAGGTTGCATACTGAATGATGGAATGCCATTTATCACCTGGATTCCATCGACGTCTATATCAAACTTTGTGTAATTTGAGTTGTCCTGCGGTGCGGAAAATACTAATAAAGTTGTCCTGCTGAGTGTTTGAAAAATGAAAAAGATGAGCCACGTCACAAGAAAAGCGACGTGCCGGTCATTGCAACAATCGAAGAATACGATCGTCCTACGTCTCTGTTTAATCTACTCATTATCTTGCCTCAGTCATTGTGTCGTAATTTGACCAATGATCACGATCTTGTCTATCTGTCGTCTAGTTGTGCAAACACCATGACAAACTTTGTAGAACGGTTGTGGTCGTTTATCGAAGTTATCACCAAAACTCAAAAAGCTCCGAATGTCGGGTTGAGCCGAGATATCACAGTCGGTAAGGACAACGGCTACCAATCACGGATTGAGATCAGACCTCAGCTCGGACATGGCTTATGTCCGATGATTGACAAAAGCCATTGCCGCGTCAATCGTCGTTCGCAAATTGTCTAAAAATAATAAATGTGGGACGATGGCTAGTTGCCTAAGAAGAATATTGTGTGCAGAAGTGATGCCCAAAAGACATGAATCTCGTGGTTAAATGAACTGGCCGCCGCCGTGGTTATCTGAAAAGCTGTTAATGTAAATCTCTTTTATTTTCATGTGTCGTGAATCTCATTATATCTCATTCGGTGTTATCGCATATTGAAATAAATTGGCTTCTCGGATCAAGTTAGAATATTGAAAACGTGTATGTGCAAGCTAGCTGTGTTAGTACTGTTATATATGGCATTGCCTATCTTTCCCCTTTCAACTCTGTGTACAATGCTAACAATGCATACGAAAACAAAGCCTTCCTTATATTATTAGATCACCTAAGCCGAAGCCTAATGGGATATACTTGGATCTCTCCATGTCCGTTCGTTGTTACACTTTTAGCTGCAAACGACATCTCTACCTTAATCACTGGACTTACTTTAACCAAACTTCACAGGATTGTTCCGTTGGGTTATCCCGTTTCCAAAATATTCAACAAGATTTGTTTCAGTTTCAAAGTTTATTTTACAAAGGCCTCCGGCCCATACACACGCACAAATACATACATATATAGTATAGAACATGACAGAAGGTGACAAAGACATATGTATATGAATTTCCGCTTAAGCCTTCTATAATGCATTTTCTTTCTTCGAATGCATAATATAAATACATTGCTAAATGTCGTATAACAGTAGTATTTGACTATGCAGAGAACATCAAAATGATGCAAAACATTTACGAAATTTAGCTACATCTAAAGCATTTGCATATGATTCAACAGACAAATTTGTCTTATGGTACACATATAATGATAGTTTTCTATTTTTCATACATTTGGTTCTCTACATTTTAACCTAGTTGTGTACATACATAAACACAATTTAACATTACCAACAAATTGATTTTCCTAAATATGACAGATTCTCTCTGACAGAAGTTACCCAGTTTAGAAAACCTAAGCTATCATACTAAACAAGCATATTATAACATGATTTAGGATGTCTAGTATTTGGCATATTAAGAAGTCGAGTTCATTATTTAATGCAACGTTTTGATATATATACATACATATGATAACGTCCTAAGTCACCTAGGACAACATCGTTACAAGCACTCCGGTGTACCTTTAAAACCTTTTGCAACCTAGAATGTGTACATTCTCAATACATACATTATTAGTTAGTCCCCACAACTCTGAGCCATATAACATTATTAGCATAAGTTTTGCATCAAATATTTTGAAAAATGTGCTAGGTACATACTTATAGTTTTGTAAAGAACTTAACACATGCTAAAGAACCCCTTTCGAATTAATGCCATATGATCAGCCATTTTATACAAAGACAATATAGATGTGAAATGAATACCAACGTAATCAAAACCATTTTTAACTTCAAATTTACTACCTGCATAAGACCAAGTCTCATGTCTTGATAATTGCCCACCATTCTTGACTTTTGTTTTGTCTGTATTAACATCTAGCTTATATTCCTCGCAAAAGTCATGAAGAATATTTAGCTGCCTTTGTAAGCCTACAACAGTATCAGATACCCATGCGATATCATCTGCAAACACAATTAAAACATATTAGAATAGTGATAGCACTTTAGGTTGCTGCGGCATCAGAACGGGTGTTAATGCGAACAGTTTCAAATACCTATCTTCAAGACAATTGAGCAGCAACGATCCATAGGTGACATTCTAAAATTTAGTATTCAAGTCATATTAAATGTTTGAAAGACATGGTCGCCAGGCGGCATCAGGTCAGTTGTAAAATAACAAAACCTTATAGGTTTCCGTAAAGGCTTGTCTGATTCAAAGATAAATAGACAGAAACTCTGCATAAAGTGTTAAAGCCATAGTAATAATAACATAACTTCCAGGGACTTTGGCTAGCTGTCCATGTTATGTGTGTCCCATTACTATGTGCTTACCATAGCTTGTTTCAAATGTCGCTTATTGATACGGTGTTTTGCGTGTAGTTTTCATTCACTTTTGAACAAAATACAAATGTTATTCCCCGACAATATTAGTTACTCATTTGATATACTATGACTAAGGTGATGGACTTAAGGCCATCTTTGCCCTCTAAGATAAAAATGTGAATACTTTGTAGACTGTTTGCAGAACTCTTTTTTTAAAGAAAAAGATTTCGGATTAAAAATGTATCCAGACTTTGATATTTATATCCGACGCCGCGTTAGAACCATTGGTATTCTAACGTAGAGTGCCAAGGGCGTTAATGTTGTGGTATTGTGGCAATGTGCAATTCTTAAACTGGTAATGTCTATGTCTACTGCGTTCGTGATAACACAGAAATACTGTGGAAGGTGGCATCAATTCTTATAAAACAATGCAAAGACAAGTCTTCAAGAGTATATAAAAATAGTAAACAAGATTATGTTCAAATTCAAAATCATTTACATCCGAAGTCTCCGTTGTATTTCACTTTGTAACCGGACATACTAGCTATATGATTCTCGCCCAATAAAGTATGTTTTGTACAGCAGGACGTTTATTTGTTTACGTGAAGAATGTTGAGGAATACATTTCCACTACCGTTAGGTGTTCTTATGCCAAACTTAATACGTGCTCTCAGCAACAGTCGCAACACATTTAAGTAGGCAAACAAGTTTTGCCTAGGTTTGCAGCCAAGACATATACTAGAATATATCGTGCATACGGCGGTAGTCAATCCGAAATGTGACAGATATTCATAAATGATGCTATGTATAAATGTTACTTTATCTAAGTGTATACATCTGATGTGCTGCTAGGACTCGTCATCTAATTGCTGTCGGTTGGCCATATTTGCTGGTATTGATTGGTCATGCCATAGTGTCGGCAATGAACATTATGGGAGATCGCACCAAGTTTACTGCCAAATCTTCCTCTAAATATATCTCCTCAATTTGTCAGAATGTATGTATATATACAGTTATGGGTTGGTTGATTTTATGACCTTTTAAACTGTATAAGTGTGACCGTTTTACTATAATATGTCCAGCAAACTTAACCGAAATGATTTATCGTTCAAAAAAGCCAATCCATAACGACAGCGTACTAAATTTGATTCTAAATATGTTAATTAGACGATAATTGATTATTACACGCGGTTATGTAAGGAAGCAAACGACATGGCCGGGCAGCGTTATTCATCATCCATTTTGTTGCCAAACTGTATATCTTTGTTATCCGCCACAGCTTCCTACGGCGTTAATTATACACGGCGCCTGCAGTCGCTTTGAAGTCGGGACCCGTGGAGCATTATGCTAAAGATTAGCCCAGCGGTGTCGATGATACACCCGGTATATGTGGACCGAGTCGGACGTACAAAGGTAGTTATCGTGTGAGCCTGTCCGTGAGAAAATGTAGAAGTTGGCATTCTAAACAATGTAGGTTCACATGAGTCGTCCCACGAGGAAACAAACTTTGTGAACTCTGCGTAAGGGAATCGACCCGGTTTAGCCTTAGTAGTCCGCGCAGGCTAACCCGGACAGATACTTTTCGCCTTCTGTCCATTTTCTGTTTCAAGCCTCAATATGACGGAATGTGTCGACCCGGACGCGGACTGCGCAGGCTGATCTGAGTCGATACATTTCGCAGAGACGATAATGTTGTTTTTTTCTCGTGGAACGGCTCATATCAGCTTGTCCATCTTTTAAATCCTGTCAGAATCTACAAATCCTGTCAGAATCTACAAATCCTGTAAGAATCTACAAATCCTGTAAGAATCTACAAATCCTGTCAGAATCTACAAATCCTGTAAGAATCTACAAATCCTGTAAGAATCTACAAATCCTGTAAGAATCTGCAAATCCTGTCAGAATCTACAAATCCTGTAAGAATCTACAAATCCTGTCAGAATCTACAAATCCTGTCAGAATCTACAAATCCTGTAAGAATCTGCAAATCCTGTCAGAATCTACAAATCCTGTAAGAATCTACAAATCCTGTAAGAATCTGCAAATCCTGTCAGAATCTACAAATCCTGTCAGAATCTGCAAATGCTGAAACGATTCTAATAAGCCTATGCAAGTGATATGCGAACAATGAAGACATTGGTCAGACGGTGCGGTGCGAATGCAAATGATTATCTGGACCAACACTGTCTACAACGTCAAATTGTATCTATTTCCAACGGTAGGGTGGATATATGCGACGTCACATGAAAACATTCTCTTCCTCAAGTTATTCTTGGGAATTGTTTTTTTCTTCAAGATAGTTTGGTTGTGCATAGTTGATAACTTCTTCCGCATACTTAATTTGAACCGTTCCACGACAAAACCAACAGTATGGACTAAGTGTAATGTATCGACCAAAATCAGCCTGCGCAGTCTGCGCAGGCTAATCCGGGCCGACATATTCCGTCTCAGGGGGATAGAGGCATAGAATAATGATTTATGAAACAGAAAATCCACAGGAGGCGAAAAGTGTCTGTCCGGGTTAGCTACGCGGCATGCTTAGGCTGATCCGGGTCGATGCTTTACGCAGATTTTCTCGCGGGACGGTTATGTAATGACTGATGATTCAGCTAGCATAATAACTCATTTTCACATGACACAGTTAACGTCACAAATCGCAGAGAAAATCACTGATTTCCGGTAAAATGTAAACGTTTTAATCCTTAGCCTTTTTTTGCTGTGATATGGTACATCCGTTCAGAAGTAAGAATACGTCGTGGCCAAGCGGTATTTTGAATCGGGCTTCACGGATTTGCTACCCGATCCCGACGGTCAAGGTGCAGTGTCATTTCCATGGACATTGGAAATGTTAGGTTTTTCACCCAGGGATCACAAATAAGTATTCTATTGAAAACAGCCAATAGACGACGTAGTGGCAAAAGGAGACGATATTGCGAGAGTTATTGTTTTCGTTATGGTCGCTCAGTGTTGCATATGCCCAGTGTTCTTCACCTGTCATTTATATATATAATATAATACTAAGGCACGGATCGTTGTTATTAAATCGCATAGCCGAATATTGAATCAAACCCGGACTAGGATAATTGACGAAGCTATCAACAACGTTGGTGGAGATAAAAGAACAAACACAGGAATCGTAATTTCAAAATGTATTTTTGTAATATTAAATGTATACCCCATAGTTTAAGTCATTTAAAAAAAAAATGTATATTTAATTCATATAATGCGAAATAAAGAAGGGAAATATTACATCAAACGACATAATCATCATGTCATCATCTGTTCAGTCTTTATATCATATTGCATTATTCAAAGTAAGATAAAACGGTGTCCAATAGTTCAACATTTACCCACATCCAGTCCAGAACATGCGACCTGATATTGCCAACAATTGAAACAAATGAGAGACCAAAATAGTTTGATCTGTCCAACTTGACCTTGACCCGTAACCTGCCGGCTTAAAAGTGAGGTAAGAATTTGAAACTTCTACGTGATCAAGTACTGTATAATCAAAATCGTTACTCACACCGGGTCAAAACCTGTAGTCTACCTTTTTCCATAGCAACACAGATGTGCAGTTTATCGCATAAACGAGGCATTTGTATTGCTATTTCTGTAGTTTCGTTAACATTTTGATTTTTTTTTTTAAATCAGTATAAGTGGTCATTTGACAACAAGCTTCAGGCACGTGTAAATCTCGAATTCTATACCCCGCTCAGGTCACAGCTAGCGGCCATGTTGAAAAGAACACAAGCATTTGTCTATCTTTGTCGATTCAATACAGTGACATTGTCCGAACCAGAGCTCCAGATAAGGAGCATTGTTCATGTTCTGAAATCTTTATTTGACATTCAAACCCAATGTTGTGGGTACTCAAACGAATCGTCTCAGTGAGACGATTCTTTTGAGTACCCACAACATAGGATTTGATTGAGTTATAAGAGAAATATTGTGGGGGAAAAGACCTGTTCACTCCCTCTTATCTAATCCTCTAGCCGAACGATTGAGACAAGATCCGAGTAAAAACACTTTTGGACCATTTCAAGACAACTATACAATATGCATATAGATACAGTCAAATTTCATCCACGATATCATCTGATCACAACGGCATATGTTCTAATTTTATTCTAATCATAATAACAACATAACCACGACATAAATAGTTGCTGGTTTAATTGCAATCGGACGTGACGGCGTTCTATTATAGGATACAGTTACGTCTCAATGCAATCAAACCAACTAAACGCAACAATGATAATGGCACGCGTCATACCGAAACCGACCATCGGAGGCTTTCAAAATAATTGAAATTACGAAATGTGCATACTTTAACTCTTTCCCACCTGTAAATGCATTTTGACGCAATAGCAGCAGGCGACTTTTGAAAACATTGTGGCCAAAGAAAATATTGCTCATGATGAGCAATTTCTCCTTTGGCCACAATGTTTTCAACTTTACTTAACAATTAAGCTATATTTTATGGAGATTTTTCACGAATTTGCCGAGATGTTTTCAAAGTCGTCTGCTACAGATTTGTTGTATATGGGATGTATAAGCATCCTTTTTAAAGCTATATTTATTTTCTGGCGGCAATTATAATGTGCTTGTATATTCTTGTACATCTACTAAATACTGTCCTGCTAAGTGGAAAGTAGTAAAAGACCTTGATTGATCAGACGGCACATATTTACAGTCCGATCTCGATCTAACCTACTCGCAAAATCAAATACCGTAGATTGGTTTCCATATGTCGTAGGCCATTTATCAAAGTTTCAATGAAGTTCATATAGTATCGGAGTAATACAGCAAAACACATAATAAGAATCGAGTTTTAATGAATACATTTTGGTATAATTAATAAGCCTGAACACCTGGATTTATTTGTCTTTCTAGCACGGCACTGGATTGTTTTTACACGGTAAAAAACAACATGGGGAAAGGAGGATTGGAAAAGTAGGAATCAGCTGGTCTTTGTCCAACAATATATCTTTTATAACCCATTGTAAGCCTATGTTAGTGTAGGAACTTGGACAATTATTTTGAGTACTCGAAACATATGGTTTAAAAGTTAAATATGGATTTAGGAAAATGAAATACGCCCCCCGTATATATATATATGCCTAGATCAGAAACAAGATGCATCTGTGTTGACGTAAATCAATAACACGGGGTACTTTAATTACGTAAAAAACAAAGAACATTGTACAAAGATTACAAACGGATACGAACGACTTCCACAGATTACAGTGTTATTAAAGTGAAATAAGAAATAATTTCAACATTAAAAACGCTGTGTAAGTTTTATCTAAGATGACTCACTCTCTCATCTTCGTATTTATTTATAAATTGTATATATATATATTTGACTTAGTTTCATACTTATCCATTTTACATCGATTGTGAAGGTCTGAAAAACCTGTCACTAATCCTTCTCGCTCAGGAGTGTGGGGTTAGCTATACGACTCACTAGCTGGTGTACGGATACGGATAGATGGACCAGTAGTACTGGTAACTTAGCCGGGAAAGCACCGTGATATAACAGCAAAAGTTGTTGAAAGCGGCGTTAAACACCATACAAACAAATAAAGCCCTGTGTTGCAGTATGCCAGCTGTTTGAGTTGTAACACGCCTCAAACCTTTTTCCCCACATACAACAAATCTGCAGCAGATGAACTTAAAAGTGTCTACTCAAACATACAGAAAAACTATACTATTGAAAGGCATAATTACTGAAAAAAATTGAAAACATTGTGGCAAAAGGAGACATTGCTCGTTTTGAGCAATGTCTCCTTTTGTCACGATGTTTTCAAAAGTCTTCTGTTGCAGATGTGTCAACATGCGTCTATAGGTGGGAAAGGGTTAAGTGTCGTGTAACTGAATAGATTTCCATCATTCAAGTTACACTTCAAACAGATTTTATTTCTATCTGTGTCGATGTTAGGAGCACTAATTGACAACAAGGACAAGCAAGTCACATACAGGATACCATTGTCTTTCAATGATATAAGATAATTAGCTAAAGTTGTCAATACCCTAGATGCAAAGTGGTATATAACAAGATTGAATTTCTGGTTGTTTTTTTGTATTTCATCCGTGTCATTGAACATGAAAGTGACAAGACATTTAAATAGTTTGCGTATTGAAATATAATCATATTGAACAAAGTTAATTCACTGGCAGTTATTTGCGATGAGGCAGTCTATGTAAGATATTGTAGCACCGAATTTTAACAGAAACATTTAGCTAAGCCCTAGAAAAGAATTATCTCAGAAGATTTTGACAGAAGCACCTAAAGATAATTTCGCACATCCTACATTGTTATATATGTGTAAAACGTATGCAAGATGTTTCTTGAAGGCTTTTGTCCCTTTTACCGTGAAGATACAGATCAGACTGCGAGGATAAGCAAGTGCTCTGGATCTACATTTGGCGCAAATGCTTATAAGTTGTGTTTTCTAGAGAATCTCGCTCAATTGTGAAGTCTTAATTGGTTATTAAAAGTGTGATGAATTAGTTATAAACGAAGACATTTAAAAAGGAATAAATATTAAAAGATTCGAATTTATATTTCTTCTATCAATTCTCGTTACCAATATTGTGTTGTTTTGCCTGTGTTTACCAATAAATAAATACATGATAAGAAAAGGGGAACTACGATACCCAGTCAATCCTTTCCCATATACAATGAACATGCTACAGAAGACCTGGCTTAAGTAGAGAAAATCTCTAAACATGAAAATAGAAGTTTGTTTTATTAAGTTGAAAGCATTGTTGCAAAAGGAGAAACTGCTCATTCTGCTCACAATTATTTCAAGTCTGCTGTAGATGCGTCAAAACGCGTCTGCACACGGGAAAGCTGACGTCTTCGTTAAGCTGACGTCTTCGTTATAACGTGTACTAATTAATATGGAATTCGTTAGATGTTAAGTTACCATGTCACAAGGAAAAGAAAACTCCCGACGAGATTCATTATTAAGCATAACCTTATTATCCAGAGCTCTCGATAAGGGGCACATTTCATGTTCTAACATCCTTTTATGACATTCAAACCCTATGTTGTGGGTACTCAAACGAATCGTGTCGATGAGACGATTCTTTTGAGTACCCACAACATATGATTTGGTTGAATAATAAGAGAAATATTGTGGGGAGAAGACCTGTTCACTCCCTCGTCTCTAGTCCTCTGCAAGTTATCTGAATCTACATCGAACATGTACACACACGGTTTATTCGCATAGACAAAGTGTATCAACTAGCCTTTGTCCCCCTATTACTTAATTTGGCTGTTTGCAGAGGCAGAAACATAGATAAGAGGGATAAAGTGAAGTCCCTTGTATACACACTTTCTGGTTGAAATATCCTTCACATGGAGAAAGGAACTAGTCAGACGTTCCACATTTTGTTGCAAGTTAAACTTTGAAGTAATACAGGTCACATGTACAAAACATACATATTCTGAAAGTTTTAACTTTCATCTAAAGCTACAAATACATTTAACACATTTTTCATCTAAAATTAAAAACGACTGGTTTGAAATACCCAGTTATTGTGATGTTTTAATTTTAAAAAAATTGTCCGAAACATTTATAGACTGGCTGGCATTAAGTAAAAGGATCAAAGAATATCATAATATGTAATGCATTTAAATATTTTCATCTAGATCTACTGCAGTAGATGAACGTTAAAACTTTCAGATCATATCTCTGTTATGGTTATAGGTTCAATTTGTTTTGGTTTTACTTGCTATACATAATGGGACGCGTGGTATTTTATGAGATGATTCAGTTACTCATCCCTCTTACCTACGCCCCTGGCTGTTGGTACTCAAAATAATAAGTTTGGCAAAATTATTATATTGAGTCCTGAAATAATGGGTAATATGTCAAATATGGAACATTAACATACGCCCCGTGTCAAGAGCATTGGTAATCTACACATCTGCAGCTGACGACTTTGTAAATATTATGGTAAATCAATGAATACATGTTGAACATCTGGCAACAAGAAAACTTGCCCATGAGGAGCAAGATCTCTTTTTGTCGAACAGTTTTAAAAATTCGCATGTTGTAGATGATGCATCCAAATGGGTTTGCATGTGGGATTATTATATTAAGGTTTATTGTCCTGTAACAAAATTCGTTAATATTCATACATCGGTGAAAACGGAACATCTCAGACAAATCTCAAATGCGTGCAGGGCTTTATCATTATATCTACCTACAGATGTATTAGCGGTATACATGGCTAACTGATCCGACCTATAAAATGCAACATTTATAAATGTTAGAAGATGCCAGGCCCTGTATATGTGTTAACCTGCATCTATCTGTCCGTATCAGATTTGAAACTTAGTTCCACAGTCAGAGTATGTCCTCTGTTTCTCGTTATAAGGGATTTCCCTGCATTCTATCACACACTTACAAGTTGTTTTTAAAAGTTATAACCCGGACAATATACATTTGAGCGGTGTTCTGTGAAAACCACCCTGAACGTAATTAATACACGTTTGAAAAAGACCAGCCAGCGCACTTTTGCTAATTGATCCAAATGGACGTTTCGTAAAGTATTCTTTGGCCAAGTTGCGAACACGAATTACTTCTATTAGAAATAAACTTCGATATTTTTTTTATATTCTAGTGCCAAAAATACCTACAAGTGAGCAAGTGTACCGAGCTTTGTATTAGTGTAGTCGAATATTGATTTATTAATAATGTAATAATTGATCGGCCGAATTGTACATACGTATCCGGATTATACATACACAGCACTTTAAAGTATGTGCCTTTGAATTGTTTTGGTATCGTGTAGCACTATTGTCAGAACGGACTACTTTCACACATAACTAAAGCTTGTTCAGAGACAATTTGGCACATCAGTCATATAGATAGCACTTTACCGTTTCTTTCCACAACATGGGCCTTCACAATGAACCGATCCTAGCGAACCATAAATGAAGGTTTAGTCCGCCTATACCATCCTATGGAATCTTAAACAAACATAAAGTTCGACAATACTGTAAAGCGAACCTTAAATCAACCAACAGTCCAGCCATACAGCATTCTCGTTATGTTTCGAACATTTGTCTCTACGCCTAGCGCCCCGATCCTAGTCACATGTGCTGCTGTGCCACTGCGGCAGCTGCAGCCGCCTGGGCTTGGACTGCTTCCTTCGCTCTTTCTTGTGCAGCCTTTTCAAGCGCGTTACAAATGTTCATATTTTTAGCAATATGCGAAAGTTTGTGCTCCTTCTTCCACTTCATTCTACGATTTTGAAACCATATTTTGATTTGACGCTCCGTTAAGTTCAAAGCATGAGCTATTTCTATGCGACGTCTTCTGGTTAAATATTTATTGTAATGAAACTCCTTTTCCAACTCCAATGTCTGGTGTCGGGTGTACGAGGTTCTGGATCGTTTGGATTCACCGTCGTTACCTTCTGCAAATAGAGTAAGAAGTTTATCATTATTTGTAATGTCTAAAATAGTTGTAATGTCTAAAATATTTGTAATGTCTGAAATATTTGTAATGTCTAAAATATATATGCATATTTGAATAAACAGGTCAAAGTGTCGTGTCCTCCAAAAGCGATAATGGTTTTGCATATATTACTTGTCATAGGGGCGTACCTTTGCAATAATCAATGTGTAGGCCGTCTCGTGAGAAAATCAACATTGTGGGACTCTGCGTTAAGTATCGACCGGATCAGCCTAAGAATGCCACACAGGCCTACCCGGATAGACACTTTTCACCTCCTGTGGATTTTCTGTTTCAGGAATAACTACTCTATACATATATCCCTAAAAGACGGAATGTATCGGCCGGATCAGTCTGCGTGGACAGCGCAGGCTGATCTGGTCGATACATTACGCAGATGTCTATCGCCGCAGCTGCATTTTGGGGCATTTTGAGAACAAATGTGTGGGCACGTGCCTACAGTGCCTAGAGGGAGCAACGCCCCTGCTTGATATAATTTACCACAAAGATATCATATAACATGTTTAGCTATTGGCATAAACTGTCTGGACATTACCTCATCTAAATATCCTCGACGGTATAACAAAAAAATCCTTCTGACGTAAATAGTTCCGTATGACATACATTTAACCTATAAAGAGAGTTCTTTGAACTGACTAATAGCATGCGAAGAAACTTTCATATGAATCATAGACAACCGGTTGTATGTTCGACTACCCTGCAACTTTCCGATTTTTTTTTGATTTTTTTTTTAAATATGTATTCAAAATTAAGTATTATATTTAAAGAAATTGTAAACAAGTCAAACATTCAGTTATAAAAAAAAAAAGCATTGTTTTGTATTGATTTGTTTAACTTATATAAAAAGATAATTTTGTTTGAAAGTTTTGTGATGGCGGATAGACGGACCTCACGGAGGGTAGTCATACAAACCACCGAATGCCTATAGACGCTATAAAAACCTGTGCTATCCAAAAAACGCAATGGTCCATCGTTTCTCAGATGCTGACATGGTTGTTTGTTTATAAATTGTATACGTAGGTACACACTGTAAATCAAGTGTCTTGTCGCCTTTCACCATTTGTTTTAATATATCACCGGTCTGTACAACTGTTGTGATTAACAACCACCGACTAGTGTAAATGACATAATACCATGACACTTATTGTTCTAGTGACGCCCGCGACTCATTAAAAGAGAATAAAATGACAGCGACGTCTAATGACACTAGCGGTAATAAATTGGGACTTGGTAAAGAAGCAAAAATGTGACAACATGTTTCACACAAAAGAAAATGTCTGTGTTCAGTCTAGTATGTTTAAAAGTTGGCTTTTGTTAACAGTATAGATCCAGATCAGCCTGTGCATCCGCACAGTCTGATCAAGATCAACACTGTTCACATATTACTGACACAAGCGTGTTAGAAGATTATGCTATATGGCGTAGATTTTGATAAGACTGCGCAGTTGCACAAGACGATCTGAACATAAACTGTTCAGAAATGCCAACTTCCATCTTTCCTCCTGCACTGGCTCTTTTAGTGTTTTATGCCGCTTGGACTGTATGTCAGCCCAGTGTTCAATTGGCACAACAGTTTACCGTTTAAAGTAGGGCCAAACCATTTCGTTCAAGCTAAACGAAGGCTGGAAGTTACTTAAACATACTTGGTTTTCGCGAAACATGTTTGCGTCTCAGTGTCTGATGAACGCGGGTTACTTATGTCACAGAGTTTCCTGGGTAAATTACCAGTGCTTCCGGTTTGTATTTTCCGACTCCAATGAGTAAAGTTGTAACTCTATCCACGGAATCCTGTGTGCGATGATGGGAAGCCGCGGGAACCTGGCAATTGTGCACTTCACTAAGTAAAAGTTGTATATAACTATATAAATGGTTGGTTTAATTATTGTCGAAATGATTTTAATTTTATATATCTTATTTAACGTTTCCGTTTTGTGGTTGCACTAATAACCAAAAAGCCGCAAAGTGTTTCGATAATGCAATAACCGAACTTTTAGTTGTCATCTGATCAACTTAAAAGTACTTTTGCATAGTTCATGGCTGGAATTGTATATCCGCATTCATATGAATTTTACAACGATTGTCGGACTGCAAATTATGCTTTATATATTCGTTTTTGTACAGTACAGCTTTGAAGGTAGAGAGTCCGCCTCGGATGCGGGAGGTCGTGGGTTTGATTTCCGGCCGGATCATACCACAACTACTTTACAATGGTAGTAAATGCTGCCCTCCTTGGTGCACATGGTTGCGGGTATAGCGTTACGACTGACTGACTGGTGTCAGGATAAATGGACCACTTAATCTGGTAATTTACCAAGGAAACGCCGTGATATAACTGAAATAATGTTGAAAGCGACTTAAAAGATCAAACAATCTCATTAAAATCATCTCCTATTAACGCTACGCTTACATTTGGTCAGAT
Source organism: Serripes groenlandicus (assembly GCA_031761405.1). Taxonomy (NCBI): domain Eukaryota; kingdom Metazoa; phylum Mollusca; class Bivalvia; order Cardiida; family Cardiidae; genus Serripes; species Serripes groenlandicus. The sequence continues at coordinate 86,602,859 of JASEVX010000003.1, forward strand.
CGTGTACTTTAATCAGATTGAAGACCAAACAATCTATTGTACAAGAACTGTATTAATTAATAAAACGCGTGAAATGTGTGCGTTATTCAGACACTATTGCAATAATCTCTTTCACGCTTATAGTAAGGTATCCCTAATCGATAACATTATTATTCCCTTACCTATGCAAATCCTATTCATTGTCCAGCCCAGATGCCTGCTCGACACAATGTGATAACGTGATTAAAATAATTGATTAATAGGCCATCTGAATTTCTGAAAAATGTAGTTTCCCTTTCTCCTTATCTAGTCATAGTTTGTTTGGTGTTTCACGCTACTTTGAACATTTGTTCAATTATTTAAAAACCGTCTCCCGGGTACGTTGCAAGCACTACTGGTCCATTTGTCCTGATACTAGCGAGTCATTCGTACTACTAACCCCATTATTATGAGCGATAAGGAGCCAAACCCATTACTACTATTTTTAAAGTAGTTGGTATTGTAGTAATTATTTCAACACGGCTCAAGACAGATACGCCGTATACATATATCTGTAGGTTCCACATTAGTTGTTTCCATACAAGTTTCTCTTACGTCTAAATCTCTTTGAATGCGTATAAGCATTATTTCAGACCATTGTCAGAGAAACGACATTAAATTAGTGTTAAATGGTGCTATCACAAATAGATAAACAATGCATTTTTAATTTCACAATATCCATTCAAAATGTACAATACTTATTTATTTACCAAGAAAATGCAGTAACATAACTGAACAAGTATTAGTAATAACGGCGTTTAGTAGGTTGCCTTTGTCTTGCCGTTGCTTCCAGATCAGCCGCGGCACATAAAGCACTGTATTGTGGGATTTTATAATACACTATAATAACAATCTGATTGTGTAATACGTCGTCTTTGTTTTATTGGAGTTCTGCCCCGTTTTCAACAAATGTTCAGTTATATCACGTCGACAGTTCACTTATGCATGATCCCTTGGTAAACAAACCAGTACTCCGCTAAGAAATGTGCCTTGCGTAAGGCCACACTACCATAACTATTGCGCCGCGAATTGGGATCGAACCTGGAACGCCCAGTTCCAAATCCCCGACGCTAACCACCCACTCGGATCCATGTATAAAGTTCTCAATACAAATACACCTAAATTTCTAAAGGTCGCTTTTCGTGTGACTTCGTTCATCTATCAGACATATAGACTACAGTTAGGGCGATCCAGCTGTTCTGCATTGTCAGTCCATTTGCCCAAATTATTAGAAGATGAATACAAACCACTGGCGTTTGGTCATGCTCGATTAAGTTCACCAAATTCCCTATAATACGTTACGCTGTATACGATTGGACGTATTCTGGTTGAACTGCTAACAGGCACAACTGTCAATACGACCTTCACCCTTTCCCTCATACGACCATTCTGCAGCAGACGGCTTTAAACATATTTTGTCAAAAAATGGGAAAATCTCTATAATTGAATGGATAACCTATGATTAAAAAATGGAAAACATTGTTGCAAAAGGAGAAATTGCTCGTTTTGAGCAATTTCTTCTTTTGTAACTATGTTTTCAAAAAGCCGTCTGCTGCAGAGGCGTCAAAAAGCGTCTATATGATGGAAAGGATTAATAAAACTACTGAACGATTATGATAATGTTCATATAGAACTGTTATAAACGTTATAATGAAATGCTTTTTACATAGTGGACTATTGAGAGATGGATTATCCTATGTTCTGTTCTGCTCTGTTTATGCAAATACAGTAACAGTTATTTAAATAATGTATAAAGATATGTATAACGCGCACACATACTACTACTACTACTGAAATATCTCATTAGCCTTTTCCCACATACATCAAAACATTGAAAAGATGCAGGCTGAAATATGGAAAATTTCCTATAAATGAAATTATAATTAGTAAAAATAGTTATAACCAGAGCGACACATGGGGATATTGTTCATAATGAGCATTTTCTCCTCTTTCGACGTTGTTTTCAAAAGTCGTCTTCTACACATGCTTCTGCAAGTGATAAAGTGTTTAACCCTTTCCCTCATACGACATTTCTGCAGCAGACGACTTTGAACATATTTTGTCAAAAAATAGAACATCTCTATAATTGAATGGATAACCTATGACTAAAAGTGGAAAACATTGTGGCAAGAGGAGAAATTGCTCGTTTTGAGCAATTTCTTCAAAAATGTTTTCAAAAAGCCGTCTGCTGCAGAGGCGTCATAAATCGTCTATATGAGGGAAAAGGGTTAAAGCATAATATACACAAATGTATCTGAAATATATGTACAATTGGTTAGTGAAGCCAATGCATACAAACCATGCAAATATTCGAAAATATTTATTCTCACATAATGAACAAAGTCCCCTTTTGTCACAATGTTTACAAAACTCAATCTGCTAAAGATGCGTCAATATCCGGCTACAAGTGGGAACGGTTTAAACCATGCATTTATGCAAAACATGCAGTACAATTGGTTAGTGGAGTCAACGTAAACAATCATGCAAATATGTTAGTGAGTATACAATTTAGCAACACTGTTGGTTATTACAATGTGACTGTACATATTAAATTATATTTATTTAATTATTCGTAAATATAGAGAAATTGGCAATAATTAAATCACACCGACGAATTTATGACCAACAGAGGTCTTGTAGACCTATATTGCGATGGAGGGAGAGATCGGCAGACTAGTTAGTAAGTTCATATTATGCAGGCTTAACCCTTTCTCACATACAGATGTTTTATGAAGTCATCTGCAACAGTCGAGTTTTAACAACACTGGCAAAATGAAATATTTCTATTTTTGCCACAATTTGCTCAACTCATTTCAATAATAATACTTCCATATAAAGAGGTTTTTCATATTGATGCCTAGATGTTTTCGAAGTCGTCTGCTGCAGATTTGTTGTATGTGGGAACGAGTTAAGATGAGCAATGTGACTATATTTCTCGTTTGGATGTCTATAATTAGAAACCGGGGTTTGAATTTGACCTTTAACCTACATGACGTCATGTTTTTGTTGTTTGGGTCAACCAGAACCATTAATTAATCAAGACTTAATTACAACATCTAATATTCAATGTATTGTGCATATAACCCCAGGCATATATTATATGAATACCCCCCTCTGCAAAATAGTTGTAATGACTGAAAGTCACCCTCTTTATTATCCATGTTCGGATACTTAAACTCAGACAGGAACCATACATGCAATTTGTTTGATTAAAAGGGTTAGTTTTTACAGCAGTTGTATTCGTGCTGAGGTCAAGAGAAAAACATATAGGATTCAGCATACATAATTGATGCTCTCAACAACACGCGAAGTGAAATAAAAGTACACAACATGATGAGTAACACGTATAGATATATTGTGCTTTTTTTGTGCTACGTTGTATTTTGACCAGTGGTGTATTCCGATTGTTCGAACACACCGAGTGATCGTCAACAGCTGTTATTCGATTGTCTCTTTCAGCAAGATTTCCTAAATTAGCTTTTGTTAATGCTTTCTGCTCAATCCTGTATTTGATACTAGTGTTATACTATGTATATGTAAATTAGAATATAAATAAAATATTGTTTAACCAAATATAGAGGTACATGGTGTAATCCTGGTAAATCGAAAGTGGATTTCACACTGAGCTTAAGAAGACATACTTAGATTAGACATGTATGTGTTCATTTCACATCACATTTACCTTGGAATTCCAACTTGTTATTTACGAAATACTGTTAGATGATATTATGTTAGAATACAAAGATATATATATATATATATATACATATATAAGATGGAAGTTGTTATAATGATAGTTATTATGAGGCAAGTAATATGTTTGGGGTGTTCAGGAATTCTCTCTGAGATTGGAGGATTTTACATTTTGAACAAAAATAAATAATTTAGAAATCATTGTTGTTCATGATGGGCCGGCTTGTCTGTGAATGTTAGTCCAATGCCTGATCCGGAGCAGGACTCGTCACCGGGTGTTAATTTACTATACATCCAAATACTGTATTTGATGGATACTTTGATCCCGGTTTCGGGCCTTGTTCAGTCTGCGTACAGCGATATATCAAGGCGATATTTAGTGTACGTATTGATGCTTTGACGTTGGTTCCAACAATATCCAGTTCGGATTTATGAGTCTTAACTTAGAGAACTGCCTCTAATGGGTTCGGTGGTTTCCGGTTGACGTCGGTATTTATAAACAGTAGTATCCGTCCCATGTCGTATAAATTGTAAGTATCGGTCATTTCCGTTGAAATTGATCGGAAAACCAACGAACAATACCGATCTCTAACGACTTCGCTCGGAAATCACCGAACCCATAAAAGATGTAGTACCTTAGACATATAAGCTGTAAAAATATGCTAAGTTGACCAATCGTAACTCCAGTCAATTAAAGACCCTGTTCTCAGAAAGCAATCCCAATTTTAAGCATTATTTAAGTTTTATTTATCTTGCAACTCATAGTATTAGTCTGGTTATTAATTTTCATTAAAATGTATTCAACGGACAGAAATTGTTAATCCACATGCAGATGCAAAGAGACACATCTGCATAGGATCTACACTGTTCACAACATAGACAGCCAGTACTATTTCCATAGACGGGCTCAAATATGTAATATATACTTTTCTTTGAACGGTCTCATTAACATCTGTGAAGTGAAGGTCTGCTCAAATTCTGTCACAAAGCATTCACCAACCGTTATATAAAATATTAGCGTAAACGCCGTATTTCCATCACAATTTACAGTAAAAGCTGATTTCTAGGGATACCAGATATGTAATATGGAAATCCAAATCTAGCACATAAATTAATTTTCATTTGATTGATCCTCAGATATACTAGTCATTTGCAAGATAAATAATGAAATTAGTTAGGGAAGCGTATATATAAATATGATAGGATAATCGAGTCAAGATAAATCAATGAAATGAATAAAGTAAATGTATATATAGTATAAAGATGATTATGATAAATGAGTCAATGTATATTTACCATCTTCAGGTTCAATTCCTCTTCCGAATCCATCTGTCTTTTTGCCTGTATCAAAATGAAATTAAATTAATTGCCAACTAAAATACAAACAGCCACGATATTCAATGAAACGAAAAACATGCTAATTTTCTTAAAATTAAACGTCGTCCCTAAAAGACAATGACAAAAAGGTCAACAGTTCACATTATAATAGGATACATGCGCTATAACAGACAGAACTTATAAGAGACCGATACTTACATTTCAACTAAAAATAAATCACACATAAATGGGCAAACTTGTAAGGCCACATGATATTTCACATTAATACAGTGTAATGAATGATTTGACTGTGTTTACCCTCGCCGTGCAGAGTTAACTACATTGCAAGTTGTGTGTCATAGTATGTGTATGTAGTGTCGGCCTGAGGCCTAATTATGCAAATAAATTATTGTTTATGTTATTGTAATATAATTATATCATATACACCATTACTTAAATTCAACTCTTCCATATAGTATTGCTAATATCGAAGGACGATATTTTTATTTTTGATCCATTTCCATGCTGAACAAATTTATTGCATGTACATTGGAATTTGTTGTATTGCAGTTATGGTATTGTTATGTACTGTGATGCTATGATTTGAGACAGTGCATGTTGTGTACGTAAATAAAAAAAAATGCATATTGTCTTAAATATCTTATTTTTTAATAATTACAATAATTATAATAAAAGTGAAAAGTATGAAATAAAAATAATAACAATACTAATAATGATAAATTCATTATTATTATTATCATTTCATTATTCAAATTATCACTATTATTATTATGTGTTTATTATTATTATTATTATTATTATTATTTAATTATCACTATAATTATTATTATCATTATCATTATCGTATATTTTCTGATGTTATTATAATATTTATTATTGAGCTGCATTGCATGCACAATTCAACTCCCTTTCTATTTTATTATAGAACTTAAATAACATTGCTTAAAGTATTCATATGTATTTACACATATTGAAACGCGTGTAACAGGCCCCGTAGCCAATTTAAGAGTTTCTCTAAGTTGAATGTTCAAGTACAAGTAAAGTGTTATATTAATCATATTGAACGGATCAGTCATTTCCGACGCATAAGATACTTTTGTCCTGAAAACATTTTACTTCTCGAATTCTATCAGGCAGGCATTTGTTACTTTCATTTTATCTAGCTAGCGACTCTTGGACTTGCCAATCAGTACGGACGCACTGGTATTCAAACGTTTGATATGCCGCTCCAGAATCGGATTGATTCATTGGTGTTTTACGCCGCTTTAAACAATGTTTCAATCACGGCGTTTCCTGGGCAAGTTACCAGTTCTACTGGTCCATATATGAGGACACCAGTCAGACAGTCGTAATGCGAACACCGCAACCCTGAGCGCCAAGGAGGGCAGCCATTGCATTATCGGATGCATTATGCACAAGTTCACTAGAATCTGTGTTTGTGATGTCTGGTTTATAAAAACCATAGTACAATGTATATCAATAGAAAAATACCAGTCAATATATTATTGTTTGAGAAGAAACAACAACCGTACATGTATATCAATAGAAAAACACCAGTCAATATATATATATATGTTTGTGAAGAAATAATAACCCTATACCTACCATTAAACATTAGGGTATGTACACTTTAGATTTAGTACACATGGGTAAAGAAGCTAAACACGCTGAAAAGGTCTGATACAAATGGCTTATGTCAGACGAGTGGATGGCGGAAATAAATCTTGAGAAATTAATACGAATTGTTACAGGTCATATGTTCATCTACTTTGTACGTAGTAAAAACACTTCCAATTCAATAAGCATTTTAGTCTGTAATGGTGAAAAATCAAAACATGTATAAATTTACTTATCTTACTTTCAATATTTGCGTTCGAAAAGTGTGTGTTCGAATTTCGTCTGCATAGAACATCCCATATAAACAATCGACGGCCATTTTACAGTGGCAAAACTATTATTTTACATAGCATATCATATATTTATATACATTACGCAGAGTCGACAATGTTGATTTTCTCGCTCATATGGCGCCGTCATACTTATGTCTGTATACATGAAAGCATTAACTCTTTCAGCGCCAAAGGCAATATTGAGCTTTTTGCAAACAATACAGATTCAGGTGAGACAGCTCGTAACGAGCTGTCTCACCTGAAATCTGCATTGTTTAGCTGTGAGTTATAGAAATATTCCAAAAATCCTATAACATGAAAATAGAGTCGTCCGAGTTTGAACATGGAAGGGTTTACTTTAAACAATTCGGCGCTGAAGGGGTTAATAAAACAATGGCTACTGGTAAGATAAAGTAAATGTTTTGTAATAAGTTATTACCGGGTTCAAGATGTCAGTTTTTGATGAGATTTTTTATTTTCTGTTTCGTAAGATGTCTAAATCAGTAAAATCAGAGACTTAAATAAACTTGTTATTGTTAGTCTTTTGGTAAAATACATTGAATTCATTTCCGTTAAAATGAGGAGACCTACGTTAAAATCGTAAGTCTTAAATATTATTTATACTTTACTAATTATGATGGTTAACTTAAAGTTACCGTAATAATACCGTAAGAATAATTAGAAAAAAACCTTAATTCCAACGTTATTACAATCGCACTACTAGATGTTCTATAATAAACGATAGTCGAGGATTCATAACAATATGCTTATCCCATTCCCACATACAATACAGCTGTAGCAGACGACTTTAAAAACATCTATGTAAAATATGGACATTTTCTATGAAAAAATGTTTACTTATTGAAGACAGGAGAAATGTGTATGTGTGTGAGCAAGTTCTTCTTACCTTCCGATACACACTTTCATTCAATTGATTTTTTGTTACTTTATTTTTTTATTTTTTATTTTTTTATTTCCTCCATTTCAAACCCACGTGTCTGTATATTTTGTATATGTACATGTATTTATGGTTGTCAATGACTTTGTACTTTGTATACGTCAAAAATAAACTTTCTGTTCTGTTCTTATCAAAAGTCGTCTGCTACAGATACGTCTACAAGTGGGTAAGGGTTTAATCTTATTTACAAGTCATGCATTCGAGCCATGTGAAGCATCTTTGAAAGTGCTTTGCGATATATCATTAAAAAAAAACGAGTGTCCTACTGTTAAGAAATCGATCTTTTCAATCGATTTCTCGCTCTCGGGTCAGTTCGATCAAAGAACGTTGATTAATGTACCCATCGAGTATGTAAGAACCCGAATCGCGGTTATTAATTTTCCTTTGTAAACCAAAGTCCAAATTGTCGTGGTATTGTGCTTTGATGTTCTATTGACTTATCCGTGGTTCTTGTTGGATTGATAGTCAGCGGGTTTTCCATTTTCTAACCCTTTCCCACTGGTAGATGGATTTAGACGCCTCTGCAGAAGACAGCATTTAGAAACAGTGTGGTTAAAGGAATCCTCGCTCATGATGAGCAATTTATTCTTTTGCCACAATGTTTTCGAACCTATATAATAGCCTGCCTTACTTTCATATCTGGAGATTTTTCATAATTTTGCCTTGGTGTTGTTTAAGTCGTCTGCTTCATGTATAGAGGGTTCCTATATATTTGAAAAAAATACTTTTAAAATCGTCTTCTGCATTTTTTCTTCTTTTTTTTTGTAAAGATAAATGACTATTTGAGGTAAGGTGTTGATTCTATTTTCTGTTAACATTAGGATCGTATGGTCAGTTGTGTGTTAATGTTCCATTTCAATATAGCTGTATATTGTACTGTATCCATCTTATATTTGGTGGTTTACGCCATTTTGAACAATTATATCCCCGCAAAATTACAGTATCCATGATACCTTGACGGCTTGGAAGTATGCATTGCCCTAGCTTCGTGAGCGGGGAATAACCCTGCTGTTCGTAATGTAGTTGTTTTATATTGTATTTTATTTAAGTGACACGTAATACAATATATATATATACAAACAACTGATTTTAAGAACAGTAGTATTAACTTTATTCAGTCTACAAAACGATCAAAAAACCCCAGTGGTATTACATGTCTATCAAGATATTGTTTTATGCGATGTGAAATTCATTTAGACATTGGAATGTCAGATTCAATTATGACCATTATCACTTGTATTCTAGTTCCCGTGCTTATCGCGTAAGAAACGAGAACATGTGTATGTCTGTACAACCACGGATGCAAAAAGGATTCATGGACGATTTAAAAATAAGAAAGAGAACAAGTTTAACCCTTTCCCTCATATAGACGCTTTTCTGACGCCTCTGCAGCAGAAGGCTTTTTGAAAACATAGTGACAAAAGAAGAAATTGCACAAAACGTGCAATTTCTCCTTTTGTCACAATGTTTTCCTCTTTTCGTCATAGGTTATCCATTCAATTATAGAGATTTTCTATTTGTTGACAAAATATGTTCAAAGTCGTCTGCCGCAGAATTGTTGTATGAGGGAAAGGGTTAATGAATGAAAGGAGCGGGTTCAAATAAGTGGCGCGCGTGCCCTGTACAATTGAAATTCATTTGAGCCGTTCCACGGGAAAACCAACATTGGGATCAACCTTAGCATGCCGCGCAGTCTAACCCGGACAGACACTGTCCGCCTCCTGTGGATTTTCTGTTTCATGAATCATTATCCCCCAGAGACGGAATGTGTCGGCCCGGATTAGCCCGAGCGGACTGCGCAGGCTGATCTGGGTCGATACATTACACAGAGACCATAGTGTTGGTTTTCTCGTGGATCGGCTCATTTATATCGGCCACTGTCAAAACCTGACACTCTGTGTAAAATGGTTACGTCACGACATGTCGAACGGTTATATCACGGTCTACCGAAGTGAAGTGCATTGCTACTTTCTTTAATTCCATTTTTAACACAAACATGAGACACCTGCGAATAGTAAACAGTTAACTTTAACCCTTTCTAACAAACATATGTTTTCTGTGACCCCTCTCTATCAGACGACTTTTGCAAACATTGTGAAAAAAGGAAAAATTGCTCATAATGATATTTTATTATTTATAGCGATTTTTCATATTTTTTGCCTTATTTTTTTCGAAGTCGTTTGCTGCTGAATTGTTTGCATGTGAGAAAGGATTTATAAACAATATTAGTTTGTTATCTGCTGATTATTGTATGCAATGTATCATTCAAACAGTCCATCGTATCAACAGAGAGAGAACCTTGTGGATGGTATACATTGTGCTAAAGAAAAAAGTATTATTTGTTTACTCTTGATAATTATATGTATGTACCTTGTCAAAGTTGTAATAAAGTTTGAATCTTAAAGTTCGGTAGATATATTATATGTGTCTGTCTTAAAAGATCCAAATGTATACTTAAAGTCAATGGTCGTTTAATTTTTTCAAACATAAGTTTAATCCGAAACATAGGTGACATATTCAATTCAATAATAATAATAATTATAATAAAAATAATTATAATAATAATAATTATAATAATACAAATAATAATAATAATAACAATAATAATAATAATAATAATAATAATGATAATAATACTATTAATTAGAATGGTTAAATGAAATAATCTGTAATAATTTCGTAACCCTTTATTTTGGTTTAATTTGAGTAACCGCGATGTCAGACGGTTGGTCCAACTGATGATTACACTGTAGTGAAACACAACAAGAGTGTCAAGTAGTAAATTTTGTTTTAAACATTTTAAATAGTTGATTGTTACAGTATTATCACTGACATACGTATTGTAAGATTTAACCTAAACAACCTTACAATTCTCACAATACATGTACAGTGTCCTTGGTATATTCAATGAGTAAGTATGCTGTAATCACGAGCAATTATTGAGTGGGAAATTCTATTAATTCCGAATAAATATTGTTACTGTTTATTCCTGGATTTATTTGCAGAGAGAGATACCTTGAATAATTTGGTATAATATAGCCTCGTTGTTTTAAAAATAAATAGATGACCATATCAACTATCGATATAGCAATAAATGAAGATATTATTGAAATATGAATGCCAAAAATATACAAGTACATGGAGTGATGAACCTAGTGATAAAAACACATCTAACATGCTATTAAAATGTGGCGGCTGCGCTGCAATAAATTTGGCAATGCTACACTATCTCGCCGTTTTTTTTTTACCAAAATGCACTTTGCTGTTTCTAGAAATGCTTGCAGTTTAAAGTGTACGGCTTAACAGTTGATATCTAATGAAGAAAGTACATTTCCTTTTTCCATTCTGTTTTATTTCATTTTTTTCATCCGGAAGTTATATATTATTCAGTTGCGGTCAATATATCACTCTTTAAGTATGTAAACGATAACTGCTATGAATCAAAGGCGTGTTCTCCATTTATTTGGACTTTTGCGCATAAATATTAATTTTGATATGTACCTTTTAAAAACTGGAAATTAATATGGTGGTTTTTATTTGATATTTGACAGCGAACATTGGACAAATAGTAATAAAAACGTCAACTTCAACATTTGCCTATGCCGTTTTTAAAGCGATCTAGCCCATAAAAGTGATTTATGGGCGCTCCGGCGCCAAAAAGCAAAACTCGGGAGTGAAACGAAGTTACAGCGTTGTTCAGTCTTTCTTTGCTTCTTCCATTGTAAGCCTTTCTTTATCTTAAGCTTTGCAACTTCTGAACTCATTTATGACGACAGAAGACGAAGATTGAGTTGCATGCATGTGCAGCATAACCTAGACCCTTAATGGTTCGTTTCTCTATCATTCAATATCTACCAACATAATTGAAACAAAGACACTTTGATCAATCTTATCCAATGTTAGGAATTAAGAAATGGACAACATTCCGTCTAAAGGGTAAGCGTTGATTCAACTCTATGAATCCGGATACTACATATTATGCTGTTAAGAACTCTTCCAAAGTGAAAACGGTGAAAATGAAAGCACGGTAAACCAGGTCAATTTAGAAAGCACATATCGGACTAAGTATGGAATACAGTAATGTATCCAAAACCAGAAAAACTTGAAAGTTTGGTCTCATAAACAATGAACCGTCTTTCTTTATATCATATTTTGTTTCAGATATGTTGGACGTTCATTAAGGAAACGATGAAGTCTTTAACTCTATGGAATAGAATACCATGGCAGTCTTAGTTAACTGCAGGGTTCGAGACTATAACACTCTGAAAACGTTCTTAGTGCTCAGAATTAAACTCCATGCTACAAACGCCGCTCTCAACACCTTTTCATTTATATCACGGAGGTTACCTGGTTAAGTTACCAGTCCTTCTGATTGGTCAATTTGGAGAAGGAATTTGCTTCTGACCAATCAGATACTTGAGCAACAGTTCTGAGCACAGTTTCAACGTTGATTGATTTGGAGCCAGTGTGTCCAAAGTGCACACATATAATAACAATAACTTATTATGACAGAAAAGTTTTATCATACGGACATTGTTGATGTTTTATACCATTTTATGTGTGTTAAGTTGATGAGTAAGTTTACCCGTTCCCACTTGCATGCGTATTTTGACGCATCTGCAGCAGAATACGTTGTATTTACGAAAACAGTGTGGCAAAAGGAGAAAATGCTCATGGTAAACAAATATCTCCCTTTGTCACAATGTTTTCAACAATATTCAATAAATAAACTTACATTTATAGAGTTTAGTCCATAAGTGTCTATATTTTTTAACGGTCAGCTGTTGCAGATTTAACGTATGTGGTAGAAAGGTAACGATTTGCAGGAGGGGGTTGTGCATACAATTCACCGCCATTTCAGCGGATTACGTTTGGAAACTGTTTAGAGTTTTACAACAATTGCTTGAAAAAACATACATGAGCCGTCCTGCGAGAAAACAACAATATGGACACTGCGTAATGTATCGACCCGGATCAGCTTAAGCATGCCGCGCCGGCTAATCGGATAGACAATTTTAACCTCCTGTGGATTTTCTGTTTCAGAAATCATTACTCTATACCTCTATCCCCCCGAGACGAAATGTGTCGGTCCGGATAAGCCTGCGCGGACTGCGCAGGCTGATCTGGGTCGATACATTACGCAGAGTCCATACTGTTGGTTTTCTCATAGTACGGCTCACATTTCGATCCGTTTATCAGAATGTGTTGAACTCTATACAAAATAATCTCGAAATAATCCAGGTGTATTACTATACCTCGGGGTTTTGATACAGATCAATTCGCACATTCATAGTATCTGACCTACATCAATTTGAAACGTATGTATGTCATAGGCGTCTGTAATTAATGCTTCGATAACGTATGAATAGGCGAATTCGAACAGAGCGCGGATGACTGAATCCACACTGGTCGCGAATGCCCTTACAGAGCTCTAGATAAGGGGCGTTTTGCATGTTCTAAAATTCTTATTATTAAAGCAGACCATATGTTGTGGGTACTCAAAAGAATCGTCTCAGTGAGTACCAAAACATAGGATTTGCTATAATAATAAGAGAGAAATTGTGGGAAAAAGAGCTGAATACCCCTCCGTATCTGAACCTCTGCCCTAGTTAATAATGTTGGTTATAGCAGAGGACCACTCATTTTTAAATGAGATTTCAAAGCAGATGAGTAGATAAAACTACTTGATACATGATAACATATTGTATATCCCCAAACTTGTGCTTAGCGAATATTCGTACACGAACAACGTATATATTGATTTACGCCGATTTTCATAATTGTTCAGTTATATCACGGCGGTTCCTTGGTAAGTTACCAGTACTTCTAGTTCATGTATCCTGACAACAGCCAGTCAGTCTAAATGCTGAGCCCCGGAATATTGAGTGCCATGGAGAGCAGCCAATATTACCATATTTAAAGTCTTACAACGTATATACGCGGCTATATGTATCAGAAAAAGTTGTTCACGGTTCGCCTCTCATGTACCATTCCTTCTTAAGCAAATACATTGCAATTATTGAAACATGTTCCCCTTCCAGACGAACATTGTCGTCTCTTTAGCAGACGACTTTTAAAGACATTGTACAAATATATGAATTGGCCCAAGAATTTGGTCGTAAGTCAAGTTAATTCAAAACCTCCGATGGCTGGTTGTTCTGATATGACGTGTTATAGTATATATTCAGACAAGTGTCCAGGCTGTAATTAAAACCTCATCAGCCCTCAAGTTTTGAGATGTTTCATTAACCCTTTCCCACAGTGAACACATCTGCAGCAACCCTTTTTAAATATCCAGATAAAGAAGTTAAGGATCTCTATAAATCAAAGTACAGTTATTGAAAATAGTTTTAAACATTGTGGAAAAAGAGAAATTGCTTATTGTGAGCACGTTCTCCCGTTGCTACTTTGGTTTCGAACTCATCTGCTGCAGAGGCGTCAGAAAGCGTCTAAATGTGGGAAATGGTTAATAAGCGACCTTCTTAGTGCAGCTTCAGGAACTTCATTTGACAACTGTGTGTGTTTGTTTCATGGTTGTTTTACGCCGTTTTCATCCTTATTTAAGTTATATCACGGCGACAATTCACTTATTCATGATCTCTGGGTACACAAACTACAAGTCTAATACATTTGCTTGACAACTCTGAGGCTGTACGTTTTTTCGATAACCTCTTTTATACTGTGTACATTTGGTAAACAGGAGATTTATTTATTTAAGTCTTAAAACATATATATATATATATTCAATCATGAAGTGATTCACTTGTAATATAGATTTACCTTCCTAATGTATATTGTACAATTCTATACAATTATGGACTTTTTTGGTACATATTAACATCATGTCAACAGCTGAAAAGCCCATAACTGTTTTATTACATAACCCTCAATTTCCATTGTGACAGTTATTGTCGTTTGGAAACACAGGAAATGATCACTTGATTGCATTTAATTAATATATCTATAGGTGCTACCTATTTACGAAAAAAAAGTAAGATAATTATAAACAAAAATTAAAGAGCATACTTTGGCCATACAAAAGGATTTATAAGTAATTGACTAGACAATACTAATGTTAATGTCATGTTTCTTGCATTATCAAAACATATTTGGAATTCGTATTGCTGTTGTCTATTATTTGAACAGAAAATAATAAAGTAAAGACTTTCAGAAAATCAAGGAATACATTTATAATGAACGACGTTAAAACATGAGGGCCAAGATGATCCTTAATCGATCACCTGCATTATGGTAAAGAAGCAAACAGATCAGCCCTTTTCTGATGCCACCTGGCGACTGCCTTTTTCAACCAATAAATATGACTGGAACAAATTATGTAAGGGGTCACATTTCTGCTAAACCCTTTCCCTATTAGAGACGGTTTCTGAGGCCTATGCAACAGACGACTTAGAAAAAGATTGTCTCCACAAGAACAATTGCTCCTTATGAGAAAGTTATTCTTTTGCCACAATGTTTGATAAATAATTATACTTTGAATGAGTGAGTCAATAGCTCATGTATAGGAATTTGGGGTCTTTCATGTTGATACCACTTTTTTGCGGGAAACGACGTCGCTCCATTGACGTTACGCCAAGATGAAGTGTAACGGAAATGACGTCACGTCCTTCATTGGCTACGATACAGTCACAATTTAGTTTCGGGCGTAGAAGGCTAATGCTGTTGTTTTTCTGACGAACGGGAAAACATATTTCTTACAGATTTCCATTTATTTTTAACTTTTCGTACAAACGTTAATTCCCACATAACAAAGCACTTTAATGATCTTAAATATCGATTTTAAAAA
Source organism: Serripes groenlandicus (assembly GCA_031761405.1). Taxonomy (NCBI): domain Eukaryota; kingdom Metazoa; phylum Mollusca; class Bivalvia; order Cardiida; family Cardiidae; genus Serripes; species Serripes groenlandicus. The sequence continues at coordinate 86,618,559 of JASEVX010000003.1, forward strand.
AAAAATGATTAAAAAGACGACAATAATTTTCAATCCGTGTTTTTCTGCTCTATTTTATACATACCCAAAATACCGATTTAAAAAAAAAATGATTAAAAAGCCGACAATAATTTTCAATCTGTGTTTTACGTCTGCTTTTTATACATATCCAAAATGGCGGCCCCCATGGATTTTTCCAGTTTCATTTCAGAAAGCTTCATGGGTTATTGAAAAAAAAAAAAAAAAAAAAATCTCACACCTGTTACCTATAAGCGAAAAAACCCACTCATGGTTTTTTTTCGTATTATCATCCGAACGAGCTTCGGTAGTTTCCGTGGTCATTCGGAACGCGCCTCGGAAAATTTATACGATCAAAGCAATAACAAGAGCTCTAGACGAGACAAGTATTTAGTATACAGAAAAAAATATTTGACCCTCAAACCCTATGTTGCGGGTACTTAAAATAACCACCGCAATGCGACGAGACTCTCTTGAGTACGCACAACATAGGGTTGTGTTTGGTAATAAAAGAGATATAATATGGAAAGAGCTGCTGTCCATTCCCCCCTAGGCCTACGAATAGCTTATTATACAGTGTAAGTAATACGTATTTCTTTATTACATGTATTACAGTATCATGTCCAATTCTGGATGTGTATATGTTTAGTGTAAATGTACCTTGCTCTGAAAATACCGCAGTTATTAATAAGAGTTTCCGTTAAATTACTTTCTGTATCCATTTTTGTGGCGATTGGTTGACAATCGCCACAGTGCTACCAAAACAACAACAACGAAAAAAAACTTATATAGTCGGTTTTGAACAGTCGGTTGGATATTTCTGCAAAGGCAATTTACTCACTTCCGTTAAACCGCCATATATATATATAGTTCCATCAATGATGCAGGCACACGATTAATAATGATAATGTTAGTGCTACTTTGATACCGGATTGGTACTAATATTTGAGATTTACCGAGAAAATATCTAAATAGAGTTAAACTATTTACATATTAGCTTTCTTCATGTTTGGGCAGATAATAAATATCATCGCGCGTCTTGGGTACGGTATGCAGAGCTGTGCCTCGTTCTATTTTTACTGTAGTCAACCGTAACCTTTTGACCTTTAACCTGATTCGGCCTGAGGGTAAAATATTACCGTGTTTACAGGAATTGGTTGTACTCTGAAAGCACCTCGCCAAAATAAAACGGCCAATTAACTTCTTTTGTAATTTCTGAAAATACCTACGAGTTTAACAATTATGGTCCGTAAAAAGTGCTTATTTCGTACCTGGTCCCGTTTTCAATAACATTGCAACATTATAGAGTGGCATAGGCTAAAACGCAAATAAATAAATAAAGTCGGCTCACGAAAACAACATGACTGTCACAAAAACAACGTTTTATTTTACAATAAATCACATGTATTCATAAGTTTTCTAATTATTTACTTAAAAGCATGTGCACAAACATATAACGATGAATTTTAAAAGTATGTAATAGTTTTTTTTTGTACTAATTACGCGAAATAGAAAAATTAGTGAGTGGCGTAGGCTAAAACGCAAATAAATAAATAAAATCGGCTCACGAAAACAACTCGGCTGCCGCGAAAACAACTTTGCTTACGACTTTTAATCCCATATTACCATATTTTGGTTGTTACGAAAACAACTTTTTATAGTTGTATGTCTTCATAATTTTTGAATTAGGAACAAATGATTGATTAACATTTTTTTAGAAAAGATATTGTCCTACGAAAATGACATTTTCTCACAACGTTTTCAACTCTTACAGTGTTCTATCAGCGATCATTTTCTCACAATGTTTTCAACTCTTCACTATTCTATCATTATTTTCTCACAATGTTTTCAACTCTTCACTATTCTATCATCATTTTCTCACAATGTTTTCAACTCTTACAACTGTTCTTCTCACAATGTTTTCAACTCTTCACTATTATATCATCATTTTCTCACACTGTTTTCAACTCTTCACTATTCTGTCATCATTTTCTCACAATGTTTTCAACTCTTCACTATTCTATCATCATTTTCTCACAATGTTTTCAACTCTTACAACTGTTCTATCTTACATTGTGATAAAATGAGAAATTTCTCATTTTCTCACAATGTTTTCTACTCATACAAATGCTATATCTTACATTGTGATAAAATGAGAAATTTCACATTTTCTCACAATGTTTTCAAGTCATACAAATGCTATATCTTACATTGTGATAAAATGAGAAATTTCACATTTTATCACAATGTTTTCAACTCATACATATTCTCACAATGTTCCAACTCTATCAACAAACAATAGCCGGTGTGTAGAACACCCGGTGAGACCTTTATGAGTCATATTAAAAGTTGTTTTCGGTATCTAGCTATACCGACCTAAAAACGGGAAGCTGGAATTTTATCAAATCTGGAAATTCTGAAAGGTTTTTACAGGGACACTATATTATAGTGCCCCTGGTTTTTATAAATATTATAAACGCTTTGTAGTTGTTGCAATATATGAATACGATCGCCACTACAGTGCCATTGGCGCTTTGATTGAGATATACAATGGCAATAACAGTAAATTCCCCTTTTTTTCCAAAATGTAAAAGATACAGTGGAAAACATGACGTCAATGTATTAGTTAACCCTTGCCCTCATATAGAAGCTTTCTGACGCCTCTGCAGCAAACGGCTTTTTGAAAACATGGCGACAAAAGAAGAAATTATGTCTCCCTTTGTCACCATGTTTTCAACTCTAGTTCCCAAATGTTTTCAGGTATGTTTTAAAAGTCGGCTGCTGCATATGTGTTGTATGTGGGAAAACGGTTAACTTGTTTCCGTGATACAGGCGACGTTTTGGTGCCATTGCCGCAGACAACTTTTAAAAATAGGATGTGGAAAGGAAGACGTTTACGTAATGAGCCATTGCCTTATTATTATCATTAGTTCTTCTAATGTATATCAAAATCCGCTGGTTATCTGTGACGATTTTCAGATCAGACGAATGATTAGCAAACGACTCCACGTTCATATTTAATGTAAATGGTATAACGCACATAGAGCCAGTAAACCAAGTATATCATTCAATACCTCGACCACAAATATGCGTTGGGAAGGGATAGTTAACATATAAATGCTACAGAAGTCGTCTTTACCGTAAGTTTGATTATTGTAATACAGAGCAGCTTTTTTTATATTGTTTACTGGTCAAATATGTGTTTTTTCATAAAATATTAGGCGTGTTTCATTTGTTACTGGTAAAAAATTTTTTTTTTCCATAGAATGTTAGCCGTGTTTTAAATATGCGATCTCAATAGTGTTTGCAGAAATAAAATACACGCAGAATATACTGCATACACGGTAGATTCGGAATTGAGTTGTGGAGCGAAGACGAGTCTGTTGATTTTTCTATCCGATTGTGAACGTTCTATATCAGCCGTTCCGGGAGATAACCAACCTTATGGACTCTGCGTAAAGTATCGACCCGGATCAGCATAAGCATGCCGCGCAGGCTAACACGGGCAGATACTTTTCCCCTCCTGTGGATTTTCTGTTTCAGGAATCAGAACACTATACCTCTTTCTCCCTGGAACGGAATGTGTCGGCCCGGATAAGCCTGCGTGGACTGCGCAGGCTGATCTGGGTCGATATATTACGCAGAGTCCATAGTGTTGGTTTTCTCTTGGAACGGCTCATATCTATTACTGTTACAGCTATTGAAGATCTAATAGTTTTTGTCAGCTCTAGTTGAAACAATCACTCATCTACCGGATTGACCCAATTTAGGAAGGAAGTAGAATTAATGAAGTGTTAAGTCATTGAAAATCAATAAGAGTTGCTTCCCTTGGTATTCACACACCCCGCTAGCGCTTTATTCCAGAATGCAGGGACGGTGAACAGCCCCGTTTCCTAATATTCCCGCATTACACCGCCCTTTTCCCCCTGTAAGATCGCCTTTAAAAATGTTTCAGTTGAACATCCAGTTCACTCTTTGTCCAGGGAAGTTAAAATGATATTTATGAAAGCCAAACATATCTTACCTTGCCCTTTGTTCTACAATTTGCTTATTTGAAAATAGTGATATAATCATATTACATAATTGTCTTTGAATATTGAGAAACAGAAATGAAATGTCTCCTAAAAACTGGACGTACACAGCTGCCAGTCTCCTAACAAACTCACTGCTTAACAGTACGTACACTGGCTGCCAGTCTTCTAACAATCTCACTGCTTAACAGTACGTACACTGGCTGCCAGTCTTCTAACAAACTCACTGCTTAACTGTACGTACACCGGTTGCCAATATCAAAATAATATTGCTTTAATGGAATATTTTGGAATGTTATTGAAATGAAGACACGACGTTGAACATATATGGAGGAGGAGGTGGGGGACTAATTGAAAGCATATATTTTGTAATAGAGTACACAACATGTGGGGAAATGAGAAACGGCTCGCCATTAGCATTGTATCTCCTTTTTCCACACTATTTTAAAAAGTGGTCTGTTGTAAGCGTGTAGAAATGCGTCTGCGTTTATACCAGAATATACTCACATATTAATGTTCATTACACCGCGCAATAACATGTTTGTTTGGAATAGAAGTAATGGTATTGGTTGACAAAAAACAAGAACAGGATTATGCGATATTGACGACAAACGGGGGTTTATATAATAAACGATTGCAGATTGCAGTGTTCTGAGGTAATGCAACTGACGCATGATGAAAACATGACCAGGTTATTTTGCATAAATATATAATAAACTTATATTATTATGTATGTATGCTGCATACGAATGATGAATTAATACGCACAATAGTTCGGATGTACGTAACCTGTTAAACAAAAACGCTATTTCCCCTATTACCATAATAAATAAAAAATGCTATTACAATGTTACTTTGCCTATTCCCCCAACGACATTTTGTTTCTACATATTGTTTTTAGGAATCCGCTGTGGTCGAGTGGTTAGCGTCGGGGATTTCGAAACCGGGTGTCCCGGGTTCGATCCCCAGTCGCAGCACTACGGTCATGGTGGAGTGCCCTTGGGCAAGGCACATTGTCTAGCCTAGTACTGGTTTGTTTACCCAGGTATCATGAATAATTAAATTTAATTGAGCGCCTTAGCTGTCGATGCGCCATAAAACAATATACATTCATACTACATATTGTTTAATCTATTTGTATTTTTTTCGTTTTTATCATATGTTTAACAATATCAATATGTTCACAAATAATGGAGATGCATTAATTATATAATAATACTTATTATAAAAAATTTAAAATTAATAACAAAAATAGTAATATTATTATAATTCATAATGATAACTGGGACTACTAATACGTATTAGTAGTCCCAGATAATAATAATGATAATTTAAATAATAATGAAATATACACAACGGATATACCTATGTATATGTACAATGTACATGTATCTGTAAACTTAATTACCCCTTTACAATATGTAGACGCGCATTTCGACGCATCAAACCACACATAATGGGGAATTTCTCCTTTTGCTACAATGTTTTCAACACTATTTGATATATATTCTTTAATTCATTGGCATTTTCACAGTCGTCTGCTGGGTTAAATAACTATAACCAATACTTTGAAACATTGGAAGCAAGAATCTCTATTTCGTTTATAAACAGCTTAACTGTTGATATTTTTTATTCCATTATCTCCAATGTACGTGCATTTTAAATGACCAAATTATAAAATCCACTATTAATATGCATTGTAATATTGAATAGACAATATAAGTGACATTGAACTAAGAGGTTTCTTTAAATAATCTACGAAGGCATTTTTCCAGTTTTATATGTTTCTTTTCCTTTATTTAAATTTAAAACTTCGGATAAAAAAAAACACAAGATAAAACATAATGTAGCATTGATACAGTTTTTAGCATAAGTTCTTCTTGTGCGTTACTAGATTCGTGTTAACTAGATACCGAGGGCTTGGTGTGAAACAAAGGACCCCTTTGTAAACAATGCAAATTTAGGTGCCATTGCTCAGAACGAGCAATGGCACCTAAATTTCCATTGTTTACAAAGTAAAATGATTTAACACTTATTAAGACTTTATGGCGAGGTGATTTTAACCTTGGTAAAAAAATACCAATTTAAGTTACAACCGTTTCACACACATTGGAAACGTTCGAGAAAAATAAATATCCAATATCTTAAAATGAAATTATCTTCGATTTACATAATACGAGTCCGTTCTTGGGAAAAGGTTACTAATTGCGTTTTTGTGAACAGTGCAGATTTAGAACAGCCTGTGAAACTGTCTGTAGGTACTGATCAGACGGATCATAGAGACAGGGTGATCTGATCCTACACTGTTCAGAAACGTCAACACGTACCTTTTCGCAAAGACGGTCCCATTTAGTGTGAGAACATTAACTTATTGCAAAAGTTCAATTTGTTTTCTACTTTTTCTCATTAACAAGATTTTCCCCCAGCTAAATGTAATTCCCAATTGAAGTAAGAATATTTTGTTTTATTTCTTTGTTATACCGTTGAATATGCCAGTGAGATATATTCTTCCTTAATCAAAGTAAAAAAAAACACGCTTTTCCCTGGTTATCTTTTCCCCACATAAAGACGATTTCTTATGCCTATGCAACAGCCGACTTTTGAAAATCCTTTGGTGAAAGGATAAATTGCTCAAAATGAGCAGTTTCTCATTTTGCCATAACGTTTTTCACTCTACCCCTATATTTATATGTCATAGTTTTGCTTAGATGTATTCAAAATCGTTTACTTTAGAACTGTTGTGTGTGGGGGAGTAAATGATTTCAGAGAATCATGCGTATATGTAGGTCTCTGGTATAATGTGTTGTCATTCCATATAACGAACCCGAAACTAAGCCAGTCCGATACGATTTCAGTTTCTTGTTTAATAAGTCAAGCGCTTTAACCATTTCCGCCCCCTTTTTAACCATTACACGACGAATCAATGCTACAATAGTAGTACACAATAATGCCTTGGTACTAAGTTTAAAAAAAAAATCTTTGATAATGTTTCATTGCATTGCCATGTAAATAATGATATACCTGAGGTCAGATTATTATATTTTTCTTTTACTTTCGCTACGATATTTACCAGTCCAAAATAAACTGGCACGAGTCGTAGCGAAAGAAATTCAACCGACTAATGAAATCATAGCAATATTGGTATATGTATACCAAATGGCAGCCCTCCTTGGCGGATGTTAGCATTAGGACTGACTAATGGCTGGTGTCAGGATGCATGGACCAGTTATACTGGTAACACCCAGGAAACGCCGTGATATAACTGAAAAAGTGTTGAAAGCGGCGTTAAACACCAAAACAATCAATCACTCAATGTATATACCATCCGCCAGTGGCAATATAATGAAAGAAAATATAGGAGAGCAATTTATGTAAGTCTTCGAAAAAAAACCGACATGTGATACATGACATCTTATTTTGAATCTCGCGAAAATAGAGAAAATAAAGCCTTCAGCCAAAGCATATTCAGTTCACATTAATTTTCCTTGAGTGATCATGCGAACCAATTTTTCTCGTTAGGATCGTGTAGTCAAAATCGAGGACTTGTGTATCTCCATTAAACAATTGATGAGATATCCACGACTGTTCGATTTTTTTCCGATCCACGACAATCAAAATAGGGTCAGTTTTATATCCACGCCTCAATTGTAGATCGTGTGTTATTGCATGCAGGAACTAAATTGAGATACACATTCAGTTTTGTTGGTTTTTGTATTGACACGGTGTTACACCTGTCTTCATTTCTACTGAGGAGAGGAACGAATGCAAACCACAGATTTATTTGAGTATGTACTTCCAATATATAGATCCTTAGAAAAGGTCGAGTAAACTGACCTTGTACCGACTATCTTTAAACTAAATCAATCTCCATATAGCGAGTTATCAAAAAAATGCTTTCACCGAGATAAGTCTTTGGAGTATCAACAACATAGAGTTATGCGGTCAGTCAAATAAATGTACAAGAACATGAAATGCGCTGCATGACCGGAGCAATGTAAGTAAGAAGCGCCACTTTTCATTGCCATAACCCATTTTATTTAACAATATTTATTTTCTGTTTTTTATCTGACATATAAAGTATTCAAACGTTACGCACGAACACCTGCGGTATAATGAAGCGAAAACTGAAGACTTTGTATATTTATATGATCGAAAGTTCGGCAAATAGATATATCCATTATTTTCATTTTTGTGACTCTTTCATGATTCTGACCGTTGTGCTTAGAAATGAATAACTATGAATTGGCAATTCTGAAACACAGTCTAAATGAGGACAAATACGTGATATACAACGTCGAATAAATACCAATAATAAAATAAATAGTATTTTACAACAATGTATACATGAGACATTTGGATTGATCGATGCAGAAGGTTGTTTGTACAACTATAAACATCTTTAAATAATATATTTTTGCATTCCTGTCTTAAGATTAACAAACGCTCGTCTACTTTGTTTTAAGTAGAAAAAATGGCATTCCTGAATAATTATTAAAGTAAGAGTTATGTGACTTGATGTTGACATGGGTATTGTTCCCAGGAACATGTTTACCTAGTTTTATTGGAAAATAATGAACGGTTTTTGAGTTATGAGGTAAAGTTAAAGTGTTTGTGACTACGTGGACGCCGACCACGCCGACGCAGACGCCGACAGTAACGCCAAGGGTATCACAATACCTCTTCGAAAAACAGACGAGCTAATACAATAGGGTTAAACGTATGGCATATCGATCGGGAAGTATGTATTTAACTTTGCGGTCTTCAAATCTTGATCTGCAATACATGATGTGCGTCCAATGCAACCTTATTTGTACTAGTAAAGTTTGAATTAAACAAAATTAATTATATCAAAGACGTTTTTAACAAGGGATTATATATATTGGAATTTGAACTGCTATGGTACCGTTACGAAATTATCTTAGTTGCAGAGCTACATTTGAAATATTTTCAATTTCGTTATCAAAGTTAAATACGCTTAGACGTATTTGGTAGTGTACTACATATTTTCCACAAAATGACTCCATTTCTTATACATGAGCAGTCCCGCGAGAAAAACCAACAGTGTGGACTCTGCCTTAAGCGCATGCTGATCTTGGCCGATACATTACGCAGATACCACACTGTCGGTTTTCTCGTAGGACGGCTCATGTATCTGATGCTGCCAAACTTCGATCTTGTTTATCCTCTTACTGCACTACTTACTACCTACACGTTCTTTGAAATAATTCGTTGCTTATGTCGTCATGTTTTCGTATTCATTTCGAATTTGGAAGAACATAAAGTGGTAAAGGCGGTCACAGGTTACGTGTTTATTTACCTGTTTGTACTTGTAAATGGATCTATCAATTAAATCCATTGCCCACATATAACTTTTCTGCTACCGACGACATTAAAAACGTTTAATTAAGATTTCGGAAATGCTCTATACATGATAGAACAATTATTGAGTAAAAAATGAAAACACTCTTTAGAATATCTTGAATTTGGAAGAATATAAAGTGGTATAGGAGGTCACAGGTTACGTGCTTATTTACCTGTTTGTACTTAATATGTAAATGATGGATCTATCAAATAAAAACCCTTGCCCTCATACAACTTATCTGCAGCAGACGACACCAAAAACGTTAAATCAAAACTATGGAAACTCTCTATGCATGAATGAACAATTATTGATTAAAAAAGGAAAAATATAGTGGGAAAACGGATAAATTACTCATTGTAAGCAGTTCATAAATATATGCTGTTTCCACAATGTTTTCAAAATTCGTCTGCTGCAGAGACGCCTGTACATGTTGGACAAAGGGTTATACTTTAAGTACGTGATATGTTAATGGCTCTGTCAATTATGTAGGATGAGGAGGCATCAATCTATTATTAACTTGTAATAGTTTGCCAATTCATAAACATAACATCGCAACAAGAAATCATATGAGCCCGTCCGTGTCGTAAAGGTACAAATCGACTGTTTCTGAACAGTTTACATCCAGATCAACCTGATCGTCCGTATAGTCTGATCAATATATTTATACTGTTTGCCTACTACTAACGTAAGCTTCTGCTACCTTGTGTAGATTCTGACACGACTGGGCCGATACACAGGGTGATCTGACTCTATTCTGTTCAGAAATGCAGGCTTAAACCTTTTTCTCACGGACGAACCATGTATAACGTTTGATGCAAAAAAGTCACCGTAATGATCGAATTATGAATAGAGTTTTAATGCCTTACTTTCATCAGGAATAAATTTGTCATAAAAAAGGTTGATGTGATTGATTCTCAATAATGTTTTCATTTAAAATTGATAGATAAATAATGCAAAAATGATCGTAAAAACTTAAAAATAAAACAAACTTGACATACAAATCGGAGTGCTTGCCAACATTTGCATACTGTATGACGAGGCTAAATACAAGCATCGTGTATGTCTGTTTGCAGTGAACAACTTATGTTAGGGTAACGTATAGGATACAATACACCAAATAAATTCCTTCTTTGTTTCACTGTAAATCGACCCAGTTTCAGTCCTAAATTGTCACACTTTCTAAGCGTTTCTCATGTAGAACACCATGTATCATTGAAGAGAGTTACCTCTAAGCTTTAAGACAATCAAAAGAAAATAAGGGGGTCATAATGCAAGAAATAACTCACCAGGCGAAAATGGTTACCGTCATTTTGGACCAGATCGAGCCCGGACAAAACCGGTGTTTAGCATTCTCTACTTTTAAACAATACTAAAAGTGATCAATTCAATCATTTCCAGTGTATCCTATACACATTCACAATGCATTTAAACTCAATGTTATATATTCAATGCATTCTGGTGATGGTGTACACTCATTTCTACGCAAACAAAGTTTTTTTTTTTAATACTATTTGGGTGTCGATCAGCAAGTCAGCGGATGTGTTTGGCGTAATTTGACCTATAACGCATTACATTATGTCGGGTGAATCCGAATGATCTTAATACACTAAAGATGTCGTAATTTTTCACGATCTGCTATACATATTTTGTTGTTTTTAAGTTATAGATTATGAACATATTTCAGTCAATAGATTAAAGCAAATGATACCCTGTATAAGAAGCATTTTCCCGATAAACAGATAATATATTATCATGCAGGTGAAATAAGCCTAAGCAGACAGTAAGATGAATCTTCCCGATATGCATTGATTATCCCACAGATTTCATCGAGTTTGCTATCATCCCCATACTTAAACCCTTTATGTTTTTTGTTCATCCTCGTCGTACTAGAACCGACCTGTTTACGGAAATTCATCAATGGGACCACAGGGACTTGCTCCTCTAGACATAGATATTACCCTATATATGCATAGATGTTTTAAAATATCTATGCTTATATAGGGTAATATCTATTTTTAGAGGAGCAAGTCCCTGTGATGGGTCGCGTCTAGCCGGATTCGGATACAGACAGTGAAGACACTGTGCATCCACACAGTCTCATATGGGCCGTCACATTGCGAATAAATCTAATTAAGTCACATATCCATCTTTTGATAAAATACTAGAATTGTAGCCCTCTTTAGTATTAACCAAAAACGTCTTTTTATGACCCCGAGCCGAAAGGTTAATAACACTCCAAGTCGATTGTCGTGGCTAAAACAAATTGTAAATACTATCGATAGAAGTATATACATGTATTGGATCATTACCGTTCTCCAAACGATTATATGAGCACGTTTAAGGGACAAGGTACAATCTGGTCATTTTGATCAGTATATTGACTGAGTGATTGGTTTCCGCAGCTTTCAACGTGTTTTCAGTTATATGACGGTGTTTCCTGGGTAAGTTACCAGTACTACAGGTCCATGTATAATGACACCAGCGAGTCAGTACTAATGCTAAAACCCATACTCCTGAGCGCCAAGGAGAGCGGTCATTACTACCATGTTTAAAGTCTTTGCTATGACCCGGCCGGAGATCGAACCCGCGGCCTCCCGCACCCGGGGCGGACGCTCTTCTTCTACAACACCGAGGAGTCGATCTTAGAGCAGTGTAGTTTGAGATAATACTAAACACCAGCTCAGTCTTATCAACATCTAAACAAATTGACGGAAGCTTCTAACAAGTTTATGTAAGCAATATGTGAACAGTGTGATCACAAGCCAACATGAACATTTTCCTAAACAATGCTTGTATATGTGATGTTGAACGACTGTTATGGCGAATGACGAAGATTACAATGACGATGAATCGTCTGTCTTCAAGTTTATATATGAGCCGTTCCATGAGAAAACCAACATTATTGACTCTGCGTAATGTGTCGACCCAGATCAGCCTGTGCAGTCCGCGCAGGCTAATTTGGGCCGACACAATCAGTCTCCGGGAAATAGAGGTATAGAGTTATGATTCATTCCTGAAACAGAAAATCCACTGGAGGCGAAAAGTGTCTGCCCGGATTAGCCTGTGCGGCATGCTTAGGCTAATCCGGGTCGATACTTTACGCGGAGTCAATAATGTTGGTTTTCTCGTGGAACGGCTCATATATATTATATATGAGCCTGGCTCCAGGGAAACCAACCTTGGCGTTTTTATTACATGAGTGTAAATAGACCTTCCATCACAGCCGTCCGAAAGTAACAAAATGAATCCTGCTTTACAGAAGTTTCTTGAAGCCGTGTATGATGAATTAACAAACAGAACAGAACCAAGTCAGACAATGGTCGCAAAATCCTTACGGCTGGTTTCCGCATATAGCCGCTTTAAAAAAACTTTAGAAATGTTCTGTGCTGTTAACCTGTAATTGAATACCATCGATGAAGAGGCAGATCCTATTTAGAACTTCACTAGGCAGAAACACTCTGGAGATGGTTTTCCTGGAGCATAAAAACGATATTGAAAGTACTGTTTCCATTAATTCCAAAATGTGAAACATCTTCCTATTGATTCCCAAGATACGTAGTAATTTTCCTAATCTGCACATTTATGCGTCTACCGAGATATGTTATTTAAACAATACAGCATGCACATTCGATAAATCTTCGTCCCAATTGCAGTATTTTTTAAAGCACGCGGATTTTACTTTTATTAAGTAAATATGTACGCCGTTAAAAACATATGAGATGAGAACGGTGTACGACCATAAAAGTAGGCATGTGCCTTTGTGATCGTCAGGGGCAGAATGGCAAAATGGGATTTACGTTTGATTTTGCATGTAAATTGAAGGACCGAGAAGCGAATGGGCAAATCAACATATTGAGATTGCAATTTTGCAGGAAACTGGCACAAATGTAGACCGAGGTTCTTGTTCTGCAATTCTGAAAAATTGCTACCATACAAACCGAGACTCTCATTCTGCCATGAAGCACGATTTGTCAATCCAAAGAGACATCGACCATTGAACTTTGTTACGATTTGTTTTTAGTACATGAAAGCAATGGCTTCCCTCCTTGGCATTCAATGTTGTAGGGATTACTTTACGACGGGTGCATCGGTGCCAGGATAATTGATACCGGAAGTACTGTCAATTGATACCGGAAGTACTGTCAATTGATCCCGGAAACGCTCTTTTATGACTGAAATACTGTGGCAAAGCGACGTAAAACTCAATTCAATAAATACAGTCATTACGAACATAATTCAGCACTGTACACAAATGGACCTTTAAGATTGCAAACTGCGACCGATTACGGTAAGATGGCATTCTAGCGTGTATGTATCATGACTATAACACACCACCACAATCTTTCACCGGATTATTTGACTCGACAAGGCCGGGCTTGATACGGATCACATCGATGTTCGGGTATGACACGTTCCATGAGAAAACCAACATTATGGACTCTACGTAATTTATCGACCCAGATCAGCCTAGCTAATCCGGGCCGTCACATACCGTCTCAGGTGGATAGGGTTAAACAATAATGATTCCTAGAGCAGAAAATCCACAGGAGGCGAAAAGTGCCTTCCGGGTTAGCCTGCGCGGCATGCTAATGCTGATCCGATCGATACTCTACGCAGTGTCCACAATGTAGGTTTTCTAGCGGAATGGCTCATATTATTAATGCATGTTGGGTGAATCGTGAACACCCATGATCCATTGCGAACGGTTATCATGATTGCTTCCATACAAAAGGCGTCTAACATAAATTGAATAGTTACAGATCCGTATTAAGCCCAAACCTGCCGTGTCAAATATTTCCGAAAATACACATTTTTGACTGTAGCTAAAAGCACAGTTATCTGATCAAGCTTGGTGTTATGGGTTTTCGTTATTCACCATTTTCCGAGGATCATTTTTTCCACGGCGTAGCTCTCAGTCGTGCTAATGATGTTTGTAACTTTTCAATTTGTATTAAATAATTCATTGATTTGCCTGAATACACGTTTCATGTTTGGTACAACTACCACTACCATAATTTCATTTTCATTATTGTTTTGTTCCGTTTTAAAAACTCTTTAAATCTAGCTTTATAATAGGACACGTGTCCTACATATTTCTACATGTTTTTCAGAGCTCTAGATAAGGGGCGTTTTGCATGTTCTAAACTCTTTATTTGACCCTTTAACCCTATGTTGTGGGTACTCAAAAGAATCGTCATTGTGAGACGATTCCTTTGAGTACCCACAACATAGGGTTTGCTTTAATAATAAGAAAGAAATTGTGGGGAAAAGAGCTGAATACCCCTCCTTATCTGGACCTCTGTAAATTTTAATATATCTAATGTACTCCAGAGGATACATGTAGCATCAAAATGAATTGAAACACAATCGCATCTATTTATTTGTATGAATGATGTTTTACGCCGTTTTCAACACTATTTAAGACTGTCCTTTTAGTATAGTGGTTAGAACATCCGCATTTGGACCGGGAAACCAGTGTTCGAACCCCGGTCAAGTCACACCAAAGACTAGACAAATTGTAGCAATGGCTGCAGTGATAGCATTACGATTTATGTATCGATGTCAAGATTAATAATACCGGTATCACTGGTTAAATAACCTGATTACCTCGTGGTATAACTGAAATACTAGTACTGATGAAAACAACGTTACACTTCATTCAAGCTTATCACAGTATTTCAGATATATCACGCCGTTCGCTGGTTAAATTCTGGTTTCATTTGTCCTGCCGTCTAAACATAACGTGTCATGCTATTCCCGCAACCCTGAGCTTCTATCAAGTACATGTACGTGTAACTTAATAATTATGTGAACAAGAGAGATCTCAATCGACGTTTTATTTTTCTATTTTTTTTATAAAATTCATAAAAATAAAAGTATATCTATCCGCTTAGTCGAATTTCTTCTGAATGTTTTTTTTTAATTCGTTTTAAAGAGCAGTGCAAAATTACTAAGCCTAGTTCGAAATGACGTTCTGGTTAACACACATAATCAATATTAAGGTAAAGCATCTACACGCAATTAGCCCCAGTCTGTTTTTTTTAATTGATCAAGTGCACGCATTTCGCTCCTATTCACACGTTTTTTGTTCAACAGAATTTATCATGCATCAAATCAATGTCATATATATCGTTGAGAACTATATTTAGATTTGAATTAAAAAATCGAACGGAGAATCCAAACATCTTTAATATGCAAGGCAAACGTTCAAGAATACAGACATTCGAAGCTCGGTTGTTCTCATTCGGTCACATCCGGATTCATTTTTTTAATATCTATCCCTGATGACGTCAAAAAAATATCTGATGACATCTTAGGGTCTCCGTTAATATATATATAAAGCATTTACGCTACATCACTACGGATGACTGTCAATCCAGAGGTCTGGGGTTCAAACCCCGGTATGGGTTCTGGAAATTTAAGGGGTGCTTTTAAGCGTCTCCCACTCAACTAGAGGTTAAGTACTGGTCCTTTTCAGGAAAATTAACCTCGCGTGTATCGGTCCTATACACTGGGCACGTAAAATATCCAAGGGGTCTTTTCGGAAAGAGCTAGGGTATCGCACCCGGACTCCCTTGTATCTAACTTTGTCTGCTCGCCAAATAGTTATTTCTGCACGGCTAGGGTAAATAAAAACAAACAAACAAATCACTACGGATTTGAAAGTGTAAACTTTTAGAAACCAGAGGCAAAGAAAAACACGATATTAAGTTGTTAAGTGATGTTTCATTTGCTTTTAAATTGATCCGATGTGTGCGTTTTGTTTGTGTAGACCTTCTTACAACCTTAATATTATCTAAAATTACCTTGTATGTAGGATTTTCGAGATTGATTTTGTGTGATTACCCAACCTATGTGTTATGCTGTTCTCAAAACATATACAGATATGTATTTAAAGATACATGTATATGTTTCTTTTTTTTAATCCGGCGTCATTACCAGATTTTGATTTAAATATTAAAGGGTAAATCTAATTTATTGCCCATAAATAGCCAGACTCCGTCTTGTTTGTTTTTTTTATGACATGAATATCTATATTTCATGTGTCTATCAAAACGTAATATCAACTGATGTTTAACTTAAAAAGATTATAAATATTATTGCACTACAATGAAAGACTGTAGTGTTGTGTAGTGGTAGAGCGTATTCCTCAGTTTTGGCAGGTCGCGGTTTCAATTCCCGGTCTGGTCATGCCAAAGGCGTTAACAATTGTAGTAAAGGTTACCCCCCTAAGGGCTCGTGATTGTGGGGTTAACAATACGACTGACACGTTGGTGTCAGGATAAATAGGCCAATAGTACTGGTACGTTACGATATAAATTAATATTGTTAAAAGCGGTGTAAAACTATGCAATGTGACTGAAACCAAATAATCCATACACGTGCTTGTTTTAATTGCAGTTTAATGTCACTTAAAACAGTTTGTCAGTCATTCCTATACCAGCGATTCCTGGGCAAACATCCAGTTCTTCCGGTAAGCGAATCCCGTCACCAATGCATCAGTCAGTCGTTATGCTCCATGTGAGACAAGAACGTAACCTAAGACTACCATAAATGAATTCGATATGACCCTATCGGGGATTGAATCCATTTCCCCCGCTCTCGAGGCGGACACGTCGCGATAGAACACATTGAGACATTTCTTATTATGAACAACGAATGTATTGAAGAGTGTCAGTGTTTGATTTTTGATCAGGTTCAAATCTCAGTGCGTGCTTGCATACCATCGGGGATTTGAGACCAGGCGTCCCGGGTTCGATCCCCAGTCGTAGCACGACGGTGATGGGGGGAGGGCCCATGGGCAAGTAACATTTCATAGCCTAGTACTGGTTTGTTTGCCAAGGAATCGTGAATATGTGAACTGTCGCCGTTATATAACTGAAATAATGTTGAAAACAACGTAAAACCCCAATAAAATAAAAAGTTCTTGCATATCCTAATTGCATATCCTAATCTTGACCTTTGCTGTCCGTCAATGCCTGAACAATCGGTTCATTATGACGCCGACATAGCGTGTGAGTCAGGTTCTTATTTATACTGACTTGTTCACATCTGTGATGCCATTAAAACACCATAAAACATGTGCACGATTGTAAAATCCACTACATTGGTTGACACTGAGTCAGAAAACTTTCACTAGCGAACATAAGTGTCATTAAATATTGACTGAGATTAGTCGAGATCTTTCCAGGGTTGCATTCGATCTTGTTCTGCACCGTATTAAAGTAGGTACGCTTCAATATCTGAGGATCATGGGGTGTGAATCAATCGCGCTCTACGAGATGTTGTTCGTGATATAAAATACGACAAACCGTATCATTCATGCTTGTGTCTGAGAAATTTATTTATTGGTTGTTTTTATTTACCCTCAACGTGCAGAATTAACTATTTGGCGAGCAGACAAAGTTAGATACAAGGGAGTCCGGGTGCGATACCCTAGCTCTTTCCGAAAATACCCCTTGGTTCTTTTACGTGCCCGGTGTATAGCACCGATACACGCGAGATTATTTTTCCTGGAAGTGACCAGTACTTAACCTCTAGTTGAGTGGGAGACGCTTAAAAGCATCCCTTAAATTTCCAGAACCCGGACCGGGATTTGAACCCCATACCTCTGGATTGACAGTCCAGTGTGTTAACCACTGGACTACCCCACCACTCATTGTCTGTCTGAGAAACTTCACGAGTTTTGACTATAAACTAACAGATGCACACAATATGAGAAAAAGTGTCAACTGTCAGCTTCAATGGCAGTGTACAGTAATGTAAGACTCGATAGAGGAGTCGATACGAGTCCCAACATACAGCAGCAAAATGTCTTCTAAAATAACTGAACTTTCGTGTAAATATATCTCATAATTATGGTCGAGTAAGTCGACAGCAAAGATCTTGTTCCAGGTATAAGACTTTCTCTATCAGATAAAAGCGTGCTTATATAAACGATAAGTACATGTATTTGCTAATAGAAATGAGTAATATAGATGTTTGTAGTTGTGGTTACAAATGTAGAGTTGCAAGAAACGCATCTTTACGGATTGTGTCTTTCGGACTCTTTTCCTACAATATTAAGAACACTTGTGTCGGGGCCGTCAGAGTGAAAAACTAGACATTGTGTTTTATTGCCTTACGGGTTTGGCATCAGTGTTTTATGCACATGCGTCAGAATGTGCACGTGGGAACCGGTTCAGGATTAAAATCAACACAATAAGGGAATGTGCACTAAAAATAAAGGTCCAAAAAGCTAGGTTCTCAATTTGTCTTTTCGTTCGTTAGAAGGATGGCAAAGTGTATTAATTTTCATTTGTGGCCGCGCGAAATACACTCTCAATTTCTGAAATATTAATGGAACGATGCCAGTTCAGTTTTAAGTCGGGAAGTAAATCTAATAGTTCCTCGGAATTCTGACACTGAAATATTTGTCAAACTCCCCTTTCTTCTGAATAATTCAGCATACATATAATTGCATAATCTTTGCGATGCATTCTGTCTGTTTTCTTCTCCTGAGGAAATTATGCAATTGTTTGCAGCATTGAATTATTATGGGCAAAAAAACATATGCATATTTATACAAAAAACAAAATAAAATCAGATCTTAGATCTTGATTAAACACGAAATCACTTTAAGGAAATGTTCTAACAAGCATGTATGGTGTCTCTGTTGAGAACAATCATTCCGAACGAGTTCGAGGCTTAATTGATAAGTCAAGAGATCTTGCAATAAACTAACTCCAGTACATGTTAACCCTTTCCCTCATATAAACGCTTTTGGACGCCTCTGCAGCGGACGGCTTTTAGAAAACATGTCGACAAAAGAAGAAATTGCTCAAAACGAGCAATTTCTCCTTTTGTCTACATTTTTGTTAAAACTCTGTTCAATCATTGTACTTTCATTTAAAGGGAGTTTCCAATTGTTTAGTGCGAATTCGTTATCATGCTTACTCTTAATAGGGACAATTAACGATAATATATTCCAGCCTCATTAGACGTGCACAAATAGAATTTTTTGCATATGCGAGCCGAGCCTGCGCATACGCACAGGCTCATCAAAACCATATAAGCTTTTAAAAATGGAAAGAGATCAATTCAAGACATAACGTGTGTTCCTATGTATCTTATCGTTTGCATCTGCGAGCCGAGCCTTTGCATACGCACAGGCTCATCAAAACCGTATAAGCTTTTAAAAATGGAAAGAGATCAATTCAAGACATAAAGTGTGTTCCTATGTATCTTATCGTTGGCATGTCGTCTTGCATCTGGTTCCTTTGAGCATTCTTGCTTGGGAAGATTGTTGTGTGGAGTACTGGTGTGAGAAAAACCAGGAAATGCATGAGTAGGTGAACTGGCCGCCGTGATATAACTAGGAAATCGTTAGAAACGGCGTTAAACCCCAATCAATCAATCAATCAATCCTTTGAGCATTCATATTCAAAATGAATTTTGTGCAGATTGACCGCATGCAATTCATAAAATAATGTGTAACGTGTAACGTTTAAATACGTGTATGTCCTTAACTCTTTCAGTGCCGAATTGTTTAAAGTAGACTCTTCCATGTTCAAAATCTGGTGTGTCCATTTCTGATGTAATAAACGTTTGGACTATTTTGATAAATAAAAGGCAAACAATGCTGATTTCAGGTGAGACAGCTCGTTACGAGCTGACTCGCCTGAATCAGTATTGTTTGCAAAAACCTCGATATTGCCTTTGGCGCTGAAAGAGTTAATATACATGGGTCTATTCATTGTCTTATAAGGAGAACAGTTAACTAAACGTACGGCTCATCATGATTAATTGTAAACGATCATTTCCAAACCCGACTCTTTTAATGGCTGATGGATCTCTGTTACATGGCGTTTGAGTTGCGCTATAGGAGAACCAACCCTAGTGCATTTTATACCAATAAAGATCCTGGTTCCGCATTTTCCGCAAGTGTTTCGCGGAAGGTTAAACAAACTTCAGACAAACAATGTCAATTCGCTTTCGATTTGATAGCAACCGTGATACACAATTGAAATACTAATGCTACAGTTGGTTCTGTAGTCTTATTGTACCATCCTGGTGAATGCTGTTTCAACTGGCATTGTGATATAATGAATATCAACTATTTACTCATCTACAACCCCTGTAAACGGACCTCATATATTGTGAAATTTAATTTGGTGTTTATCGCCGACTTCAAAAGTTGTTCAGTTATATCACGGCGTTTCCTGGGGGTAAGTAACCAGTACTACTGATTCCGTTATCCTGACACCAGCAAGTCAGTCGTAGTGCTAACCCCGCAACGCTGAACGCCAAGGAGCGCAGCCATTACAAAATGTTGAAGTGGTAGACATGTCAAATATTGACTTATCTACAATCCCTGAAAACCGACCTCATATATTTTAAAATCAAGTGAGATTATGATAAAGGTGCACACTTGGGTCGACGGTTTAATCTTATAACAACTTCCGAGAGGATTTCAATGTGCTTATTTGTGTATATTGGGATCATAGTACGCGGATCAGTTGGCAGGTCTGCAAATGCAAGAGGGTCGATTTTCGTGTGACACCGCGTAATAATTGGAGTTAAACGTGATGTAGAACAGAGGGTGCCGTGTCCATGTATTTAAAGTGGCTTACGTTTGGTGACTCAAAAAGTGTTACACCCTCTCCCACATACAATCGCTTTCTTACGCCTCTGCAGCTGAAGACTTTGAAAAACATAGAGGCAACATTTTTCTTTTTCATAATGAGCATTTTCCCCATTTGCCACATGTATTTCTACCTTATTCAACAATTGTTCTTTCATTCATAGATAGTTTCCATATATTATTTATTAAATGTTTTCAAAGTCATCTGCTGCTGATTTGTTGTATGTGGGAAAGGGTTAAACTAATGCTACATAATAACGTATATAGCATATATTTAATTTTATTGTTATAATAGAAAGGTATAAGTAGATCTTTAAGAATTCGGTAAAAGGAAACGTACTGTCTCATGGATTTATTTTTATTTCAAATTAGATTAAGTTTTACCCATTTGATCTTTTTACTTGACACAGATATAGGACATTTTTTAAATATCATCTTAACAACTATGTTGTTAATTATTTTGGACGAAAACCATAACAACAATCTTTGAAAAATATCGTTATGAGAATAAATCTAATTACATTATCATCGTCATCTGTCATTTGTGTCTCGTCTGTCAAGCCCCGGTAGCCCAGTCTGTAGCGACGCAGACTGTCAATTTAGGGGTTGTGAGTTCGAATCCCAGCTCGACCAACATTGTTCTCGACGTCTGACAAACGTCATTCGTCTTTCAACAATGGGCTTACAGTCTAAGTGGAAAAGCAGCATAATTGCTTGGAAAGTATGTTGTATGGATTCTTGATGTGGGAAAGCAAGGACAACTAGGTAGGTGAACTGGCCGCCGTGATATGAACATTGATGCTTTCTGTTCTTACCAACTACTAGCAGTGCAGCCCCTCTAGATGTACCCGTTGTATGTTTAACGGATGCCAAATCGGAAAGGCAATACGACTTCCTAACTCGCCAAAGGCGACTCCTATATAGTCGGAAATGAATCACATACTGAAGGTATGAATGTATATGAGCCGTTCCATGAGAAAACCAACATTGTGGACTCTGCGTAAAGTATCGACTCGGATACAGTCTAAGCATGCCGTGCAGGCTAACCCGGACAGACACCTTTCATCTCCTGTGGATTTTCTGTTTCAGAAATCATTATTCTATACCTCTTTCCCCTTGAGACGGAATGTGTCGGCCCGGATTAGCCTGCGCGGACTGCGCAGGCTAATCTGGGTCGATACATTACACAGAATCCATAATATTAGTTTTCTCGTTTAACGACTCATATATGATGATTTCTGTGTATCTTACAATTCTGATTTATTTTTTTAGAATGGGTTTGTACAATTATTTATAAACTGTATTGGTGGATCTTGTTTTATATTATGTGACATGTACAAAGACGAGACTTTAATAAAGAATATACATATACATATTACATACTGTTCATTTTAATTTATAAATTTCCAATTTTGTTAATTGGTTTATTGACACTATTAACATGATTGATTGATTGATTTGGGTTTAACGCCGTTTTCAACAATTTTTCAGTCATATCACGGAGGCCAGTTCACCTACTCATATGTTTCCTGGTTTACTTACACCAGTACTCCACACAACATACTTTCCAAGCAACTGGCTGCTTTTCCACATAGACTGTAAGCCCATTGGTGAAAGACGAATGACGCATGTCGCAATGACTTTTGTCAAACGTCGGAAAGAATGTTTGCCGAGATGGGGTTCGAACACTATTAACATGACCATGCCCTATGTGTATCTGTGTATTATTATATATCGCGTGTATTTTTTATGAAAAACACAATCGATGGGATCAAACATATATCTAGGTCATTATAATATACTTTCATTTGAACAACGTAACTTTAGTTCAACTCCTGTATTTTAGTAGGTTTTATCGCGAGGAATTAGGTTGAATAAAAAAAGAGAAAGAACAATTAAAAGATTTAGTAACATTAACAGATTCCCCAAAGGAGTACCAATGATGGATCTTCCTAAAAGTTCGTGTTGCATCTGTAACCCTTGGTTACATAAAGCAAACCTGCAGCAGACGACTTTTAAAAACATCAAGGCAAAAATAGGAAAAAATCTCTATAAATGGAATAATATTTTTTTAATAGAGTAAGAGTTAAAACACTGTGGAAAAAAAGGAGATATTTCTCAATATGAACAATATCTCCTCTGCGACAATGTTTTAAAAAAGTCGTCTGCAGCAGAGGCAGAAAGTGTCTGTATGTTGGAAAGGGATAAACAAGATGTATGGCTTTTTAATTATAGAAATACCTTTTTTCCCACTTGCAGACGCATTTTGACGCATCTGTAGTATACAACTATTTAAAACATTGTGGTAAAATATGAAATTGATCTTTATGACTAATTTTAACTTTTGCAATAATGTTTTTTTAACTCTATTTAATTCATGTATGCTGCCGCTCACTCGGTGTACGTCATTATGGGGTTAAAGATTGTTTTTATATCCCGTTGTTTAATGGTATTCAATTGAAACGTTCGTCAAAAACTACACATCTGTATCTCACATGAGGTATGTAAAATATGCAAATAATTGTAACTATAAGCTTTTCCCATTTTCCAAGAGTTATTTTACGTCAACTGAAGAAGAAAGTGTGTACATACAATACTTAGAACAGGAATACGTAGGGGAACGAAGATACAGCAAATGCAATTATTCGGGGGGAGAAATGTCATGTTGGAAAGAAAGAGAGAGAACGAATATAAAAAAAAACGTTACAAGAAATCGGCGATTGGGACTCGAAATAAGACGTGGAAAAAAAGGGAAGATATATCCTTCCTGCCTAAGACAATAAATGTAGCCGAATCCAATCCAATTACAGAAAATCTCTGCAGACAAGCGTCACCCGATATATCAAGTTCAGCTCGCAAGTAATTTCAAAAGTGACAAAAGAAGATAGATTGAAGAAAAACTTTAATTATTTTTGTTTGCTCGGCGACGAAAAAAAGGACTCAAGACGTACCGATTAACGGGAGGTTGGGATTCGTCTCCAAGGTTAATATTTACCGAACGAAAATGAAAGCTATTTCTACATCGTCTGTTTACATTCGCTTTTATTTGATTGTAAACGTTATAGATGGAATATGCTTGGTTTCCTGCTTTTGAGGGATGTCCCAAAAAAAAAAACACCACCACAAGGATTCATTGTTGGATTTCTTAGCATCAACGACTATTGTGACCTCTTGAACATTTGTAATCGTGTATGATATCGGAAACATCTTGTTCGAGTTCGAAGTAAACAATAAGTTTTGTTATATATTTCTACTAATGAAAGATCGTAAAAGTTCACACGGACATGTCCTTAGCTTATTCTAACATGCCCTCCTATTTATTTGGCATTAATATTACCATGAACGTTGCTTATCTAAATCCATGCTTTTACCATATGTATAGTATGTTTGTCCTTTTAAACGGGACCTACTATTTGACTGATAGATACACACATTATATGTTTTGGTAATCGACTTTAAAGATTTGAAAATATTTTACTTGCGTCCATACACCAAGTTGTTAAATTTGATTGATTCTACTATGGATGATTCTGTCGCCGAAGATAACATCACATTATGGGGAGAACTTGCTCGGAACGAAGACGGGGCAATTGCTCCATTCCCCATTTTTTTCTAAAGATATAATTTCATTTGTCTATTTTGTTTCATTCGTTTCCTCAATTATTTTGTTATTTATGTACGTTCCTAAACGTGCATACTTGTAATGTCTAAATGGGTGATAACAATCTTGGACACCATTATCTTGTGTCATTACCTTGTGTCTCTCGTTGCCCTCAGAATGCCCCGAGAAACACGACGTCAACCTAACGTTATCTTTCAAACGTTAGGCAAGCATTCAATGTCTGCTTTTCCTGTATGGTAAAACTGTTTAACATAGATTGGTTGTTTGTTTGTTTTTATTTACCCTCGCCGTGCAGAATTAATTATTTGGCGAGCAGACAAAATTAAATACAAGGGAGTCCGGGTGCGATACCCTAGCTCTTTCCGAAAAGACCCGTTGGTTCTTTTACGTGTCCGGTGTGTAGCACCGATACACGCGAGGTTATTTTTTACTGGAAAGGACCAGTACTTGGCCTCTAATTGAGTGGGAGACGCTTGAAAGTACCCTTTACATTTCCTGAACCGGGACCGTTATTTAAACCCCAGACCTCTGAATTGACAGTCCAGTGTGTTAACCACTACCCCACCACTCTTTTAACATAGAAAACCTTTTTCGTTATTTCGAATATTTGCGTAGATACTTTGCATAATGGTGTACTTTCGATTATCCCTTATATGACGTATTCTGTTTCAATATGAGTGTCTTAAACTGATCAATCAACGAAATAGTTAAACGTCTCATTCTCCTCTAACAATATATTCTTTAGCAAAGTTCAAATCATTGTAGTTATCCCAAAAACACATTTTTTCTTCTTTTTAATTGACCATGCAATTGTGTTCTTCTTTATGTGATTGTAATACAAAAGGGATGTGTATATGTAAACGTTAACTAAAATTATGTCTATGTCCTTATATGACTTATTTGACGTGAGTATTTTACAAGCCATATGCATAACTGAATTATACCTTTATATACCAACAAAATTACAAATATTTGACATGCATCTAAGAGAAATAATGAATTTTCACTCCGACATGTTCATTTCATAAAATACTTATTCATGTCAAAGTAATAACAATAGTCTTATTACTTTTAGAACGACCCTGGCAATGTACAATGACATGATCGCAAAACGGTAAAAAATCCGAATTAACAGAATACTTTTGAAAACGTTGTGGCAAATTCGGCAATTGCTCATGATGAGGATTTTGTCCCCTTTTGCTTCAATCTTTTCCACTCTATTTAACAAATTTATGTTGGCTTATATAGAGCCTTCTAATCTTTGACTAGATGATCTTGTTTTTGTCTAAGTCGTCTGCTACAGATTTGTAGGATGTTGGAAAGGGTTAACAAAGTCTGAAAACCAAGTTATATTGTGCATGCAAACACCACCAGACACTAAATATTAATATAACCTTTTGTTCTTCTGGACAAATGTTTGTTTTTAATTGAAAATATCTAATTACAGCACTGTTGTTGTTTTTAGTGAAACTAGAACTATAGACTAAAAAAGTCCGTCCACCAAAAAGGACTATTGACAAGAAAGAGAATGTTATTATTCATCCAGCCAATGAATTATATTGATTCTCTGTCTGCCTTCGGTTGGTGATGCATATTTAAATGAGTCAAAATATCGGATAAACTACTGGATAAACTACTGGCTATTCTATTTCTACTGTCCTACTGTTGTTGAGTGTTTTTGTTGTTTTGGGGTTTTTCGTTTACATTAGTATCATTATTATTATTATTATTAATATCATTATTATTATTATAATTATTATATTTTTATAATTATTGATTAATGTTTATTCGTGCAACCTATTAGCACAGATATTTTTTTATTTTGTTTTAGATACCTCACTGTTTTAAAAACCGCATTTATATAAAAAAAAAAAAAGGCTACATTTGCAAAAGTAGTATAATGTCTAAGATAAAGAACTGACCACTTGTGGCAAAATTAAAACAATGAAATGTGCCATCATTGAACCATCTATCATGTTCCCATTATGCAGAAGTCATCTTTAGTGGGAATAGCAAAAGGCGTCTATAAAGTGAAAAAAGGTTGAATGTTAATCATGTGTACACAGAACAAAAATATTTAATTCTAATTCCATTATATTTTCATGTTAAGCTAAGAATGATTGATACATACAACACCAGAGCTTTAGATAAGGGGCATTTTCATGTTCTAAAATCCTTATTTGACCCTCTACCCCTATGTTGTTGGTACTCGAAGGAATCGTCTCAGTGAGACGATTCTTTTGAGTACCCACAACATAGGGCTTGCTTTAATAATAAGAGAGAAATCGTGGGAAAAGGAGCTGAATACCCCCTCTTTACCTGGACCTCTGATACATTGTAGTTATTACTCGATTGTCTTAATGTTACCCTGACCTTCGTCCGCCGTGATATAACTGCACTACCATTGACAATAGCGTTGTGTACATGAAAATGTATTTATATTATCAGAAGTGACGCATAGGTTCATACAATTGAATTAATGTACCGTTTATCCGATCATCTGGAATTTTCTAAATCAAATGAAATCACAAATTGGATGCAAATTCATTAACCTTACCCACTTACAGAAGCATCTGCAGCAGACCACTTTGTTAAAAAAAGAAAAATTGCTCATGATGAGAAATTTCCCCTTTTTTCACGACTGTTTCAATTCTTTTTAATAATTACTCTTTCATTCATAGATAATGCTCCATATATTTCAGAATATGATTTCTTCAATAACGTCTTATGCAGATTTGTTGTATGTGGGAAAGGGTTAGAATTAATACACACACGTTTGCACAATGGGATGGACCAGGTCAATAGCGCCGGTTAGTTATACACGTTTGATATTGACGAAATTATGAATATTTATAATATAACGACGTATATGAAACCGGGGGAGGGGGTGGGGGGACTGTTTATAGAGTGCTATAATGATATACAAGTATGACTATCTATTAAATTCCATAAAACAGTTTGCACCATTTCGCCTACCGTAATAATAACAAATTGATAATCAGCATCAACAAAACCATCTATAATTCTTTAACCTTTTTCCACACAAACCAAATCTGCAGCAGAACAATCGAGACAAAAATTTGGAAACTCTAAAAATGAAAAAAAAAAGTTACTGAATAAAGTTGAAATAAAAATTAGGCCAAACGGGATATTGCTCATTATGAGCAATTTCTCCTTTTACCACACTATCAACACAAGTCGTCGGCTGTATAGGCATCAGAAAGCGTCTGTATGTTGATACGGCTTAAATTAGTAGGGTTTTTACTTTGAGTGATATCTTTCCCTACTAGGGATATCGATTTTTGTTGTTACAAAACGGTTCGATTTATTTCGAATTGATTTGACATTTTGCAGTGAACAATCCTCGACAGAAAGAAATGCAATGACATGCTATCGAGAAATAGTTCTAATAAGGAATACGAAATGAATGAATATTACGTTCATGTATTTTGATAAAAAAAACTTCGTATTATTTATTTCACTAGAATGTGTTTTCTTTTCTATAAACGAATGGCGCGGCTGCTGCTTATGTCTCCATTTAAGATGTAAAATTGATTCGCAATCGATATAAAATAGATAATTTTAAACTAATTAATCTAAACTGAAACATACATGTGTATGTTATCCATGAATATAATATCAATTTGCATAAACTTAGGGAAAGGTATATATATTGTCGATTGATTGACACTTTCTCACATACAATACATCTGCAGCAGAAAACTTTGAAAATCATCTAAGCTAAAATGAGCTTGTTATGAGTAATTCTTCCTTTTTGCCATCAATGTGTTCAAAAGCCGTCTGCTACAGAAGCGTCAGATTTCATCTACACGTAGGAATGATTAACCCTTTCCCACATACAACAAATCTGCAACAGACGAATTTGAAAACATAGCCTAACTAATTTGGAAACTTCCCTTAAATGAAAGTTCAATAATTAAATTGAGTTGAAAACATGGTGACAAAAGGAGAAATTGCTCGTTTTAAGCAATTTCTTCTTCTGTCACTATGTTTTCAAAAACCGTCTACTGCAGAGGCGTCAGAAAGCGTCGATATGAGGGAAAGGGTTAACATATTTTTTTCTGATTGGGGAATTATCCTAGAAAATGAAGGATCGGAAATAGAAAAGAGATCTGTCTTTAAATGCCATAATTATGTTGTTTTTATTTTATATAATAGGAGTTCTGTAAATTAGCTCGACTAATACATCATATATCTTTCAATGTTATAGTTATACTTGTTACACTTTGGATAATCAATATCATAATAATTATAACAAAGTAAACAATTATTTCGAATGTATTCAAAATGTTATTAACATTTCTTTTATATTTATATTTATTATTATCATTGTTATTATTATTTATATCATCACCATCATCTTATAAATTTATGTTGAAGGTGTATTTAAATAATTAAACAAATCTGTAAGCTTGGCATTTTCATTGAGAGAGTTGCATTACATGAACATATATACATGAATGCCTCTTTCAAGGAACACTAGGACTGATATATGGATAAATATAAATCTAAAGTTTGAACGTTTTCGCCATGAAAACGTTTTTACAAAAAACATTTGATTTTATAGAAAGCTTAAGCGCCTGCAAAAACGTAATCATATGCTTAAATTTACCTAAAATTATAAAATTAATTTTAAGAGAGACATTGAAACATTTTAAAGCAATTAAATGACACATAAATGCTAAATATATTTTAAAAGAAATATTTTCATGTGCAAGTGCGTGTCGAAAACGTAATGCAGGGGTTTTATATGAATATCGGACTCACAATTCAACTATTTTAAGCACTTAAATTTGATTTCTTCTGAACCATACTTTAAAGTCCACATTACAAAAATACTGAAACCCTTATAATTGATGCTGCACATAATTTGGTTCAATACATAATACATTAATGGGTAAGTTGATAAAATTTGCCATAAAAATGGTGTAGATTCATCAAAAGTTTCTCGATTTGAAGATACAATTGCCGACACATATGACCATTAAGGACAATATTTGTGCTATAAATCACAGTAATGTTTATAATCGAGACTTGCATCTTTAAGGCGTTTATATCGTAACCATTGCCATGATTTAATGGTCTGATGTATACGCTGATACAACTAGCCGAACATACATTACGTATTATATTAGATTTTCCGTTGGTAACGTTTGTACATTGATTTAGTTTTACTCAATCTACAACTAACTGACTGAACAATATCCTGAACAGTGTAACTATATGGTGAATTTATATCAATTACACGTCTATGGAATTGATCCGTTAAGATGGCTATTGAATAACGAAAACAAACATGAATGTAAAGTATAATAGTATTTGTATGCAACGTTTATTTTTGACAATTATAGAATCGCGAAATATTTTCGTACGTGGAAGATGGTAGAAGCGAAAACGAGTAGAATAGACATAAATAAACACCAATTAATATATTGCTATGATCTTTGTTTTTAGATGAAATTAGAACAGACCAGAAATATTTTTTTTGAGAATAATACAATGTACATAGTCATTTACAAAAGCATACACACATACAGAAAATAAGAATACAATGTGGATGAGAGACAGAGATAGAGAGAGAGAGGGAGAGATAGAGAGAGAGAGAGAGAGAGAGAGAGAGAGAGAGAGAGAGAGAGAGAGAGAGAGAGAGAGAGAGAGAGAGAGAGAGAGAGAGGAGAGAGAGAGAGAGAGAGAGACAGAGAGAGAGAGAGAGAGAGAGAGAGAGAGAGAGAGAGAGAGAGAGAGACAGAGAGAGACAGAGAGAGAGAGAGACAGAGAGAGACAGAGAGAGAGAGAGAGAGAGAGAGAGACAGAGACAGAGAGAGAGACAGAGACAGACAGACAGACAGACAGACAGACAGACAGACAGACAGACAGACAGACAGACAGACAGACAGACAGAGGCAGAGACAGAGACAGAGACAGAGACAGAGAGAGAGAGAGAGAGAGTATACAGTAAAGAGGGCAATTAAATTTTATCGTGCACATATATTTTGTTTATCAAAACACGGTTTTGTAAATGTCTTAAGATCCATTGGGTTTGTTTTGTTCTTTTAATACATTGTTGTTATGAGTTGTCATTATGGATTCGAGACAGTTAAAACGTATTGAACTGTGTTTTTATTGTGAGTTTTTAAACTCTTTAACAGGAACAAGCACAGCAATTTTGAAATAAGAGAAAAAATGAAAATTACCATATTTAAATATGTATTGCTTTTTATGTACGCAACTATCTTTGGAAACAATACTAATATATAAAGTAATGAGATATAATAATGACGCCGAGTCTAACGTCTTTGCGACTTAGAAGAGACTAGTCTTCAAAAGCTTAATTGATTAGAGTTGACTTTTCCATGTTCAAAGACTGACGTCTTCATTTCATCATGTAATACATGTTTTGGAATATTATGATAACTAAAAGGCAAACAATGCTGATTTCATATGATACGGTTCGTTCCGGATTTGTATTGTTTGCAAACATCTTTATATTGCCATTGGCCAGGAAAGAGTAGAATAGACATTGGCATAACCCAAGTAGGACTAAATATCCATTCCTTTAATCAGAAGATACCTTAAAAGTATGTACAACATATATATGAGAACGATGAAGACTGTTCGGATACACTGGCTCGCCTGAGTCTACACAGTTCGCAGTTTAATTAAGACCCCCAACTCGCCAGACGCGGCTCTTGTCTCATTTTCAACTCTTATGTACTATTCTATGATACATATCTCAATTAGGTATATTAGCAAAAAAGAGAAACACATGGAAGTATTCATACAATGCAGACAGACATAGGAAACCGTCGAATTAGCGTTAAATTCTGGATGTCATTCTGTTTTTACGGTTTCTATAATGACGGCACCAACGATCTGTAAGCGTGCATCTACGAATAAAACATGAACTAAACTGACACTAAGAATGTTTTGAATGTTTTACTAGAAACAGGTGCTACGTAAGTGTTTCTTGTGTGAACCGGCCAGAGTTCTTGTTCAGGAAGAGTAAACAGATATCTATCTACCCGGCTATATCTCTGGCAATACTTAATCAAAACTTATGTTGTGGGTACTGTGGGTATGAGTACCACAACATAGGGTTTTTAGAATTAAACAATATGCTTTTTGAGCATAAAATACACATGTAAAAGTATTATACTCTAAACCCTTTGCGTCTATTGTAAGTATTGTATACATGTATTTATGTGGTAAAAGTAAATTGCAAAACAAAAAGAACAACATTGTGCTACATACATATTGTTTATAATAAACTATGTATACTTTGCCATGAAACTGTATTGAATATCAATTCAAAAACGTATAAGTTCATGATCAATAAATGATCTTTTATTTTTTTTCGACATGTTATGCAAATTCGATTGAATTGACTGATGAGTTCAATTGCTGTTATATAGGTCCGTTGGTAAATGTTATAGTTATGTACATACTGATACATTAGAAGATTTACCAGCCAAATAACATTGATTTATCACAATATTTTGCGTGTGTTTCATTGAACCTTTTTCTCCTTTCGACTTGATTCATAATCATACATTTACATTATGCCAAGATTAATATCATCATTTGAACGATTCAATACAAAATATACAGAATAACGTGGCAATTTTGTTCCCCAATGTTTTTAGTAAATCAGAAACGGTGTTACATTATGAAAAGAGATTTAGAGTTGTATTTGTAGTCCCCTGTAGCAATTTCTAACATGATAAACTGTTGTATCAGGTTTTGTTTTTTCCCCCGCATCACAGACAACATGAAAAATTGCGGTGGTTAAATAGTACGATGAGTCTGTTTATCAGTGTCTACACAATCATGACCTCGTTCCAAACCGACGTATCTACATCGTATTACAGGGTATGTTTACGACAGTTAGGGCCTTACATCAAATAAAGGCGCCGAGTGATGTTTTAACTTGTTTACTGAACGCGTATGGCGTCGACGGTTCGACATGTAACGAGGACCGAGCTTTTCAACCATTAGTTTTCATAACAAAAAAACAAAAAAAAACAGAAAAAAATCCCTGGATTTTTTACTGATGTCATTTATCTTTTAACGGCACAAGTTATACAATTTTTCTGAAATGTTAAACGTTTTAATTTACCAAGGATTGTTTACAAGAAATAAAGGAAATTAGCTACATTTACTTAAATTATGACAATTCCTGTCAGTCTGGCTGTTATATATTTTATAGCGTAATGCAGGAAGTCAATACCTTTTTTCAGTGATAAAATATATTATTTTTAATCATTACATTTGTTATAAATTCTACTATAATATAAAAACAATATAATGTGTTCCTGCAAGTCAATTTTAGTTAATATAACAAATTATCATTAACGCATACATTGTTTAGATTTGTTTGGCTTCTATTTAATAATGTCTTAACTTAAGACACAGTTATATTATGTTTAAGTCACCATCATTATTGACTTTATGCTTTTAAAACAATGCCACATCTTTAGGAACACACGGACACTAAATTGTTTCATTTAGCCTGTGCAATCCCTATCCAGTCTATGTTCTACAACATCCCGTTTATTCTATGTATTTTTGTTTATTTTTCTATTTGTTATGTTTGTAAATGATTGCATATAAAACGGTTTGTATTGTATTACATTGTTGTTTGACTCCTTAAATCATGTGTATGTACACAATATCATGATACAAACATCTAGACACATGATAATATTATAGTATTATGAATATTTGCATGTTTCAAAACTCGGATGACACAGGACATTTATTATCGCCTTATAAGAAATGTTATACAGACGTGACAGAAATGTAGGAGAAACGGTTGTCCGTACATTGCTGATTTAACTTATTCAAGTATTTAGCTTTTTTGTGACACTCGCAAATAAATCAAAGCGATGATGAATACATATAACACTTAACTTGGGTGGAGGGATGCGTTACGAAAATAACACAACACACATTTGGTAAGGACACATAATACTAGTAACGTATCCAAAATAAATCAAAATACAATAATTCAGTGTCTGGCTCGTTTTTATATTTTACTCAAATTAAACAAATAATATTTAAAAACCCGCAACTGGTATCATTTCATTTTTTAGATTAAGATGACATTTTGACCGTGCAAATGAGATTTTGCCCAAAATACGTTGTTTATCTTTCACCAACATTATTTTCAAAAGGTGTGTCGCACATCCAAGATTATGTATGTTATTATAACGGGGAATGCAACCTTAAATTGATAAAATAAATGATAAATGAATAAAACAGATGAGAAAACGAATAAAGTGTGTTATTGGTGAGTGTGTCTGTAGTTATCAAAGAAAACAAAACTAAAACCGACACTAATATATTCGACTTTTTTTTTGCAAGTATTAAGGAAAACGAAAAGACCAGCGGCGTACCTAATGAGCCATTCAAAGCTAGTCGGACAGAAAATAACGATATATCATACTTTGAATAATGACTTGGGTAAAAGAAAGACTACATATACATAACCTAGACTTTATACGAAAACTACGTTTAAATGAAAATACAACTAATTTATCAAGTCGATGTCGTATGCTTCATGATAATTTAACCCGTCAATGCATTATCTTATAAATGATATTTCTAACACTGTATCTTCTTTTCGACAAAAGGGAAAACTATTTAAAAAGCATACAACTGTAGGCATTTAACATAGACGAATTTTGTTTCCCTTTTCAAAATAGATAAAACAAACAAACAAACATATTCCAAATCAAATGAAGTTGCCGGTTGTAGATAGAGCAGACGGGTAAACACACCTATATAATCGACTAAAATGGATCAACAAGGAAAGATCTAAATTCCAAAAGTAATAAGAAACAATTAATTTCATGACATTAAAATTATGACTTACAAAAAACCCACACTTTTAGAACAAAACTTCTAAAATATAGATTATCATGAAGCTTAAGACAGCCATTTTGTTTATTTACGTCCTTGATATTCATAATTTACCTTGACTATACTGCATTCTCCTCATCCACGGATATATATGAGGGGGTGCGTAATTTTGTTGATCCCCACCCGAGGAATTAAGCTGTCCGTGCTGCTGTGTGGGTGTCGGGGGTGTATGTTGTTGAGGGGGTGTCCGACTTTCCTCGACACTACCCCCTCCGCCACCACCACCACCACCACCACTACCGGCGCGCATTTGTCCATTCGGAAAAAAACCATTTCCGGAATTTGAGTTGGTCCGAACACTACAACTTGATCTGTCTGTTGAATGAATGGGGTTAACACTGTGCGGGGTTTGAGACCCCGTGTGTAAATTTTGTGGAGATGAGCACGGACTGTTCGGTGGTAAGTGACTTAAACGCGAAGTTCCGTAGTAGTCGCCATTTTGATCGTCTAATCGCTCCTGTTTTGATACATACGGGTAGCGCGCACCGGCAAACGCCGGGTAAACAGCGCCCGACGGCGGATAATTCACATTTCGGTAGAAATTCCCATCCGAACAGTTATCCAAACCTGCAGTTTGACCGTAGCACGTGGATAGCGAATTCACAAAATAAGAACTCATCTGTTCATTGAATAATTGCCACTATAAAACTGTCCGACTGTCAAGCTTCGTCGAGCTAGAATGAATTATGTTGATGGAGGTTACTCCAATGTTTTCATACGGGCAAATATGCTCCGCCACTTAAAACATTCAATAAAAACACGTGTCCGCTTCAGCCAATCACAGCGCACCTCACCTCGGTCCCGGTGTAATTTTAGATGCTGTAAATTTAAATATAAATAGGTTAGTAAATTGACGGATTTCTTTTTCGTAAATTTCGGCGATTAAACTTTTTTACATGTCCAATATTTTCTGCTGTGATATATATTGGGTTTTTTTCTTGTCCAATATAAATTTCATGTGGAGACTAATTCGTGCAAAATAACGATGGAGCGAATACTATTTGTTTACGGTGCTGATGTTTTATTCTAAGATAAATTGAATGTAATATTGAATTTGTAGGCACTCATTAGTGTATCGATTTGAACGTTTTCAATATTGCTTTTATAGTTTACGGTCTTAAATTTCTCTTGATTTGCCAACTTGCTAATTCGACCAGTTCAGTACTGCTAAAAGGAATTAAAACACATACAGATTTGTTTTTATTATTCTTGTTTTTGAAGACATACATATTTGTTTGTGTTCTTCTTGTTTTTGAAGAAATTAAAATTGTAAAACTTAACTATAAAATTTAAATGAAATTCTTATTTAAAAGATTTGAAATATGAAATAAAGATTTTTAAACACTTACTTACTCTCCGGAAGACAACACTTCTCTGCCAGTTGAAACTGAAAACAAATATGAAACGGAATAAATAACGGAAAACACTTTTACAGATATTTACTGAAATAGCGAAGAACAAACATTTCCAGTTAACACACGAACGACCTCGCACATTACAATTTTCAGATCATTTCACACATAACACAACATTGTTACGACGTTAAAATAGCCAGATTTTAACCTTTTCCAAGCCGAGTTTTCAAAATTGACTTGTCGTAGAGTTTCATGGCCAGTTCTAAGACAATCACGGGCTCCACAACTGTTACAGTCAAAGGGTGGACGGTTTATATGCGAATGCATCTTACTGATATTGACGTGGGAAATATCGCCGTTAATATCAGAAAATTCGCGTTTCACTGATTTTTGATGGCGACTTGATATTTTGCCAATTGATTCTTTAACACTTTCCCACATACAACAATTTGAACATATTTTGTCAAAAAATAGAAAATCTCTATAATTGAATGAATAAACTATGACTCAAAGTGGAAAAAATTGCGGCAAAAGGAGAAATTGCTCGTTTTGAGCAATTTCTTCTTTTGTCAATATGTTTTCAAAAAGCCGTCTGAAGCAGAGGTGTCAGAAAGCGTCTATATGAGGAAAATGGTTAATACCAAATGATTGTTCATGTCTTCACTTTTAATTTTAAAAACTATCTGCACGGGGGGAATATATTGACAAAAAACATAAATGTATATATGAACTTATAATACATCATTTAAATGACCGTATTGTGAAAAACGCATAGTTGCGTGTATATTCATTCGTTGAACATATTTTTTTTTACATTGTACTAACCAGAATTTTCGGCATGAGAACGAAATAAAAAAAATAACAAATTACGCACCTATTTCTTTAAACCTTGTTAAATTATAACACTGACGATCATATTTGGTAGAATATATTTCGAATTTCCTCAATATTTAAAATTCTACAACATGAGCCAATCCACGCGAACTGGTACACGTTTTCTCTTGTGAACAGTTAACATACAGATCAGCCTGTGAATCCACACAGTCTCATCCAGATCTGCACTACTCATATATTACTTAAATATTTTTTTAAAAGCTTCATTTAACCTTTGTAGAATATGGTAAGACCGAACAGATTGATCTGAACCCATGTACCGATCAGAACTGTCTACTTATACCATGGACCGGGTTCTTATGACCTGTCCCAAATTCTACAAAAAACATTATTATAGGTCGACTTACAGTATTGTTATGATGGTTAAATACCCGTTTGTTCTGGGTATTTTTTCTGTGTTTCTTTTTCATTAACAATGTTTTATTTGGGCATTACTTGGCAACAGTAGCCCTTGCCCACATATAACACTTCTACAGCCAGACGACTTCGAAAACATCGAGGTAAAACTATGAAAAATAGTCATAAATGGACGTTGGAACATCGAGGCAAATCAAGACTTTGCTGGGTTTGAACCATTTTTTCCTTTTGACATTCATTTTAAAAGTTGTCTGTTACGGACTACACTACGATAACGTTCTTCCAAATTTATTATAACTTAAGCAAGAAAAAATGGAGTAAGTAAGGCCAAACGATTTTTTTTAGGCAAAATTAACAATTATTTTCACTTATTTTTCGAAGTTTTTTCTTCAAATGCAATCGGCGGCAAATTCACAAAACGCTGTCATATTCGAGAAAGGCTTAACCTTTTCCCACTTTCAGACGCATTTCGACGCATCTGCAGCAGACGAAATTTGAAAACAATGTAGCATATGGAGAAATTGCTCAAAAAAATGAGCAATTTCTCCATTTGCCACAATGTTTTCAACTATAAGAACTATATCATCATTTGTAGAGATTTTCCATACTTTTGCCTAGCTGTTTTCTAACTTTTATGCTGCAGATGTCCTTATGTGGGAAAGGCTTAAACCTTTTCCTACTTGCAGACATTCCTTAATACCTCTGCAGCAGGCGAATCATGAAAACATTGCGATAAAAGGAGAAATTTAGAATTCTGAGCCTATTATCAATATTGCCACAATATTTGTTATCTCTATTCCATATTGTTACCCTTTATATTGAGACAGGACCATATTGCTTTCTAAATTGGGTTTTAAAGTCGTCTGCTATAGATGTGCCGTATGTGGGGAGGGGTTTTGGTGTATTCGCGCGTTCTGAATTCCAGGAGAATACGGTATCGCGTGCACACTGTCATTACCATACAGAATTATTCGCTTTTGCTTATTTTGAAATTGGTGTTCATGGTTTGTGTCTTTTTGAATTCGCATTTGCCTCCATTACATTGATTTTTCTATAAGTATTTATATGTCTATATGCAAATATATATCAATTTCTATTGTTCAGATATACCGCAGGGATTGTCTAAAAAAACGTGCATTTTCACTTCACATTCTTACAGTCATGTCATACGAAACATAAACGGTTCTTTTTGATGTTGCTGCTATTGTTCAACGCATTAAACCAAATCCGAAAATGCTCTTGTTAAATTTTTAACGTGACCAAGCACTAAACTAGCTTAATTAAGATTTGACTTACACTCATAGGGTGTATGTATTCAGATTAGTTTTTTTGGATAAACTGGATATATGAAAAGACGCAATGGAAGAAAACAATCCAATAGATAAAATTGTTTCTGAAACAAGTTTAACTCTTTCTGCGCCAAAGGCAATATTGAGCTGTTTGCAAACAATACAGATTCAGGTGAGTCAGCTCGTAACGAGCTGTCTTACCTGAAATCTGCATTGTTTGGCTGTGAGTTATAAAGATATTCCAAAAATCCTATAAGATGAAAATAGAGTCGTCCGAGTTTGAACATGGAAGAGTCTACTTTAAACAATTCGGCGCCGAAAGAGTTAATCTATACTCGGGTGGTTGCGAGGATCGTATAACGACTGGTGCGTTGCTGTCATGATAAATGATACCGGAAGTACTGGCATACTACACGAAAAGCCGTGATATAACTCAAATACAGATGAAAACGGCATAAACTCCCATTAAACCCTTTCCCTCATACGACAATACTGCAGCAGACGACTTTGAACATATTTTGTCAAAAAAATAGAAAATCTCTATAATTGAATGGATAACCTATGACTTAAAGTGGAAAACATTGTGGCAAAAGGAGAGATTGATCGTTTTGAGCAATTTCTTCTTTTGTCGCTATGTTTTCAAAAAGCTGTCTGCCGCAGAGGCGTCAGAAATCGTCTATATGAGGGAAAGGGTTAAGACTACATTTACAAGAAGAACAGTATCTTCAAACATCACATATACATATGACATGAGTGTTATTACACAAACAAACCTTGATAATTTCTAGCAAACTGAATGGAAGCGTGCAAACCTTTTAGACGAGCAACAATCCAGTAAAAGCCTCGTGGTATTTTCAAACGCGGCCTTGTTAATATTTAATAATTCCTAGTGGATCGTCAACACTCAATTCTCACTACGGTGGAAGAAGAGAAACGTCTTGTTTTCTCCTAAATAAATCACCCACTTTACATGACATATGTTATCTATGTCAAGTAACTGAAAACCCCGCTTCGTACCGTTATCGCATGAGGGTACAAACATAGCCTGTAATAAGGGCTATACCTATAGCATATTTCATTTTATTATAACATTTACACAAATGATCTTGTGAGACAGGAGATGATTCACTGTTCGTTTGTAAGCAAAGTCTCAAAATGCATTGCTTGAAAAGCAAGGTAAAAGACCCGCGGTTCGGTAAAACGA
Organism: Serripes groenlandicus; assembly: GCA_031761405.1. Classification (NCBI taxonomy): domain Eukaryota; kingdom Metazoa; phylum Mollusca; class Bivalvia; order Cardiida; family Cardiidae; genus Serripes; species Serripes groenlandicus. Next base: position 86,658,235 of record JASEVX010000003.1, read on the forward strand.
GCAATATGTATGTTCTAGAAACGGAAGAATGAATAATGGAGAGTGCTTGACTCTAGGAAAAAAAAGAGGTTTTAACACTTGCCCACATATAACAAATCTGCAACAGACGACTTTGGAAGCATTTATTCAAAAATAAGGAAACTCCCTTTATAAACAAAAGAACAATCATGTAATAAAATTAAACAATTGAGACAAAAGGAGAAATAATTCATTATTAGATATTTTTCGTTTTACCACAATGTTTTGAAAAATCGCCTGCTGCCAAGCCGCCATAATGCGTCTGTTGGTGGAAAGAGGTTAATGCTGGATGATATACGGGCCGCGTTATGCGACTACGTATCTAAATGCCATTCCAACACTACATCACCGGTGCTTAGACGCTGTGTTAACTGGGCTAACTTATCATCGCATGTGATCCCGTCCATTGGAAATGCAGAGCTCTAGATAGGAGGCGTTTTGCATGTTCTAAAATCCTTATTTGATCCTCTAACCCTATGTTGTGGGTACTCAAAAGAATCGTCTCATTGAGACGGTTCTTTTGAGTACTCACAACATTGGGTTTCCTTTGATAATAAGAGAGAAATTGTGGGGAAAAGAGCCGAATACCCCTCCTTATCTGGACCTCTGAAATGGTACAAGTTAGCTTTGTTGTAGAGAATTCAGACCAAGAGACAGTCTCTGCATAGTCTGAACAACAAAATATCCATTGTTCACATATTACTGTTCACATATTACTGTTCACATATTACTGTCCACATATTACTGTTCACATATTACTGTTCACATATTACTTATAAAGGCTTGTCAGAAGAGTCGGTCAAGATGTGTTGATTCTGTACAGATAGACAAGATTATCTGAACTTCCTCCGTTCAGATGTGCCAAAATGGTACCATTACCGGGCACATACATTTCGTCATCTGTAGCATCTCGGACTATAGTACATGTAGACGGACATTGAAGGTTCCGGTGATACTGTGTGGATGCACAGGCACGTCTGAATCTTCACTGTTCGTACAGATTCAAGTCTCGCTGATACTACAGACTGCGCCTTGTTATAATTAAAACCTTAGAACCTGTATCTCAAAAAGGCAACGCCGAATATGCGCAGATCGTAAATATGCTTGATTCGTTAAGACGTTCTAGGATATCTTAGGAAGCTTTTCAAAATACGTCGTGAATAATTTGACAAGAAACGAACATTTTTCTTTTATACTCAATTTCTTATAACATTTATTACGACTCTCATATTCTTATATAGCACATTGAAAACAGTCATAATGTATTGTTCACCATCTTGTTTTATTTCAGAACTGTTCTCCCCCATAGAAGTTTCATCCTAACGCACACACACAAAATGTGCAGCAAACGACATGGGACTAATACTGAACTAAACTATAACAAATTCTCTATTTGCAAATGAAAATATAAGTATCGAATTGAGTTGAAATCATTGAGATAAAATGAGAAATTGAGAATTGGGAGCAATTTCTATTTTTTCTTTTTTTTACAATGTTTTCAAAAGTGAAGTTGTCTGTTGTAGAATCGTCTAAATAATTCTGCGTGTGTGAAAGGGTAACGCTTAAACAAGCGTACGAAATGCAAACAAACAAACGTGATAGTTTCAAATAATCGTTCTTCATCGGCCTAATTTAGTTTTCATTTTTTTTGACATAAGTGATTAAAAGTTTATATAAAAAGGTTTCGCTTCATTGTAAATAATGCGCTGATAATAGGACATAATAACTAATGGTTTTGAATTGCCTCCATCACGAGAATCAATCCAACATAATATTTAATGTAACAATTCATACGGAATAAAGCGCGACAGGCAAATACATGTACTATAGTCGTTGTGTCTATTTGGCAAACGTGGACGACAGAAATGGGCCGGCCCCTGCACTTTCCCCAGGTCTAATCCGAGCAGTTATTGTCACCAGAAAGGCATGTACATAACTGACATAGTATCATATACATATCTTGTCATACAGCGAATTAGTTGAAAGGAACCCCGTTTCCTGGTTTTCTCACACCAGAACCCCACACAACAGTATTTCCAAGCAACTGGCTGCTTTTTCACATATACTGTTAGCCCATTGGTAGAAGAAGAATGACGCTTTTCGCATTGACTTTTATCAAACGGCGGAAAGAATGTTGGCCGAACTGGGGTTCGAACTCACGACCCCTTCATTGACAGCCCGCGTCGCTAACCGAATGAGCTACCGGGGCTCGGCGAGTGATTGTATAGGCCCCCCCTCTACGATGACGGGACCAGGGTATGAAAGGACACTTTGTTTACCTGACGTGACTGGAAACATCTACGCCTTCCCACAAACAGACACATCTGTAGCAGACGACTCTACATATCATCGTGGAACAATGAGCCAGTTGTCTTAGTGACCATTGTTTTTTCCATTTACCACAATGTTTTCAATTATGTTCAATAAATATAAATATCATTCCATTTACTCAGTTTTAAGTGTCGTTTTGAATGCTAGGGGTTTGTTTTTGTTTTAATTTTATTGTTGTTTATTCAATGCGGTCTGCTGATGATTTGTTTTGTCGTTGGAATAGAGTTAAGTGTTAATGCATTCTAAGCAAAAACACCTCGATTTACAGATTTACGACCAGGGGTTAAATAGTTATATTCACGATCGCCGTTAATACATGAAAATTAATATGATACTGTTTTTGATATAATATAGATGCCGAAGATAAGAGTTACCTTTCATTAAAAGGGCCACAACACGCTGTAATGTATGTTGCGTGTACTTGCGTCCATAAGAAATGCGTGTGTAGTACTGCAGGCTCCAAAACTATAAAAGTGTAATCTATGCTCAGATTTTGTGCTCAGGTATCTGATTGGTCAGAAGCAAATTCGTTCTCCAAGTTGACCAACCAGAAGCCCGATTTTGGAGCATGGAGCTCCTTTCTGAGAGCACTGAGAACGTTTTCAGAGTGTTATAGTATCGGGCCATTGTAGCCGGGCTGAACACACTGAAACTGGCATTACAGATACTTATTTGACATTCAAACCCTATGTTGTGGGTACTCACAAGAATCGTCTCAATGAGACGATTCTTTTGAGTACCCACAACATAGGATTTGGCTGAGTAATAATAGAAATATTGTGGGGAAAAGACCTGTTCACTCCCTCTTATATAGTCCTCTGATAACTAATGCATTTTGGGCCGGTGGCATTTATTTACAAATAAAGAATTATTATCATTATCATATATACGCGTATTTGTAAAATATATGTAGATGTTAATTCTCAGAGAGAGAATGACTATTCCTTATAGGTCTTGTGGATATCCATCCCTTTTAAACCTTTCGGACATAAAACTAGTGGTAAATATGCAGTAGACGATTTTGAACATTTCTAGATCAAAGTTCTATACTTTAAAGAAAATTATAATTGTTGATAATATTTGTAAACATTATTGGCATGTTTTCCTTTTACTATACTGTTTTCAAAAGGCGTCGGCTGCAGATGCGTCTGTAAGTGCGTCATGATAAGCATTGCCCCTTTTGCCACCATGTTTTAACTATTTTTAAATGATTATTCTTTCTTTAGAAGAAATACTTGTCATAATTTACCTATATGTTTCCAAAATATTCTGACGCATATCTACCGTGTGTGGGAACTCGAACGATAGATCTTTGAAGGCTCAGTAGGAACTGTTATGACTACTAATATGTCATTTGCTCGAAGTTATTATTATTTTCAAAACCCCGATGGTCGGTTTTCGTGTGACCCGGTTCAATTAACAAATTCCTACGCAATGCCAATCTGCGACGACTTAGTGAAAAGAAAAAAACATAGTATAGAGAAAACACAGAAATGAGATTATTGAATAGATTTGAAAAGTGAAGAAACTACTCTGCTCAGTCACTATGAACAATTTCTTCTTCACTCACAATGTTTTCCAAAACTCGCCTGCAGATTCGTTAACGAAAAGTGTCCTGCATGTTGATGGGAAGGGTTAATAAACGAATTAACTTATCCTTACGTTCATTCAGTGTTAGACTGAAGGACTGACCGTACATTGTTTTATAACGGGTTCAGTGTCAATTCATCGGTAACTCGATCATCCAAGCACACATAAAACCTTTCGAGCACATTGGGTATACATTACCGGTATTTCAATGTTAATTCATTTGATACCTTCCCATTATCCCTTCGCCACATGTAGACGCATATATAGCAATGGGGGGAATTTGCTTATGACCAACAATTTAACCTTTTGTCACAATGATTTTTAACTCTTTAACCCTTTCCCTCATACGACCATTCTGCAGCAGACGACTTTGAACGTATTTTTCACTATGTTTTCAAAAAGCTGTCTGCTGCGGAGGCGTCATAAAGCGTCTATATGAGGGAAAGGGTTAAACAATATATTTTCATTTGTAAACATCTTCCAAAGATTAGTTTAGATTTTTTTGAAAAAGTCGTTGGTTGCTGATCATGTTGTATGTGGGAAAGGTTTAACGCTTCATCCCACTGGTTGTAAAATGTTTCATGTTCTTGTTTGGATACACGTTTATGGAACACTGGAACTGCTATAGATCTCACCAAACCGTTTCTTTTTTTGCAAAAATATACTCACTGTCTTCGTAAATGCCATTGTCACAAAATGGATGAAATCCGATGCTTGTTTCAGGCGTTTATTAATAATGTCTAACTAACGTTGAAAATGAGTTGAAAATAAGTATGTAACCTAAGTTTGCTGGTACTTCTGTACTTGTATCTTAGTGAACCCTAACATAATTCGTCGTCTTACTGTACGGAGGTCCAGATAATGAGGAGTATACAGCTCTTTTACCAACACAATCTCTCTCATTATCCAACCAAACCCTATGTTGTGGGTACTCGTATGAATCGTCTCAATGAGACGATTCTTTTGAGTACCCACAACATAGGGTTAGAGCGTAAAATGAGGGTTTTAGAACGTAAAAAACTCCCTTTATTTAGAACCCTGGTCTTACATTGAACATTTAATGCCTAGGTTGTACTTTAACGTTGCTTTCCACGATATTTAAGTTATCAGATGGCGGTCTGTTCACGTAACGTGTGCTTCCCGGCGAACCCGTACCAGTACTCCTCCACACAACATTCTTCCCACGTACCTGGCTACCTTCGGCTATTAAACCCTTTCCCACATACAGCAAATCTGAAGCAGACGACATTGAAAACATCTTGGCCAAACTAGAGAAAATATATATTAATGAAAGAGTAAGTATTGAAGAGAGTTGTTTGTTTGTTTGTTTGTTTGGAGTTTAACGCCGCTTTCAACAGCTTTGGTCATATCACGGCGGTCAGTGCACCTACCCATGTTTTCCTGGCTTTCCCACACCAGTAATTACACAACATTCTTTCGAAGCCACTGACTACTTTCTCACATAGATCAGAGGTGAGAGGCAATGGAAAACATCGCCCGAAAGAATGTCGCCGCAACCGGGTATCGAACCCGTGACCTCCAGATCACGAGATACGCTACCAATTGAGCTACCCGGCCGGGTGTTTGAAGAGAGTTGAAAACATTGTGACAAAAGTAGAAATTGCTCACCGTGAGCAATTTCTCCTTTTGCCATAATATTTTCAAATGTCGTCTGCTGCAGAGGTGTCAGAAAGCGTCTGTATGTGGGAAATGGTTAAACCCTTTGGCGGCAGACAAATGTCGCTAGTCACAGTGACTGGTGTCCATCATCGGAACGAATGAATGTCCGATTCGGGTTTCGAACTCACAACTCCTTGATTAATATCCCTCATCGTTACCTACCGACTGAGCTTTTGAAATTTCACTTTCCAGTATAATAAACATCTCAATATTGATCGTTGATGCTTCATTTTTACAGGGTAGACAGTAAGCCAAATTTTATACATTTTCATGACATTCAATTGACAGTTTTTCAACATTTACTGCCAAAATAATTTATTACTCACTATTAGAACTATTTGCAGAACTTTTTAAACATTTTTAAAATTTTGATCTCCATCTGGAGTTAAGCACACATAGATATATTGAGGAACAAGCCGACATGTAAATAAATCGGATAAAGAGTAAAATGTGACAGCAAATTGTTACCCTTTCACTTCAATGCCTTATTACAATTGAGACTTTATTTGATTGCATTTCATTAATTGCATTTTACATGCACCTTTTACCATTTCCCTCTTACGGACGCATTTACAGCAGACGGCCTTTGACATTGTGACAAAACGAGACAAATACTTATAATGAGCAATGTCTTTCGTTTGCCACTATTTTTTCATCACTATTCAATAATTATACTTTCATTTAGAGAACGTTTTCATATTTTTGGCAAGATGTTTTCAAAGTTGTCTGCTCTCAAGTTGTTGTAAATGTGAAAGATTTAAATCTTTAGAAAAAAATAGGCAATGTCGGATCTTCACTTTGGTTTTTGAGACGGGCGAAGCTCAAGATCAGTTTGCAAGTACCTAGTTTGTTTGATTAAACCTACAGTACACGTAGGTTTAATACTATTTGCCACTGCAATGTAAAGTTATACAACAGAATGCTCATATCTAGAATTGGAGTCAAGTGAAATTGGACTTTAAGTCTAATTTATATAACATAAAGGGTTAAGCTTTGAGAATTAATGTTACATTGAATACTGGGCGTTATGTGGGTTTAAATTTTAAATACCTGAGAACAGTTAGCACGCGTATTACATTCTTAGAGAAACTATAGTATTCGCAATGAGCTAAGTCAAGAGACTGATACAAATATAAATCACACGCACATTTAAACAGGGGCTGTAAATGAAGTTCATCCAGATATTAGTCACTTGGTTGACAATGTTATTATGGAGCGCGATTGTGAAACTGTGTATTCGATGCGAACATACCATTTAAATGATGTGTTAGATAAATCGGAATACACATTAATGGAATGGGTTGCAAACACTTTAACCTTTTCCAACATACACCAGATCTGCAGCAGAGGACTTTGAACACGTCGAGGCACATATAACAAAAATATATTAAAGTGAATTTATTGAAAAAAATGAAAACATTGTGGCAAAAGGAGAAATTGCTCATTACGAGCAATTTCTCCTTTTGTCCAAAATTCCGTATGCTGCAGAGGCATCAGACAAGGCGAACACCCTTAAGCTAACAACTACTGTGTTATAGATCAATCTAAAACACCCAACCTGAATGGACCTTAAAGGTATTTGGGGCAAAAGGTGCAATTGCTCCAAATGAGAAATTTCTCCTTTGCCACTATAATTTTTCCCTCTTCAATAACTTTACTTTTATATATATTTTGTTTACGTCCATGATTACAGTTAGTAAAGTCAAAGTTTTCAAACTATCCAAACGTTGTATTAAAATATTAGAACCATAATTATGGGATAAAGTTGGAGCTAATAATTTACTTTTCCATTATAAACATCTAAATATTTATCGTTTATGCTTTATTTTCACTGGGTAGACATACCCAGTAATCCAAAGTTTGTACATTTTCATGACTTTCTATTGATTGTTTTTCAAAATTTACTGCCAAAATAGTTTTGATCTATCTATTACTAACTTTGTTGTCACTATTAACAATATTGGCAGCAGTTTCAACATTTGAAAATGTTGATCTCTCCATCTGGCGTACAGCACAATGTCGCAGACGTTTTAATGACCCATTTTGTATAACCCCCCTCGATTGGTAATACATATGCAGAAATACGCTGAAGGTTTAAGAAGCATAAATTGCATGAGTCATGGAAATCGTTCTTTTTGTATTTACGCATTGTGTTATATACACATTTTTCCCACTATAGTTGTAATGAAAAGACGTTTCATCATTTCCGCATTATTTGATATGGTAGAGGACGTCATCCAAATGCAGAGTTCCCAGGCTAATACCGTTTTCACCGTAAACTCGATCTGCGGCAGACGAATCATCACAGAAAAGATATTAAAATCTGTATTAATTAACCCTTTCCCTCATATAGACGCTTTCTGACGCCTCTGCAGCAAACGGCTTTTTGAAAACATAGTGGCAAAAGAAGATATTTTTCACCTTTTGACACTATGATTTCCACTTTTAGTCATAGGTTATCCATTGAATTATAGAGATTTTCTATTATTTGACAACATATGGCCATAGTCGTCTGCTGCCGAATTGTCGTATGAGGGAAACGGTTAACGAAAATAATTTTTGGATAAATTTGATAATATAATGACACATTGCCAATGTTAGCAATTTCTCCCTTTTGAAATGATGTGTTCCAAAGTCTTCCGCTGCTAATGTGTATATATATGTTTTTATGTGGGAAACGGATAACATATCTTTAGACAAATGGCATGAAATCAAATTCGATGGTGTAGTGGTAGATTGGTTGGGGTTTAAAGCCGTTTTTAACAATTTCTCAGTTATATTACGGCGGCCAGTTCACCTACTCATGCATTTCCTGGTTTCTCACACCAGTACTCCACACAACAATCTTCGCAAGCAACTGGCTGCTTTTCCACATAGACTTAGCCCATTGGTGGAAGACGAATGACGCATATCGCATTGACTTTTGTCAATCCTCAGAAAGAAAGTTCGTGATTCCCCTGGATAGACAGCCCGCGTCGCTACCGACTGAGCTACCGGGGCTCGGCCAACTTTGTAGTGATAGAGCATCCGCCTCGGATGCTAGAGGGTCGCAGGTTAGATTCCCGGCCGGGTCATACCAAAAAGCTTTAAAATGGACGCTCAGAATTGTTGGTTTAACATTACCACTGACTCTTAGAATAAATGGACCAGCAGTTCTGGTAACTAACTAAGGAAACGCCGTAAATATAACGGAACAATAAGTTGAAGGCGGCGTAAAGCACCCTACATACAAAACCAACGAATCAAATGCACACGACTTAACCCTTTCCCTCATACGACAATTCTGCAGCAGACGACTTTGAAAGTATTTTTTCAAAACATAGAAAATCTCCATAATTGAATGGATAACCTTTGACCAAAAGTGGAAAACATTGTGGCAAAAGGAGAAATTGCACGTTTTGTGCAATTTCTTCTTTTGTCACTATGTTTTCAAAAAGCCGTCTGCAGCAGAGGCGTCAAAAAGCGTCTATATGAGGGAAAAGGTTAAGTGTGTTGTAATAGCTGTTTGTCAATTTTCAAAACTGTGTATACATAAACAAATGTTGCTACAATAAAGGAAACGTGAAAGAGAACATTGTGCATTATGAAAGTCCATGTGGCAAAAGCAGGCCTAAATTCTCCAGATCAAAACTAGAAATATCACTGAAGGTGATGAATACCCCCAGCTGGTGCCTGGCAATATACATATGTATGAGAAATTCAAGGAGCCATAACTCATTTAAAAATAATTCCAGTGCAACACGCCGACAATATGCCCAACTATGCTTGGTATCAATCATTCTTGTAAAGTTATATTGAATTCTGACCAAGGGTTGATGAGAAATAGTGTTCACAAGAAATGTCCGCAGACCACCAACGGACCGACAAGCGTGACTCCTATATAGCCCCCATATACTATGTATCTGGGGGTATCATAAAGGAACCGTGAAAGAGAACATTGTGCATTATGAAAGTCCATGTGGTAAAAACAGGCCTAAATTCTCTAGATCAAAATAATGGAACTAATTGATTTAATACATGTTAGAAGTTTAAAAGTTCATACACATTTAAATCATCCTATCTTACAAGGGGGCACTTAGATTGATAGATCAATGACGCAATGATTTGCAACTTATTTCAAGGAGCTGAAATTCTCTTGAGGAGGAGATGCTATTGACAATCAGAAGCTTTCCAGTAAAGGTCAAGATCCTGATCACCTTTTATTTTAATGTTCTTCGGCGTTAGCAAGGTCACCTTTAATTAGTTCACCCTTTACCACGAGTACTCCAGGGCAAGGCACATTTCCTAGCCTATAATACTGGTGTGTTTACCCCAGGGATCATGAATAAGTGAACTGTCGCCGTGATATAACTGAACTAATGTTGAAAAACGGCGTAAAACCCCCACCAAAACAAAACCAAACGCCTCTTCATGAGACGACTTTCGAAAACACTCAGACAAAAGAAAACAATGCTGATGATGAGCCTTATGTCACACTGTTTTCAACAACTCTAATTTATGATTTAACACTCATTTAATGGGATTTTTCACACTTTTGCCACGTGACGTTTTCAAATGTATATGGGAAAGGGTTAAAACAAGAAATCGTTTTTCACCTAACTTAGAATCTTATCTTTAAGTACAGCAGTCAACTATTTGATTAGTTCAGTTTAAACTTATTTATTTTACAACGATTGAAAAATAAGCTTATTCATTTTACAATGATTGCAAAATAAGCTTTAAGTTTATATATATTAATCACGCTCGATATATGCTTCCTGTAAAGATGCAAATTCAGAACCGGCTCATCACGGGATTCGAACCCGTGATATTTGGTACGAGAGGCAGACGCTCTACAACTGTACCACTGTCTTCCACTATTCGATTATCAAATGACAATAATTTACAGTGTTGACTGAACGTTTGGTATGTTGCATCATCTTTTAAGTAAGTTGTCAACTCATCCAGTATGACACCTGAATTCCGAACCCCTTTCCCACATACAGACGCAGTTGAGGCAGACGACTGTTGAAGACATTGTTTATTACAAACAGATAAATTGGTTCATTTACAGCATTTTCTCCTCTTGTCTTAAAATTTTCAACTATTATTAAATATTTCAAAACACTTTCATTAATAATGCCGTTCAATAGTTTAACATTAATCTTGTCAAAGTCGTCTGCTGCAGATTCTGTGTGAGTGGGGAAAGGGATTAATTCCCGTACGTCTCAACAATGTTGAATTACACAATTTTTCAGAGGTGACATAATTCGCCATGGTTCAAGAAATGGATTACTGCGACAAGTGTCACCAGTCAGAATTGAGACAAATTGTCCAACCGTAATATTTACTTTTCCACAAGTACACACTAACCCAGATAGATGCCTTTGTCGTAGACGAATATTTGACGGGGAAATAATAAAAACAATGTGGGAAATGAGAAAAAGGGCTTTTTACAGGCCATTGTTTTTCATTTTCCCACTAAGAATTGTTTGTTTTTTCAAAATTGAATCAAAATTATACTGCAAAGGTGTTCCAAATGATATATGAACTTTATTGTTAGTGTTATACAATCATACGAATACAAGAGGGACGATTTATATATATGTACACTGGTTTTCACTAACGTTTATATATTCTACATTATGTAGGGAAATAACTTTTTTATATTTATAAGATTGAAATGAGATTGCTTAAATTTAAGTCACGGCTACCTCATCATGCGAATACTCGAGTAAGACATTGGACGCCGTACACGAGCCCAGGTAGCGCAGTCGGTAGATACGTGGGTTGTGTGTCCTGACCCCAGCTTGGCCAACACTCTTTATGACGTTTGACGAAAGGTAATGCGTCAAGCTTTATAGTTCGCCTTCCACCAGTGGAAAAAACCAGCCAGCTGCTTAGAATATACTGTTGTGTGGAGCACTGGTGTGCGAAGGCCAGGAAACACATGGTTAGGTGAACTAACCGCCGGGATATGACTGAACAATTGTTAAAACCGGCGTTAAGCTGCTACACATAATCAACATCGGACTTAGAACAATACATATATGTAGAACATAGGTATTATCATGTTGCAGTAGCGATACAGGTTTTAGTATTGTACTACGGGGGCTGTGGACAATTGATATCTCGTGAGACCGAATGTCGAGAGAGATGTCAAATCGTCCACGCCCCGAGTAGACATTCGATGTTACGCACGCTATTGGAACATATTGACATAACGTCAAAATTCACGTTATTTAGCGGTGACGTCAAATCTTTAAAAGCTGTTAATCAAGGTTCTGGTTCGACTCGTTTCGAAAACGTTAACTACTGAACGCTTACACTGAACGCAAAATTTATAATTAATGTGGTTCCTAATCTGATGATAGTGCTCAGAAATAATTCTCGAGGATGTGATTGGCCAGAAGCAAATACATTCTCTAAATTAACACATCTGAAGTCTTTGTTTTGAGCAGATAGAACGTTGTCAGAGTTTTAGGTTTCCGGGCTTCGTCTATTAAAGGCTGAAAAATCATGACAAGCTGAAATAAAATTGATGACTAGGCTTCTATATCTGCCAAAGAAAGTGTATCCATCTATGTATTAATTCCAAAAAAAAAACCATTTTTTTCAATTTGTCCATTTTTTTCTTTTACTGATATCAATGTTGATTTCTAGAAAAAGAATATCGGAACATTTTCTGATAGAAAAAACTTGTTGCAAAATATCCTGCGTGAATATCCTGGTCCCTTGACATATATAATCAAAGCGCCAATGGCACTGTAGTGGCGATCGTATGGAAAATCCTGCAAAGTAACAAGCAGTATATCGGTGTAGGGCTTGCGATGACTCTGGTGCGGGTATATTTGAGAATGTATCAACCCTGCATCTTTTGACAGTAGAATAATGTTAGTTTGCCAGAATGTTGTCTTGGTGATTATTTAGTTACGTTCTGAAATTGGTCATGATGTGTTCAAAATTAGGCCATTCCAAAGTTATGAAAAATCTAGTTGGTATTCGATAGACTACCGTTTTAGCTCATTAGAATGACTATTTGTAATCTAAATTGTTTGGGTAATCACATGTTTATCACCAGGTCGTTAGGCCATATTAAGATAAAATATATTTTACACTTTAGAAATGACTAAAGAAAGGAGAGAAAACAGTATCCATTAGTTTGGTGTTTGTTTCAATTATGTCCGATATTAAACAGGTCTGTTCAATTTAGTCCCTTCACATTGCATGATTGAGGGTTGTCACAGTGTATTTATATGTCTCTGAGGTTGTTAAACTGCTTCGAATAATGTGAGTGCAAAAACAAACACAAAACATGCTCCAAAAGCACAATTTCACTATTTGCCAAACTGTTTAATTTATGAAAATATAGGCATATATTATAATGCTAGATCTTCAAACTCAATTAGGCTACACTGTCAGCATTGATTGCTAATTGACTCTAGAACGTGCAGACGTGTATACATAACGTGTGTACACACTGCCATCGTGTGTCCTTTAAACCTTTGTAAACCAGTCTTATTATCTAGACGCTTTCATATATTTAAACAAGTACAAAATAAAGCGTTTATAATATTGAGATTTACAAGCTTTTCTGGTTTTTGGTCTCGCGAGCTATTTATAGAACCTTTTGGAATTTCCAGATTTGAGTATCACCAGAGTTGTCGTTATTTGCAAGGCAGAACGCGCAATGATATTTATTATCTGCCAAATCATGACGAAGATAATCAGAGTACAACCAACTCCTGCCGAATCAGGTTAAAGGTCAAAAGGTTACGGTTGACTACAGTAAAAATAAAACGAGGCACAGGAGTATCATGATACTCTGCATAGCGTACCCAAGACGCCCGATGATATTTATTATCTGCCCAAACATGAAGAAAGATAATATGTAAATAGTTTAACTCTATTTAGATATTTTCTCGATAAATCTCAAATATTAGTACCAATCCGGTATCAAAGTAGCACTAACATTATCATTATTAATCGTGTGCCTGCATCACTGATGGAACTATATATATATATGGCGGTTTAACGGAAGTGAGTAAATTGCCTTTGCAGAAATATCCAACCGATTGTTCAAATACGACTATATAATTTTTTTTTCGTTGTTGTTGTTTTGGTAGCACTGTGGCGATTGTCAACCAATCGCCACAAAAACGTTCGAGGGCAGAGGTAGATATATATCATGCCGTGCCGCTGAAATGTAGATAAACTCGTGTCAATTAGGCCGGTATTTTAGCGGACAGACGGTCTGCTCTTTTATAAATAAAGCAAGTCTGGTAGATACATAGCTAGTACGTATTTCATCCTACTATTGTTTTTTCCTTAGTTCGAGCAAGAGGTTTTTGTTTTTTTCAATCATATTTGTTTAATGTTTATATGTTTTATGATCAACTGGAAACACTGACTAACTACATGTAGATAGTATACGACTTAGCTTGAGGTTGGGGGAATTTCAGATTGATATGTTTGGTTATGAAGGACTAATGGTCCTGCCTGCGCTGGCCTGAATTTATCAGACTTTGCAAATAATGTTTTTATTATCTGCTGTGTTTCGCTGGTTATCCAGAAAGGTTGCTCAATACTCAATATTCTCAACACTTAATTATTCTAACTCAAGGGCCATAACTCTGATAAAACTGGGTTGCGGTGAAACAAAACCCCAGGTGGACAAGCCTTCACATGGTGAGAAACATACCTATACAGTTCCAATACTATTTAAGAAATGCACGACACAAGGTGTAAGGGACAGACAGACCCACAACTCTGTCAAACACAATATCATGGGGCAGACATGATCCACACAGAGTACTCGAACAAATCAGAACACACATCGAACGATATTATGTGATGGTTGACACTATTCAATCGACAGACAATGTCGAAGTTATGACAATTTAATATTCTTTGCCAAATTCATGTTCATTATCAAATGCATCGTAAATGTTAATGTAAAGTTTTGATGTAAAATTCAAATCTCGAATTTCTTATTAGGTTTTATTCGCAGGAAAAATAAAGGAATTGATATGAACCCCTGTTGGTCTAAATTCACACCAGTTGTCTGGACGATATGTAAGCCTAACAACATGTTCCTATTTAATGTTCGCGCAGAAATTCTGTCAGGAAAATACGCGATACCCAACAATGTGTAAGGTCAATCTGAATACACCGCCAGAAATACAGCATCGTCACTGGAGATTCAGACCAGAGAAAATGTAAAGACTGAGTGAAAACTTGACATTTATGGTCATGATTATATATTCATACATATGTCAATTATCCCCGTATATATACCTATAATAATTATCCCCTGTGTCTAGCTGTCACTTTCTACGCCTTATTTCATCTAACAAGATGTCAACAAGGCAAACAATGCCGTTCAGCCGGTAAAATGAATAATTGTATTGTGTTATTGAAAAATGACCTCGTCTCTGTCGCTTTTCATTCTTTTATACCTTTTCTACTGATACGTTCCTTAGGACGTTTTGTGTCATTAGAAGGAATTGAATGTAGTGATTTGCATACATCATTGTATTCCAAATTGATATTATTTGATGTTTTGTTCACTTTTGTCTCGTGTCCATTATATGTTTTGTCAAAGAAAAGTTGAAAATGCAAATCCAGATGAACTACTTTCGTGAACAATATCTTCCGATTGGACTGGACTGGTTGACGTTCTGCATTTGAATACATTAGAACATTATGATCGATTTTAAGCCATATTATTTATACCAAAGACTTTAAAAGTGCTAGTAATGTCTGCCCTACTTTGGCGCTCAGCGTTGCGGGGTTAGCATTACGACTGACTGGCTGGTGTCAGGATAAATGGACCAGCAGTACTGTCAACTTACCCGGGAAACGCCGTGATTTTACTAAAAGAAGTGTTGAAACTGGCGTAAAACACCGAAACAATCAATTAATCAATATTTGAGTATAAGATGATCTTTTTCGTTTCGATAGTACATGTACATGTACTTCAGTTATTTCATCGCGTCTTTAAGGCCTCGTTCAGCAGTACTTCAGTAATGTCACCGCGGTTTTTGTTTAGTACCACTTGCATATTTATCCTATGAGCGATGCAATCCATGTAATTCTGCGTGTCAAGGTGGGAAGCCACCACACACTACCACCATGTGTGTATGATCTGAACGGGACAACACATGTGTGTATGATCCATACGGGACAACCTATTGGTGTAAGACGAATGACGATTGTCGTATTGACTTTTGTCAAACGACGGAAAGAATGTTGACAGAGCTTTGGTAAATGTTAAACACTATAATTATGTAATACATTCTGGGAAAGGATTACTGTGAAATATGCCAGAAGTAAATACAGGCAATTTAATAATGATTCACTGTGATATGACTGAGATACTAATAAAATAAAACAGAATAACAGACTTTTGAAACAAACTCATTGCGGATCCCATATTTAATCTATCTTTGGTTTTACTTATATTTAATGCGGAATGCCCAACAATCAAAATTGAGAACTGTTCATGTACACATACGTTCAGTTAGCCTCTGTTCAAAACACTTTCCTGTAAGCTTTTGGGAAATTATGGTATCGTAAAGACAACATACAGAATGAGCGATCGACGCCTTGAATTGTGAACCCTATAAACCACAATAACCATATTCACAAGGAATGGTCATGGGTAATTACCTGTGACCACTGGACATTTTAAATGTTTACTCTAGATTTATTAAATTGCAGTTAACATAAGTTGTGTTATACATTAAGAACACGATAAATAATCATTTCGCATTGTAAAACAACAATATGTAAATAGTTCAGAGTATTTCGTTTAAACATTGAAACATGTAACCTTTACCAACATATATTGGTAACTAACTAGAGAGAGATTGACGGGAAGAAAAAAGGAGAAAGAAAATCAATTATATTTAAAAAGAGCAAAATAGTTAAGTGTTAGGTCAAGATATATCCTATAGATAACTATATCTTCCCGCTTTCACGCCTTGTTGATAATATATGAATTAACCCTTTCCCATATGTAGACTCATTTTGACACGTCTGTAGAACATGAGTAAAAGACATTGTAACCAAATTTTAAAAAATGACCATATCCAGCAATTTATCATTTCTCTCAAAATGTTTTTCAAATCTTTTCATTGATTCTATTTGAATCAATATGCAGTTGTCATAGTTTAGCCTAGGTGGTTTCAAAGTCGCCAGCTGCATATGTGTCGTTTGACGCAAAGGGATGAGAAGAGGCCATCTAACATTACCGTCCCAGCGTTTCAAATGATTGTCAAAGTTATTTATGCCAGAAGTAAGCAGATATAGTTGTAAATAGGAGATCTGAGGCTTTGCCGATTGTTGATAAAACGATTTAGTTCGCACGCGACAAGAAGGCTTCACTAGAAAGGTAAATAATCCGCTCTTGATAATTGCTTTACCACATGTATTCCTCTTCGAAGGGAAATATCATTTAAGTGTACTGGAATCAGTTTAAGAGATCTCATTGTTTTTGTTTTAATAAACTAAATATGCTAAAACACTAATAATAATAATGTACTAAAAATATTCCTTAAAATGATTATATTTCCAAAATAACTTTTTTGTCAAAATTATAACCTTCATCATGACGTCATCAGCATTAAGCCCTCGGGGTTTCAGCTAATATATACTGGGAATTCGTTTTGATTTTTTTTTTAAATTTCTTCTGAAAAAATACACGCAGCATAAGAACATAAAACACTCGAACTTAAACTTGTGAACAATTTTAAGATCAGAATAGCGATGCAATACAAAACCACTTCGCGACCTCCCGCACCCGTATTGGTAGAGCGTCCGGCCTCGGTCGTCGGAGGTCGCGGATTCGATCCCTGGTCAGGTCATACCAAACACTTTTGAAATAGAAGTAATGGCTTTCCCTCCTTGGCGCTCAGGATTGTGGGGTCAACATTACGACTGACTCGATGGTGTCAGGATAAATGGACCAGTAGCACTGGTAACTTACACAGACAACGCCGTGATATAACTGAAATAATGTTGAAAGCGGCATCAAAAACTATAAAAAAAAAAACAAGCAAATTTGCGATTTGCATTGTTGTTAGCTGGTTCAATGTTTACAGTACACAGGAAGTTAGACATGTCTACGCATTATAAAATCAAAATTCGGAATTCTAAAAGGGTTGTTACAAATACAAGCAGCTGTTTTATTTAGCAAATGGGATCCCGCTTTGTTGGTACACGACCAGCAGTTCACCCTATAGTATGTTTACTGGCTCTCTGTCACCAGCACTGTACACATTATACTTTGAGCAAATTGGTGGATTTAGTCTAAATGACCTTCCAGTATTATCGAAAGGAATGACTGACTGCGCTGGGATTCAAACTCATGTCATGTTGGTAGATATATATCGCGGCTTCTATCCTTGAAAATGATCTCACGCATGGTTTCTTGCATTCAGTTACATTCATCATAATCGAAAGGAATGATTGACTTCGCCGGGATTCAAACTCATGGCACGTTGGTTGATACATCTCCCGGCTTCTATCATTGGAAATGAACCCACGCACGGTTTCTTGTATTTAGATACATTCATAGAGTCAAATGAACTATGTCAAACACGCAACGATATTTAAATTCCGTCGCAATTATCCGTTTAGCCTGAAAATCAGAAAATCAAATTGAGTATTACAAGTTTCTCGCGAAGGAACACAAAAGTAGAACAGGCTGTACACCAGAGGACTAGATAAGAGGGAGTGAAAAGGTCTTTTCCCCACAATATTTCTCTTATTACTCAACCAATTCCTATATTCTGGGTACTCAAAAGAATCGTCTCACTTAGACGATTCTGTTGAGTACCCACAACATAGGGTTTGAAAGTCTAATAAGGATTTTAGAACATGAAAAGTGCCCCTTATCTAGAGCTCTGTTGTACACAGTTAGCAGTGATGGATTACGTGCGTATGTCGGAATCGGTTTTCCGTGTTGAACCGTGCTCCATCCCCATTCAAAAAAGAAAGTGTTATGTGATTTATGGCCAAATACTCTGCATGTTTGTTTCCCCGGAAGCTCTAATTGAAAGGCCGTTCTCGACGGAATTAGGTACAAGGTCCGAATGTTTGCCCAATATAGTGGCCATTTATTTGAAATCGTTCCTATCACAAATAGATCGATTGGACATTCATAGAGGGCCCTTGTTAAAGAGAAATTGCTACTAAGGAAGTTATTTATGATGTGCCAAGCGGTGTTTAAACAATGAAATCTTTGTCTCCTAAAGCCGTCCGTAAAGTAGGGTCAATCGCTGATACTTGATCTTTTTGGGGGAAACGTTATTTATGGGCGCAAGTCCGTATGCAGAAGATAGGATGGTAGCAAGCGTAAAGATTGTCTAAAGGATAGGAATATCTGTGTCTGCACAACCCTTTCCCACATGCAAACGCATTTCTGCGCATCTTCAACAAACGGAAGTTGAACACATTGTAGCAAAATGAGAACTTTATTATAATATGCAATTTCCCATTTTGCAATACAGTTTTCAACACTATTGAATACGGATACGTTTATGAGAGATTATTTCCATATTTGTTTATCTAAATTTCTTCCAAGTCTGCTGCGGATTTGGTGCATGTGGGAAAGACTTATTGATAAGCTGTGAGAATGTAGCAGTCTTCGGTACATATATGCATGTGTTTGAAATACGATATGATTTCATTCAGTGTGTGTGAACGTTCAAGCGACGGACCGTTCTTGTGTCTTCCTTGACGCAGACAATTTCACAGTTTAAAATCCCCAAAACAAAATAATTATTAAATTAATACTTTATAAAAATAATATTCTTGATATTTTTGTTATTTGAATGGTGTTAATTAGCATTATTTCAGATATTTTTTTTTTCACAGCATTTGGTGGAAGTATAAAGTACCAACAGTGTTATTTTTCCTGAAACCAATGCATATCATATCTGCCATAATGCTTTCCTCGCAAGTCGGAGCGCAAAGGAAACATATTACTACCATATTATTTTGGAATGCCCCTTGAATTAAATATACATATACTTTTCATACCATTCCTTTTGATGAGTTAAACTGGACAGATGAGCAAATTATCTTTTTGTCAAAATGTTTTCAACCCTATTCAATAATAGTGTACCTTCTCTTATAGAGATGTTCAATAGTTTGCAAATGCTACCAAAGCATTCTATTTCATAGTTGTTGTATGTCGTAAAGGAATGTTTGTAAGACTTTCTTTCATCTCTGCATATGTCTGTCTGTCTGTATGTGTGTCTCTCGCTCTCTCTCTCTCTCTCTCTCTCTCTCTCTCTCTCTCTTCTCTCTCTCTCTCTCTCTCTCTCTCTCTCTCTCTCTCTCTCTCTCTCTCATGATGTTTTGTGGGATGATTGGCCGAAAATGCTGACATATAAGTCAGAGAGAAAGATAGAGAGCAAGTCATTCCAATTGTGTAATTCTTATTGTATTATTTGTAAATATTAATGTATATGGGCAAGAGGCCTTAACATTTGAATAAAGATATTGAATTGAATTCAATTCAATTGTAAGTTATTTTGCATATCTAAACGAAACATGTAGTACCATAAATAGGATGCATTTAAAGGTATGTTGAACACAACTATCGCCCTACCACCGAACAACGTGAAATGTAACCATTGTTATTTTTTAATCGTTTGATAGTCCGATTCAAAAATAGACGCTGTTAATTCAAATTCATGTTAAACGAAGGAACAAATATAACTCTTCATAAACATAGTTGAAGTCGCACCCGCCCCTCCATTTCCACCAGCAGCACATTTCAAAGCCACTTCCTGGCTGATTTGTATAGTTCCCAATTTCTTGCCAATGAAATATGTGTTTTCAATTCAAGCGTTATATTCGGTAGCCGCCTAACTCTAGCGCGGCTTTGAAATTCAAATTCTTTTAATCACATTGGCTTTTTATCTGGTGTACAAGAACACTAAAGCGGAATAATACACCATGACATTGACAAAATGTAGTCCTTAACAGCTTCACAAAGCGCGAGAAATCTGGATATTTTTTTCGTTACGCCATAATTGTAAAACATGTATCTGGTATGACGAAGCATGCCTGCAATCAATTCGGCATGCATTAAGATGAATAAATTGTGATGTGATCAAATCCGTTCGTTGAAACCATGCTGCTGACCTACATTTACATGAATACACGAACGGTGCTCCCGTAAAATCAACCTTAACGTAATCATTTCACATTTAGAAAAATAGCTGCTTGTGTATCCATGTAAAGTATCTAAGTGGATTATCTTTTACTGAAGATTCTCGAAACCTTCTATGACAAGGTGGCGTTCTGTGCAGAACCAGTTCTGGAATTACATTGGTCGTAAATGTCTTTCGGTTGGTTTTCGGAGACTGTCGCCAAAGTTGTGATCTAGCCAAATATGTTCATTAAAACCCTGCTGACCTACTTATTGATTACATCTATATAACTGCTGTAGGTAACGTGTGGTGTTTTTGTTTTGCATTGTAAAAAACTCCGTCATTATACAGCCTAGTTTTACGGTTTATGGTGCAAATAATGATGCAAAAATATGCGTAATCCCATAAGCGCGTATAAAAAACGAAGACGGTGAATATAACACGAACACAATATCTGATATGCATTAATTATATTAAACATTAAACACCATACAATTCAACATTTTAAATTCAGTGTATTACGGTGTGTATTTATGTCCTGGATACTAAGTGATATAATACATTGGAATTGAAGGTATTTGAACTGAAGTGCTCATTCAGAACATTTTTTACTGTAATGTCCAAACTACATTTTTAATCGTACTCTCTTTCTGGACTGAATCCAAGGCAACATTATTTACTCAAAAGGGAAAGAAAAAAGAAAAGTAAATGAAGTTGGAAGCTATGCCATGGCCGAAGGTTCTCTTTTTTCTTTTACCAAAATACAAACGTGATTAAGCATAGATGAATTAAGTTATTGAAATGCCAAACATATGTACCCATGCGGTATCCAATTGCAGTGTCCTCGCCTGTCCGATAAGTGCACAATGTATTTTATTACATATCAATTACCCAAATACTATTAAAATGATTAATTATATTGCTGAAAATCTTAAAGGTTACGACAAGAGCTGAATTGCAATTAATATTTTGATAAGCTTAAGTTTACTTTTTTTTGTAAATTGTGTTAAATGCATGATTTTATTAACATGGCCGCTTAGAATGGCATGGTGTATGTCCGTGGTAGTATATAGTAACACACCTTCAATGAGAACATGTCTATAAGACAACATATCGAGGGCTTGGTGTGAAACAGTTGTAACTTAAAACCTATTTTGAAAACCCCGGTTTAGGGGCAATTTTGACCCTTTTGTAAACAATGCAAATTTAGGTGCCAGAACGAGCAATGGCACCTAAATTTCTATTGTTTACCAAGACAAATGATTTAACGCTTATAAAGACTGTATGGCGAGGTGATTAACATTGGTAAAAAAATACCAATTTTAGTTACAACCGTTTCACGCCAAGCCCTCGATATGTCATGTTATTGCTAATTGTATAATGTGTTGAATATGTTCTGGTATGTATAGCGTGTCACTATGCAGTACACTGGCATTTACACACACTGTAGTGTATTGTCGTCGTTCTATGTTCTTATTGAACAAACTGTGGTGCGCATATAAACTGAAGTGCAGAATGCATATATAATTACGTTGAACAAGAGGGCTTTTCGCAAAGCTGCTGAAATAAATTATGATATTTTTTTACGGGCTAGTACTATCCGTCAAATGAAAGTGACACGTGTGAAATTTAACTCCCGTCAGGTATGTCAGTCTACATGGCTTACGTTACGTCATTAGTATAAACCCTTTTCCCTACTGCAAACACAATTTGAAGCATCTGCTGCAGACGACGTTTGATAATATTGTTGCAAAAGGATAAATTGCTCGTGATGATCAATTGCTTCTTCTGCCACAATAGTTTCAACTCGATAAAGCCATCGACGATCTTCATATATGACAGATACCGGTATTTTTTTTTTGGAAAGAAAAAACCCAGTATATTTATCTTTAACATTCAGCAGAGCCAAGGTCTCAGTCAGTAAAGACGCGGACTGTCAATCGTTAAGTTGTGAGTTCGAACCCAAGCTCGGTGTCATCTTTCTTTTCGACGATAGACAAAAGTGAATGCGACAAGCGGCATTTGTCTTCAACCAATGGACTAACAGTAAATCTGTAAAAACAGCCAGTTCCTTGGACAGTGTGGAATACTGGTGTGAAAAGGCCAGGATACAAATCTCGTGATTAAATGAACGGTCCGCCGTTATATGACAGGTTAAAAGAAAGGTTATTCGGTGATAAACTCCATTCGATTGATTTTACGTGCAAAATCGTGAGACGGATTCCAGTAAAACATTCTATTTTTTTGAAGTCAAGAAAAGTGTGTGCCTCGTTGAATATTTAATTCAACATCACATAGTTCTGTGGACGAAGTGTTATCAATGGGGCTACATTTCTAGTTTCCTTGTCAGATTGCATACATATATTTACCGATGGTTACATATTTGTATAGGATGACGATTCGGGCAAGACTGTGCGTATGAATGGGATCTCTTCTGTCTTTGTCGTGAACATATTCCACATTATTACTTAACGTCTAATGTGGCGTCCTTTCTTTCTACATATATGTTTTCATTATTTCAGTTATACCACGGCGACAGTTCACATATTCATGATCCCTGGGTAAACAATGAAACAAAGCAGTACTAAGCTAGGAAATGCTCTCCAGAGAGCACTCTACCATGAACGTCGTGCCGCGACTGGGGACACTTACACGGGACGCTCGGATTAAAATCCTCGACGATAACCACTCGACCCACGGCGGATTATCACCACAACGAGCACTGTCCGAATACATGGTATGTACTTCTAGACGCATAGTGTGAACAAAATGGAAGAATAGCCCAATTTCTTCTATACCAATTTACCAAAACTACTGCAAAGGTTTGATATGTCGTCTGTATCAGGGAATGGGTTAGTATTCAATATACGAAAACGTCTGTCACGTAAGGCTTGTTAAGGATTAATATATGTTAAATAATTTGTAAATAGCGACATCTGATTTATAGTAGACACCTTATACCTTTATACTCTAGATGTCTTTTATTCAGCGGTTAAGTACGTCCCATTAATTGTTCATAATAGGAGATAATCGAAAGTTATTTAAGAGCGTTTGCAATGACCGCAAATGTTGTATTACGTATATAATGTAAATGAAGTGTGTTGGGTTCAATGGGATGGACTGGTATGCAGATGGGTGTACTCTTTTATATTATACATCTGCAATAGCAAATTGCAAATGGAACACGATTCCCTTACTTCTAATGGCAGCAAACATGTATTATATTGTCGTGTTCAGTCATGTGTGCATTTAGATGGGTATACTTAAAAAGAGTATATTAAGATAAATGTTTAGACGATGACCGTAAGGCGTTTCTTAGAATATATAAAAATACATGTTATTCCTTATCGAACCTCATATGACACAGTCATTTTTGCGCTAACATTGTAATGTATAAGAGCCGGATATTTTCACAATATATAGGACTTCAACTCCTTGTTACACATTACCAAACGTATCAGTGCGAGACATTTTAGTTTCGTAGTCGTTCATCTGCATACGACCAGATAAAGAGGGGTATTCAGCTCTTTTCCCCACAATATCTCTCTTATTATTCAATGTATCCATATGGTGTGGGTCCTCAAACGAATCGTCTCAGTGAGACGATACTTTTGAGTACCCACAACATAGGGTTTAAGGGTCAAATAACGATTTCTAAGCTCTGCATCTGTAACTAGGTTAAATAAACGATCATCAATTACATGTCTTTGTGCATAACACAGCCAGCACGTATCCATTGTCTGCACATGAAGAGTTTGGATTAAGCTTGCAAGAGCGTCTGCTTGTTTATACGACAGGTGATGCTTCCTGCTAATCAAAAATATTTAGCTGTATATTCCATTCAAATGTTCAAGTTTTACAGTGGCATACATCTCATAGGGTTGCCACATACATTCACAGACGAGAGCTATTGCAAAGTAAGATTATATATGTACAAACAGAAATGTACATTTGCAGTGCAGATCTTTGATGATACAAGTAAATTCCATCAATTGCATTGCAATCAACAATGGGTCCACAATAGGTAATAATTGACGAAGTTATAGTTTGTGAGGTCATTTATAGCTTTCGACGTCATGCATATCGACAATTGGTACGCCATAACTTGCTATTTGAGCAGCTATTTTTGTGACCAATGAAATAATATACTACCTCCGGTTATACCCTCTCTGACTAAACATATTGTATTCTTTTAATACACTTCCGTGTTGTTCTGTTCATGTTAAATGCGCTGAACTTCAGATTGAGATTGATATCAACAAATTGAAATGTTGAAACTTGTGCAAATATTGCTTATTGTGACAACACAGTAAGTACTTAATAGTTCAAAACTATTTTGGCAGTAAATGTAGAAAAACAGTCAATTGAAAGTTAAGAACATGTACAAAATTGGGTTTATTGGGTATGTCTTCCCAGTAAAAAATAAGCACAAACGATCAATTTTTTTTAGTGTTGAACAATTTTCTTAGATGACCATTAATTAAGGGAATTTGATACGTTTGATGCGAACAGATTGGAAACCCCGTGCTGAGCCTTTGGGTTATGCCACCAGGAAGCAGACATCCAGTGTGATTAATATTAAGCTATAAGCTTGTTTCGCAATCGATGTTAAATAAATAAATGTATATCTACGGGTCTCCCAAGTTCGTGAAAAGAAGCATTACAAAAACTACATTTACCATAACTAAATGAATCTTTAGACATCAGAAAATAGTGACACACTTCTCAATTGACTGCTTATACAAATTCATGTGAGAAAGAAAGAAAATAATGACATCAGGAACTATGGTTGATCACAAAGTTGGAAGGCTCTACGATACTAAATACGTACGGTCAAAGACAAGTTGTGGTGTACCTCCGTACGGTCGTTGAAAAGTTGCCGTGTACCTCTACTTACTGCATTTCACTAGTTGTAATGATGACAAGCGGGTGTAGTTTTATTTAATAGAAATAAACTAATCCTTCTTTTCCTCATTCAAGAATTTCAGTTGTGTGATTTTTTACATCGGTGCCTTGTTCACTTGATGTGTCAAAACCAGTGTAACAGTCATAACATTAAATGTGGTGTTTTTAACTAACAACTTTCAGTATTGTATTCCATTTTCATTTTGATATTTTTAACTGCAATGAAATCACATGCATTGATCGTAATATGCAAGACCATGTGAATGTGAGAGTGGATGTAACATCTTTATAGTAAAACTTATGTTTTAAATCATAAGACTTATATATATATAACTCTCTGCCAAATGTCCCAGGAGAGGGACTGTTTTATAAATAATTTATTTATACTTTTACAAGTACATCGATTTATCTTACAATCTTAAATACTTTAATTGGTTTGACAAATTACATATTTATCGACGTGTTTTCGATATACATACGATGCAAAATATATACAATCAATAACAGCTTCAGAGTTGTTTGCAAGAATTGCTTTCAAAATTAAACATCACTAATTACCAATTGAATAAACAATTTATCTCAATGAAAAATGTATGTTATTTATACTCGTTCGAAATGCATCATTCACATTGTATTATTTGCCAATATATATGTATATGGGAGAGATACCTTAATACTTGAATGAAGGTATTGAACTAAATTGGATCAATAACGTTAAGGATGGGATAAGGATTTTCAAAATTGACATCAGAAATGTAATACGAGTCTGATGATGACAAACACTCCTCACATTTCGACACCTCCTTACTCCGAACACTCATAACTACGCAATGCCATGCAATGTAGTTAAATCTGTTCGGAGTTAATCCGACGATATGCAATCAGAAACGCCCGCACTTGGCTTACAAACACGTAAACCTTTTAATCAACACTCTTCTAAATAAGGATGCATGCTTAAGACCAATAAACGTTCAATTGATTACATCCCGGCTTCGATCTTATCCAGTTTTACAGCTCTTTAAATACCAGTTCCCGTTTCAAATCATGAAATTTATTTCCTCTTTTTTTCTAATTCAACAATTTCAAAGAATGCGTCTTGCTCTTAAGTTTAATTTTGGAGCAACGACACTCATTCAATTCTAAACACGAGCAGCCTTAATTACAGCACATAAATTTCGGATAGAACATAAAACCGTCAAGAGAACACGATTTTGCTACAAATGTGCTTATAACGAGGAGTATGCGAGATTTATTGAAATTGAAGTGATTATTACGAATAGCTTGCCAAAATGGGCTTCAAGAGGACATTGAAGTAACCTTAAGTGGGGTTATAAAAACGAATAAAACGTTATGTTCTTTATTACTCACTGCTTTATGAGGGATGAAGTATGCACCGTATTCAACGGAATGTCTTCACTATTTAACTAATCTATGACTCTCGGTTAATGTCAGAAATGCAGAACACGAGAAAACATGCATGTAGTGTACGCCGATGATACAAAAATGTCTTATAACTTATCAAATGAATATAAGAGTTTCACGGACAATGCATACCAGGATTGTTTTATATAAATATGTCTATCTCGAAATGTACGGTTTATTCTGACGATGAATGACATATGAATTGTGAATAATATGACATATCTTTAAAATGCTAGGTGCCAGAGCGCCAACCTCATGATACAAGGGTCTCAAATTCAAAACCCTTGCTGGCAACGTCTAAGATCTTCCCACAAACATGTTTCGAGTAGTGGAGATACGACACAATATACACATTCAAACGTTATAAAATGAATGCGCAATGCAAACATTGTTTCACGTTGCACACTCTTTGAACTCATTTCCATGGGAGAAAATACAATCTGTTTACTTGTTTTACACATAAATTTAAGATATACTGTATATAAGCTCCTGCATCAGAATGTTTACATTGTTTTACGGTTTCCACATTCAACAAATGAGCATCAGAAGACATTGAAAACGACTTGGCAAACCTATAACAATTCTCTTTTAATAAAACCCAATTCAACACAATTGTATTCGGCCAGTTTGGAAAATAAGTGCCATTTGCAAATTTGCAATTTACAAGTATATGCACGGAAGGAAAAGGGGCTCAATGACGCAGAAATACATTTATTTACATGATATTTATACAACAATACACATATAAATTATAAGAAAGAGAGGTACAACAGAGTTTTAGTTATTACTTGACACCACATTTTTGATTAATACTATTTTCTCTATCGTCGGACTCTTTTGAAATAAAATTTGTAATGTAATTGTTGTAATGCTTTTCTTATTTGAAGATAATACGTTAATTATTCCTGAAATTGAGTTGATAGACATTGTGTAAGTATACTGCTTTAGTTCGAATTCACAAGAGGAACCTGGTATTTAGATTCTAAAACCTTTTGAGAACAAAAAATGCATAATCTATCGCTTTGTTCGATTTCCTATGTATTGGCCTGTTCCAATCGCTAATTCAGTATATCCATCCATCCATGTAACTTTAAAGATATCAATTACTGCATGCCAATTTTGGATATAGTTTCCGCGTCATTTCCGACATACAACAAATATGCAGCAGACGACTTTGAAAACATTTGGTAAAACATATTGAAACTTTCTATAACTGAAAGGCCAATTATTGCATAAAATTAAAAAAAACAATGTGGCATAAGGAAAAATTGATCATAATCTTAATGAGCAATTTTCCTCATGCCACAATGGTTTCACAAGTAGTCTGCTGCAGAGGCGTCAGAAGGCGCCTATATGCTGGAAAGGGTTACATTAACCAGGATGTTAAACTAGTCAGAGTTTCTTTTGAAAAAAAGTATACTTTTAATTTTGTGAAATCGTTTTTGACCGGTAATATAGCTTCAATAAAGCTAACACTAATAATACTACTCATACAAAATGAATAAATACAGGTGTAAGTTAACATCGGGTATATGGTTTGGAAATTTCACAATGTGTTTCCGAAAGCCGAAAATATTTTCCATATGTGTTACAAGTTTTCAGAATCCAAGATTGGTTTCTTGCCAGTTTTCTTGCCATCTACCTTAATAATACATAACAAATCACATATTTTTTTATTAATGTCATGCTTGGGTGGAATCTTAAAGCAATCAAGAAGTTTAGCATAAGATAATCTCCAGAAAAATATGTCTATTCTAATTCATCCTAAGTTTTATGGCCGCGTAATCGCAGTCATTAACTGAAAATTTAAAAATGAAAATATGTCCATTTTATGGCAACTTAATTCGTATCCCGCACCGTTATTGCACATTTCACACCGAGGGCTAAATTCTATCCAAATGCGATACATAGATAACTCGCAGGGCATCAGGCGCTCAAGTAGTTTTCGAATAAACAAAGCTAAAAGTACTACCATTCGCCGCATGCATTAAGCTTTACTGGTGAACGATCGTAAATTAGTTCGAATCAGAAGAAAGATAAAGGTGTAATGTTTTATATCCCACCATTATCATGATAAAAGGCGTGAATGTGGTTTTATTTATCTTTCCATGTTATGAACGCGAATCCGGTTTGGAAGACCTGCTGACAGCGGTCTCGTACCATACTCGCTTTGCTCATTTTTAAATAAAAGACAGAAAACCAACTTCAATCTGAATTAATACATTGTTTGAACGGTGCAGATTTGACTGAAAATGTGTACCGGTTATGTATCGACAGAATCTCCAACACGCTAAAAGGCAATAAGTATGCATTTGCTCACTCCCCTTACACAGTGTTTGATCTTCAGTTTAAAATTTAATTTTAAAGTTCCACCATTTAGCCATATTTCGCTGGTGAAGAAACGATAAATAATATTTAAGCGTAGACAAAATCAATCGATTTATTATCTAGCTAAACAAATAAATAATAGCTCTTGCAAAACTATTGGGAGTAGTAAATAAAGCCGGATTCAAACCATGCTACATAATATTTAGATTTTCGTTTTTGTAAGGCAAATTTAGGACTGTTTTTAATCGGCTGTTATAGTTATATCTTGAGATAGATTCAATATCAAGGATATTGCATAACTTCAAACAGTCTACAATTAACTTGCGCCTTAGAAAGTACGCGTAAGGACCATTACGGATAAGATTTATTGTTGCCTATAAAGATATTGCCATTAATTGAAGCTCGTAAATTATTTCTTAATTTAATATTCAATTACTGCCCCCTGTTGTGACATAAGGTTTCACCACGTTATATTTACTGAGAAAATTTAGACAATAATTTAAGACTTATTTCAGAAAGCACAGCACACTCTGAAATAATATTTTCTCAAACTATTTTGCCAAGTCCTTTCCAATATACAATAAATGTGCAGGAGACGACTTTGACACATCTATGCAAAAATATGAAAAGTCTCTGTTGAAGAAAGTACGATTATAAAATAGATTTCAAAATATTGTAGCAAAAGGATAAATTGCCCGTCATGATGAATGAGACTTTCGGTGCTCACTCACAGAAATCTGGATATTGCACAAACGTAAATAAAAGCTTGCGGGACGATAAATCAATTAAAATATGTTTAAGTACTCACTTTTTATTCAAGAGTTTCCATTCATTTTACAGGGTGAAATGTTCATGCCTGAAAAAAGATAAAAATAGATAGATATTTAATAAGCCATACAAGTAAATCATAGTAGTGATCATGTGTAAACAAACATAAATATATAACAAAATAGTCTGATGAACGAACAACCTGCCCCATTGGCCTATATGTCACTTTTAGGAAACGTGATATCTGTACAATGAGTATATTTCACTGATCTGATGTTCGTTTATGGAATGTAAAGTCTATCTTATTCTCTTTGAGGTATGACAGTATTTGAAAACGATTTGCTCAATTCTTAAATCCTTAAATCGTGCGATCAGAGCCTATTGTGAATAGAGCCGTAGTCTTTCATATTTGTCGATATTGTGTCAATCAAATAATCATGAATAACCTTGTATTCCTGTTTGGTGTAATGTTTGTTAGACACAGAACTATCTGCACACATGAAAATATAAATACACATGCCGATCACGCGCTCCCACTCAACTGCATGACTTTTCTCAATCTATTATAATGCATACATTCGTCTTTAAAATACAACTACAATTTAAAAACAACGAACGACGTCGATACCATGAACACTGTCGAAAACATATTTGCAAATTTAAAACTTTATCAAGTGAAAGAAAATTGGATTCAAGTTCACTCCAGAAGTAAAATGACATCTATTTATAAATGTAGGTTAACATTGACCTGTGATCCATGACCTTTAACACAATGTGTATTTTCCACCTAAACGCTGCTTGTGAAGCTTCTCAAAATGCGGTGAGTGCAATACGATATACTTTATGTTACATCAGCAGTATTCAAGGAAAGGAAATAATATAAGTATTTAAAATACTTGTATTCCAATCCAAGATCGATCCACGAGCAGCGTGTATGTTCAGGTACCTTTATATTTATATTGTATCAAATATTAATACAACATTTCAGTTTAAATGAGATTGATATAGATGTGCAAGTGGATAATTCAACTTTCATACAGGTTCATCTGTAAAAAACAGTGTGACATTGTTGACTTCCCGTTAGTAAAGCAGGCAATATGTCCACCACTTTTCTGACCTATAATTCAGAGGACTAAATAAGGAGGAGTAAACAGGTCTTTCTTATATATTATCTATCTTAGCACACATTAAAACCTATGAAGTGGGTACTCAAAAATAATCGTCTCACTATGACGATTCTTTCGAGTACCCACAACATATGTTTTGAAGGTCAAAGAAGGATTTTAGAGCATGAAAAACGCTCCTTATCCAGAGCTCTGCCTATATACAAAGTACATAGTTTGTATAATTGAAATGGACCCTCGATAGTCCAGAGTCACGTCATCGGATTGCCACGAAGTTTACCTACTATATTATTGATGTAGGTATGGCGTGTAAAAACATATTGGTCTGGACCCGAATATATTGCCGCGAAGCTGGGCGTGTAAATATCCAAGACAGCAGGCCATGTCTTAAGTTTTGTTTTGACGTATGCCCCATTAAATCGCGTTATTTATTTATATTTCCTTTACGACTGATTGCTGACGGACGTAATTTATGTGCTGGAGACATGAAGTCAAAGCTCTGCATTCGTCATAACCCTTTTTGCCGTTACATTTTCTAACAAAGTTGTCAACTAAGTATGTTTCTAAATAGACCGACTTTGCTTGTAAGTATAGAATGGTACAATTACGATTAAGTAAATCTCCTTAAAAAAAAGAATGCAGAATTCATATGAGCGTGACATGCCCTTAATGTTGGTATCTGCGTCATTGTTTGTGTCAGTGCAGTTCGTTACTGCAGTATAAAGGAACACTACCGTTTGTAACCCGAAAATGGTCTAGAAACGTGTACGAAAACGAAAAAAGGAAATACAGTTTTAAGGTGATGGAAATACAGACAAAATGTGATAAATACTTACATCAGCTGATGGATTCTGAATCATGTGACTAAATCATTTATAGGAATTTATACTTGTCCCAATTGTTTAATAAAATAGTATATAACCTAATGATAATATAGCTTAAGTTTATCAATTGTGCTAAATTTGTCTGCAAAAATCTACATTGTTTCACCATTGTTTTTCATTGTTTATTGTCATTAATGATAGTAACATTGGTTATGATAGCGATATTCAATGGATGCTTTCATTTTTTAAAACAGTAATTTTATACAACAAACATACAGCTGACGACGTGGAAATCATTTAGGCAAAACTATGTGGAATTTAATATATATATATATATATATGAATGAATAATGTTGAATACAGCTGAACACATAATGGCAAAAGGTAAAGCTGCTCATTAAAAGTCTTTTGTTGCAGATAAACCAAACTGTGTCTGCATGTTGAAAAGTATTAATAGCATGAACCATGTTATACTTTTGGAATTTCATGCTCCATTTTTGTTTAAACCATACCGCATGCACTTGTTTTTATAAGGCTATATATGTATGACAATATCATGTGAAATGTTAAGCGAATAAAGCACTTTAAACTATATATAAATGGTACTGCTGTTTCAAAATAGTGTTCTTAAAAAGCCATCAAGTAAAACAATTGTTTTTGCTCTGCTCAGCAGAATCGGTTTATATTATTTTCCTTCAAAATCAAAATTCATCACGGATTTGAATACATGTTTGAAAATACAATACTCGTTTTGATGAAATTGTAAAACGGTACTGTTTATCAGATGTGTAATTAACCCATTCAACATTCATAGGGTGGTGTATGTTGCCTTGGTATTAGTTTATGTTGTCTAAACAAAGACATACGATTATCTATTAAATATCATTTGTATAAATGCTACTGGGCTAGCTTTAGAAGTGGTCTGGTGGAATATTCTATCATATCAACATTAACTCTAACGGCATTATTTCTAATTCTATTTTAAAATGAAATAACAAAAAGTACTCACGAATATAAAATAATAAAGGTATTGATGCCGTCCTTGTCTCACGTAAATGTACACATTTAACAAAAAATGCCACGTGAAACATTAGTATCATATACCAAAATCTGAAACCATAACTTAGTACAGGCTCTCGTTTATGCCTCAATGAATTATTTCATCTCTCTGCAGTGTTCCGGAATTCATCAAAAGTATATATATATATATTCTTTGTATATATAAGTATTGACCCAGCAAGCATCATCTTTCGATGCATTGGTAAGTATTTCATATTAGAAGTACCTTTGTAGAAATGAAAGTTAATCCATAACCTAACCATGTTGCTTGGGTACCTTTATATTTAAAACGTCTAAAAACTATGCTAATGAACAAGTGTCATTGTAATTTCAAGAATTAGGGTTTGCAACCCTTATTTCAAAACGATAACGCAATATGTATGAGCAAAAGCTCATTCTTTTTATTATTTCAAAGTAACGCAATGTGCAGCTATCGAATCAAAGTTTAACCATTTCAGTGATCAAGTCCTCATTACTGGAATGTATTATGTATATTCCAGATGATTGGTCCAATGACCATCGCAAAAATGGGATCGATACTATCATATTAGAAATATTAAATACAATTTGTAGGGGATTACCTAAACGTATTTTTCGAATAACTGCAATCGTTACAGATTTAATGTCGTTTATGCAACCTTCGCCGGGTTCTATTTAGCGTCAATACTGGAATTCCACACGAGAGATCGGCATAACTAACTAACGGTAACACACGGCATACACTATGTAAGTAAAACAAAGCAATGCACCGCATCCAGACCAATCATGCATTATCTTCAGGTGACACAGTTTTTAACAATGGAAAGTGATTTATTATGTTACAGTAAAAACAAGAACGATAATTCAATTGACTTCCGGTTTACATTAATATGTTATATCTATCGATTTTAGTGTCTTTATCTTATGATGTTACATGCATTCTTTGGTGGAAGTACAGATGTAACTTTAAAATAAACATTTTATCGGAAAGAAAATGCTTTTAAATTGTAAACATATTATGTTTTGACAGAAATAGTTTTAACAATTGATTTTAATCAGGCTCATACAGTTTGCTTCATTTTTCCTTCGCGAAGAATGGATGTCAATCGAATTTACTTGAGATTTGAATCTCTCTTTCATTTATATTTTATTTAGCTAAATATTTAAATATTGGTTTAGCATGACAGAAAACTACATTGTATGTATTCTTGATGACATGGCTTTGGATTAAATAAAAACATCACTTTAATTGGGGCATAATTAAAATATAGCCCGCATCGCATCTGTTGCTTAGAGGCAAATACAATCAACAACTTATAGTATTTCATTAAACCACAATTTTATGAACAATTAAACTAAATCAATGTTGCCTTTAGCATACATCTTGTCCAATTACTAATCACATCATGTAAATACACAACAATATAGAAAATAAACATTTTAGGGGATCGCAATCCATCACCCATCGATGACACAATAGACTTGATTAGGCATCACCTAAAACATATTTGATACAATAACTAGATCATTACCTGATTAAATAAGTAAATAGGTCCAGGATATGTCCAACAGTTGTGATCCGGACACGTTTACCCGTTTTAAAGACAGACAAATGATGACTGATGATACATATCAACAAGATACAATAAACCATTATTAATGATTGTCCGCCATCTTGTAATGATATCAGTTCTGAGCGAAGTGCAAATCTCTGACACAGGGGTGAAGGTTGCTGACATAGAAGTCATTGTTTTTTGTAAACCAATCAAATTTAGTGTCTCATGATTTATCATCTAATCAAGTCTTAGTTTACAAAGATATAAATCATCTTACGATGAGGCTGAAGGTTCCCAATTTCGAGATATTTTAAGATTGTTAAAGAATGAGCACGAAGATTTAAGATTTGTTTGTTTTGCATTATCGAAATAGGATTAGTTTTGTTGTTTGGGGGGAGCATATGTCTGGTATCGGTAATTTTGTTGTTGCAATTGTTCCATTTTAATAAAACGTATTATAATATCAATGCAAGATTTGGGTCAGGTTTATATCGAAATCAGCGAAATTCGTTCTATGAAAATTGGAAATCGTGTTGAGTTTTGCCCTGTAATAATTCAGACCATGTTTGAAAAACGACCTGCACTATGGTCTTACAAATTTGATGGAAACGATTTCAATTTATCATGAAGTCAAATGAGGTGTCATAAAAAAGGAAATCTTATGTGATCTGTTTAAAGCATTAGAAATATGCGTCTTTATCTCTACATTTCTGTTTATCTTATTTAATTCCGTAATTTAAAATCAAACTGATTAAATAGTGATGCAGCATATAGTCTACTGTTTTGCTTTTGTTGCATGCATAACTGTTTGTCCAACTTAAACACATAATTTTGAAGAGTCAAAACTCATAAACAAATATCAATTGCAATTTCTCATCTATCTTATATTTATATTATCAAACTCTAGTAGTTACTGTTTACTTGATAACTTTTAAATAATTGTATTTCCACCATAATCATAGCTTGTAAGAATTGTAATTTTAATTGTCAAAAATATAACAAACCAAATCATTGTCGATTTTATAGTAAACAACAATCATTATTGTCCAACTTAACACAAGCTTTAACACTAACCATTCTGCTTGCAATTGAAATGTGGAATATGTATGTCATATATCAAAGCGAAAATCCGTCTCCAAAACGTTTCACAATCCAAAATCATTGCATACAGATTCCATTTTCTGATTCAAACTGATGTATAACGAAGTGGGACACTTTCGTTTGATCACCTGGATCTGATACGATGTCAAAAGTGTTGGTTTTATGACTAATGATCACTAGTCTGGGTTGTTTGGAGTTAAATAGTAATTAAGCTGAGTTAAATTTTCGAGGTCGACTTTATACCTCTCACAGTTGCAAGGCTGTGTTCATTTCCATCATTTTATGTGCACCCTTCCCGTGATACAGACGATTTTTGACGAATTTGCAGCAGTCAAAAGTTTAAACACATTTTGGGGCAAAGGTCAAAATGATCACAGCAAGCAATTCCCCTACGTCCTATAATGTTTCTTTGTACATCTCTGTATCATAATAATATGTGAAACTTCCTAGATGCCACACTTTTTCTGCAAACATTTTCAAAGCTGCCATTTCTATAAGTAGTAAAAGTTAAACCCATTGCAACACTGGTGTGCGATTTGAGACTACAACCCATTCATAAAAGTTGGTGTTAAAAGTGAATAAATGGATATCATAAAGAGATGTATGTATGTATTATTCCAAGACAAAATAGAAAATGCTGTTCGAATTGGAGGCCTAGTTCAATTATATGTTTCAATAGCAGTTTCTACCAGGCAGATAGAGTCATGCATACTAACTACTGCACTTATAAATCCATATTTCCCCCTGATTTTGATTGCTTATTGTCTTAAGATGTTTTAGATGTACAAACATGTATATTCTAAATATTGTAATGCTTATTTAATAATACATAGATGTCTTATAATAAGTGTATCTTATTCCTGTGTATTACATGTGTTCAGTTGTTTATTATAAGATACCGGTTGATTATCTCAAAATAAACTCATTGTTGCAAACAATGTTCAATGTTTACTCCGTGTTTAACCAGGCTCTATATGTCATCAACAGCAAAATAACTCATGTACATTCGTAGTTTTGGTTTAATAAAGTGTATCTTAAGTTAGTATTCCACTAAATAACTGCATGAAATAAACAGAACAATTGGTTGTTAAGATGTAATATCGAGCTATATTTTTTCCCTTGAACACTTAACATAGCCACTTAAGTAAATATCATTTTTTCGCTCAATCTATGTTAATATATTCGCCATCCTATATCGAAACGTACAGTAATATTCTCATTTTAATTAATGGTCGTAATGGCATGTGCTAGTAACCTTGCATATGTATGTATGGACGTTGCAAGCAGATTTTGGTATAACAGCACAGGTGCATTCCTTTGCGTCAAGTGGAACATATCTTAACCATTTCCCGTATACACCAAATATACAACATACGCCTTTGAAAACCTCTCATTAAAAGTGAGAACATTTTAATAAATTAGGGCGTTGTTATTGAAAAGTGTTGAAACCATTTTGACATGATAAAACCACGAAATGATTTATTAAGAGCAGTTTCTTCTTTGGTCACAATGTTTTAAAAAGTCGTATGCTGCAGCTGCTGCTTCGTGTGTGAAATGACATGCTAACTGCTGATGTTCTAAATCTTATCCGTCATAATTTAATGGTCAAACATAAGTATTGGAGATGTGTATTATCATTTAAATGGAGAAAGTTAGTTCACTTTAAGATGTAGAAACTTACACGCATTTACAAACTGATATTATTTATCACATTGTCGAATTAACTCGACTAACTTATGTTCCTTAGCAACTATGCAGTAACTTACAAAATGTTGCTTACGTCCCACTGAAACTATGTGGTAATTTGCAAAATTATGCTTTTAATCCGTAGAAATGTTGCAGTGATTTGCAAGATTGTGTTAATGGTTCTTAAATATTTACAGTCATTTTGTTTTTGAAATTGAGACTCTCGTTATTGTATAACAAAACGCCCACCAACTTGCACATGCGATCAGTTTGACACTGTCCCCCATCAGTAGCATTCATTTAGAGAATATCAGCATAACTCGGAAGTAAAATAGGTGAATTGACTCGAGAACACCGTAGCAATAGTAGCAATTGCTTACCACAAGATGTGTTTACGGAGAATACTTCAGTATCAGATGGTTGCAGAATTATCAATATTCGCTTTAGCAATGTATCATTTTGTTCTGATGTTTTCAGGTCGTCTGATAAAGATGCGTTTGCATGTGGAATGGTTGGTAGGTGATGTACTGTTCATTTATAAATTGAGCTTTCTAAAACCTTAAACCGCAGCAGATGACTTTTGATAACACTGTGGCTAAAGGAGAAATTGCTTATAATGGACAATTTCTCCTTTTACCATACTGTTTTGAACTTTGTCTACATGTACACTTTCATTTACAGAGATGTTCATTAATTGAACGTGTCTGCTTCAGATTGGTGTATGTGTGGAAGGGTTTAGTCGTCCACGAACTATTTAACACACCTTATTACACCGTTACAAAACACTCAGTCTATGCAAATGTCATAAATTGTATTCTCCAGAATTCATGTATAAATGTTTAAAACAAATACGATTGTCAAACTTGTGTGTTTTCATGCACACAAATAGTTCATGGTGTTGAGATTTTAGAAGCTTTTCACATAAAAAAAAACCGCCATGGAAGCACATATACATAACGAAAACGCACAATTCAAATTTACATTAAAAATGGAGCCACATTGAGACGCCTGCGTACGCACACACAGGAAGGAGGGGGGTTTTAAGATTTCGTGTCCTGGACTTGTGTGTGCTTTGTCCATGTCATTTACATTTAAAGCATTGTTCCCGAGCCATGTGAGTTTTGCAAATTTCTTAAATTATTCCTGACTTAAAATAACATTTATCAAGCGTTCCGAAGTTATCGTAATTGTCTAGTTTTCCAATTGTCCTGCGCCTCAGCGGGGGATTCGCGTATTCAAAGCCTTCAGTCTGTGTAAAACCGCGGATGATAGATATGTTTCTTGACGAAGAAATCAAACCCAGAGTTCATCCTACAATCTCAGACAAA
Organism: Serripes groenlandicus; assembly: GCA_031761405.1. Classification (NCBI taxonomy): domain Eukaryota; kingdom Metazoa; phylum Mollusca; class Bivalvia; order Cardiida; family Cardiidae; genus Serripes; species Serripes groenlandicus. The sequence goes on from JASEVX010000003.1 coordinate 86,697,080, forward strand.
GAAGAAAGTTTTAATTGACACGGAAATAGATGGAAGCCTCGACAGAATGTATCTATCAGCGGCCGCTAGCTGAATTGTTCCCCGAAGTCGGTCCAACATAATCCTGGGGTATTGGCTCAAGAAAACGTAATTGTGGAACATGATAGCCCTTTAAATTCGTCAACGTGCTATTTTACTCACACGGGACGGGCGGTATGAATATTATTTACGATATTTCAGAAGATAGTGTGTGTTTTAGTTATGTTAGTAATTTAGTTGATGCCGATCGATAACAATCAGAACACAATGCAGTGTAATATTTTATTAATTAGAGAAATCGTGAATGTAAAAAGTAATAATTTTAAGATGATGTTTTGGTAGATAGATCTAAATAAAACACATATTCACTGGCTTTATCTTCAATTGCCAAGTGATTGCTTGTAAAAATGTCATACGTCGCTTTCAGCATGTTTTCATTTTATCACGGTTCCAGTAAAACTTGAAAATGTATCCTTCTACTAGCGATACAGTCGCAGTGCTAAACCCCACAACCTCTGAGCGCCAAAAAGGAAAAGCCATTAGCACCAGTTTTAAAGTAGTTCGTATGACCGCCGGGTCATACGGCCGATCTCAACTGTCAAGATTGTGTACGACACTATTGTTTGTGCAATAGCATATGACGTGTTAACTAGTTTATGTATACAACGTTCTAATATATGTAGACAGGGTTACGGAACAGGGACCGATACACGATATATATGACGTTTGTGATGACGTCACTATTTTAAAGGGCGTAAGACAAACGATTCGTCAATGGTGAAACAATATCTCATAATCATTTTTTTTCGATATTGAATATATATATTGAATTGATTGTTTCTCCTTATGGTGTTTTCATTATCGCGGGAAAGTCACCGGTTCATGACAATATTAACTGTTAACTATTTACGATTCACACCACAACGAAAACGAGCACATATGTCAATACGTATGTCAATTTTTGGTCTTAAAGTAACATTTTCGTATTACTGATTAGGCTATATACTTGTCAAAAGTTGCATCTTGTTATATATAGACGGTCAGTACATGCATTCGGACTCTCACTGTTGTTTTAACTTTTTCGAACGGCCGACAAAACTCTAAATAGATTATTTCCATATTCCAAATATGCTTTTAATATGTTCAACGTTTTGTAAATTTATCCCACGTCAATAGAGGGTGGGGTGTGGAACCATGCGTAACGATAATTTACATAGCTCGAACCGATCGACCATATTCTTATTTAAGCGTAATTGATGTCCAAGATTAAAATCGAGGTTTAGGAGTTAAGCGGAGGAGTTACAATATAAATTTATGATCTCCATACATTTTTTTAAAAGTAATAAATTTGCCAACGCCACAATACATAAACCAGAGCGAACATGGTATTTCTCAATTTTAAACCATCATGATTATGTCATTCACTCATAAACGGGGAAATGTGGCATATTTCATATAAAAAATAAAATAATTGTTTGATAATTCGGAAAAATGACTTTGAAGCAACATACTATTTGTTTTGTGATAAATGGCATGCATGAATGCATAGACAGTTATGTATGTTTGTTTGTATGTATGTGTGTGTGTGTGTGTGTGAGTGTGTGTAATCTCTAACTTGCAAAATAAATGACTTCGTTAAACGTTTGAAAAAAATGTTTTATGCTTTCCTGATGTTTAATTCAGCTATCAGGTTGTCTTAGATTTAGCCTACAGCCTTATTCAGATTTAATTGTATAGCTTCTAGAAACTGTTTTTAATATACATACGTCTCTTTTAGCAGACGGCAATAAAACATAGCGGGAACATGATACATTGTTCTAAATGATGCTTTTATCTCTATATCACAATTGTGCTTTCAATTTTTCAGACGTTACACGTTGTTTGCTTCATACTAAACAGTTATAACTACACCTTGAAACTAGATGCAGTTACACCCGTTTCGCATGGAGCCCATGACCTGTTTTTTGTCTGATTGTTTCAAGAACACAGTCTTTAAGAATGGCATCACGTAAAACTGTTGAACAAACGTAAGTTACTACATTGTGCAATAAAATATGTCAAGATTTATCCCTTTCACATACACAACAAATCTGCAGCAGACGACTTTATGTTTTTAATTAGTCATAATAAGCAATTTCTCCTCTTGCCACAATGATTTCAGAAGTCGTTTGCTGCAGAGGCATCAGGAAGCTTCTGTATATAGGAAACGATTGTCAGAAATATACAATAAATGAAACACGTCTTGCAATTAGGCATCATGTTACATCTGCGAACAGTGGGGACTCAGATCAGCTTCTGAACAAAACAGTATCTTTATTTCTCTCATGTACAGATATTGTACAACATGGGGAATAACAATAAATATATACCTGGTCAATATACATAATTTCAGTCACGTGAACAAGTGTTTATAACCAAGATATAGACAGAAAAATATGTTTTAATGTAGTTATTTATTAGGCCTATTTTTTTAGAATGACAGAAAGCAATATGAATGCCCGCCAGCAGTATATACGCATAGGCAGTTAAATACTATCTATGGCGTTTGGTGGAAGTTCGTGATGCATGTCTCCTCAATATGTACAGGATTAAAGCCGAAAGGCTAAATACTGTGGACCTTTCTCAATGAAACAGAGCCCGTCCTGGACACATTCAATTTACGAGATACAAATCAAAACGTATTTGCATTTCCGGCGTATTATTTTCTTCCACAAACTCTAAACCATTATAGTCCTGAAATATTAATCTTCCGGTCATAGGGCACGATGGTCACTAGCAGACCCGGACATTAGCCTGTTATTATCTTTGACCTATACGATTAACCCCTATACCGCCTAATTTATGATGGTCAGTGTTTCTGTCCTTGTGGGTTTTTTTCTTCCTCCTCGTTGTATACGCGTATTTTCGTGAATATGATGTGTATACATTTTGTGAACAAGTATTGTAAACTATTTCCCAAAATACAACATATCTGAAACTTTGGAAACATCTTCTATCCCTTTTGTTTCTTCATCCTCGTTTTATACGCGTATTTTCTTGAATATGTGTATACATTTTGTGAGCAAATATTGTAAACTATTTCCCAAATACAACAAATCTGAAACTTTGGAAACAACCTCCTTTTTGTTTCTTCTTCCTCGTTCCGTATATATAAATGTTCCGTTTGATACAATTGTTTGCAACTTTAAATTACATCGATGTACATTAGAGGTAAACGGAACATCTCAGACTTTAAAAACTAGGTTCGTGTCCAGACTTATTGCTTAAAAACATTATTGTGCCTGGCGGTTTTGTTTCTGAACGTATTTGCATAGATGGCAACACTAAGGGGATACTTTTCTTACGGACTTCCCAAAGCATTCACTGTCCGCCTAAACATTATGTAATACAGTCAAACCTCTGTTTAAGGACCAACCATGGGAAGTGAACAATCTGGACTTTGTTCACAGGTGGTCTTTAATTGCAAGGTCATGTATACAGTAAGTATTTGGAAAGCTACAATGTAACTGTATGGTCACTATAGACAGGGAATCGCTATTCCAAGGTGGCACAGGTTACACTGTACCTTAATGTATCTTGTTGACTAAAACTAAAAGTGTAGCCTCACTAGTTGTTCGTCCTTGTAACTTTAAATAATACTAATAAGACCCCCAATTGTCGGACGCGACTCATATGTGTAGGCTTTGAGCATGACCTCTGTTTGCGTTCCCAAATGTGAATATGTGTGCTTTCTAGCAGCTCGTTCCGATGCCATTATTTCTTGACCTTTGGGGTATTTTGGTCTATTGCCAATGTGTTTTACAAAGAATGGCATACTTGTTTGTAATTTATGGCCGGGGCTGGTAGTCGAGGTTAGAATTAAGCCTGTCTGACAGGGACGTTTTATTTATGGCCAGATTTGAATACTCCCTCAGTTTAAATTCGGCCATTGTTTTGTTTTTGTTTAGCCACGGGGATGTTAATGGACATTGAGGCGTCCGCACTAATGTGCGAAGTATGGTATTAATCTATATACGACGAGCGTACTGCGGTCACTTGGGTATCACGCCAATTCAATTTATCTAGCTCGCCCTACAACCATGTTTACACAATATGTATATACTCCCATTGTCTAGGATTTGTAACTTGGCTAAGCGTTGGTATATTTTTAAAGAACATGGCCATTTCATTTTTCGTTTTTCTCAAATATCTATCGATGTTTAGACATTTTGTAAAACCTGTTACTATGGCTGCTATCACAGTATTAATACCGACACCTTAACCCTTTCCCTCATAAAACACTTCTACAGAAGACGACTTTGAACGTATTTTGTCAAAACATAGAAAATCTCCATAATTGAATGGATAACCTATGACAAAAAGTGGAAAACATTGTGTCAAAAGGAGAAATTGCACGTTTTGTGCAATTTCTTCTTTTGTCACTATGTTTTCAAAAATCCGTCTGCTGCAAAGGCGTCAGAAAGCGTCTATATGAGGGAAAGGGTTAATAACATTATACAACACCATTGTAAAATCCTAACATGTTCAATGTATCATTCTATATTTTGAGAAGTCAAGACGCACAGGTCGGTTTCGATTAAGTCATGGTTCATTAGTGTGTTACGGGCACGAGTCCTATAACAACATTATAATGAGATAATCAATTCTGAAATTCAAATTGGGGCATCCGTTGCCATTATTGAATTAGTTGGTGGCTATAGCATACCGAAGTCTACTAATGTCGCCATTTGAGATTCATACCTTCAACCTCCCGCTCCCTAGGCGAATATATTAACTATTTCCTATTTTATACAACGAAGATATTTTGTATTAGAAGCTCTTGACATTTTCAATATCTGCGCAACGCCAGTGCGGTATATTGTCATAATGCTACGTTTTCTTATATCACAATTTACCCTTTCTAGCATACAGACGCGTTTACCGCAGAAGTCTATTAAAAACCGGGATGCAAAAGGGAACGAAAACTTATAATGAACACATGCTCCTTTTGTTACAATATTTAGATCTACCCTTTTTTAATCTATATCAAATATTAGAATTTCATGTTTAGAGATTTCAATAAGTTTGCATTAACCCTTTCCCACATTCAACAAAAATGCAGCAATCGACTTTGAAAACTTCCACGCAAAAACACGGAAAATCTCTATAAATGAAGGTATAATAACTGAAAGAAGTTGAAAACTTTGTGGCAAAAGGAGAAATTGCTCGTTTTGACCAATTTCTCCTTTTGTCACAATGTTTTCAAAAGTCGTGTGCTGTATATGCTTCAAAATGCGTCTTCAAGTGGGAAAGGGTTAACGTTTCAAAAACCGTTTGTCTTCTTTAGCTGTGTTGTAAAATGTTCACATCAGCAAAATGAATCCGAACGTAGTAAAACGGAGTGAAGAATTACATTTTATTTCAAAAGCTCCACGAGGTGTCCCTAAGGACGTCCGCCAACTACTTTCATCGTCTTTCTTGTTTTACATATTAGTCGAGTCGAGTCAAAAATAGTCTGATCGTCTTTTCTTACAGTGAATATGTAAAATAGTCTTGGAATCCATCCAATTTTAACACAACCAATGCTAACCCTATGCAAATGCATTATGTCTCAATAATTACACACCATAGCATAGCAGCATAGCAGCATAGTTACATACGCGATGTTGTAATTACGGTATCATAACACATTGATTTTAAGGGATCTTTTGTCGCTGATGAAAGTTCATATATACAAAACGCAAGACCCGTCCATCGAGCGGTTGTCTCAGCAATGATTTACATCGCGTGTCAGACATATATCACAAGAGCCTGCTGTGTGAATAACATATTTACGGAATGCGGTTTTGAGAGAGAGGAAGATTCAACAAAAGTCCCCAAGCTGCATGATAAAGTAACCGTAGACTTTAAAACAAATACGTACTACGTTTAATATTGTAAAGTAAAATTGCATTGAATATTCGTCTCGCAAATAACGATTAGAACAATAAGCAGTTTTAAACTCTGGCATTATAGTATACTTATATACATGCATAGCGTAGACGACCAATTATGACAATGATACCCATCTTAATGCTGAAATTATTCGTGTTTTATTAAAGACCAACCTATACAATAAAGTATGAATAAGTTATATATGAAAAAATATCTGCTTTATTTACACCGACACTTCAATTTGAACTGTGAAACATGGACAACCGATTGTTAAAATACTAAGCAGATACAAACGATTTGCATTATAACAGTCGGCATCTCATTTCCAATTTCTCAATACATAAATGAGCCATTCCACGAGAAAACCAACATTATGGACTGTGCGTGATGTATCGATCCAGATCAGCCCGCGCAGTCCGCACAGGCTAATCCGGGCCGACACATTCCGTCTTAGGGGTATAGATTAATGATTCCTGAAACAGAAAATCAACAGGAAGCGAAAAGTATATGTCCGGGTTAGCTTGTGCGGCATGCTTATGCTGATCCGGGTCGATACTTTACGCAGAGTCCACACTGTTGGTTTTCTCGCGGAACGGCTCCAATTATCTATATTTAGGCGGTGCTCCAGGAAACCAATCTGCTCGTTCATCCATGCTTAGGAACCAAGTGGATTATGTTTTTTTCAGAAATTTCCTGAAACCTTCTTTTACTAATTAACGAACAGTGAAGATCCTGATCAAGATCTGGTAATACATTTGTTTTCGGAGAGTGCTGCTCATTTTTTATTTAACAATGCACAGGGGTTTAGCAAACTAGATTCTGATGAAAGTGGTCTTGAATCTCGTGCATTCTCCTATTGATTTGCCACAACTAGTGCAACTCATATTTAAAGTGCAGCATATTTAAACTGTGTTAAAAGTGATGAATTGTTTTCATTTCAGCAACAATCACGGTACCTCCATGGCAGTAATTCACGACATCCTAAACAGAAGAATGCCGTCAGAGTGTGTTAGTTTTAATATCACTGGACAGACCTGTATCCTTTAACAGTTTGATCGAGTATGGGAAATACAAATTGTACTCAATGGCACAGCGTCGGAATGCCAGTAAACGACAACGTGTGATGTTGATTGCGGTCGTAGAGATTTTGATAATGATGATGATGATAATTGGTTATGATGATGACGATGAAACCGTTGATGATGATAATGATGACGATGAAACCGTTGATGATGATAATGATGACGATGATGATGATCATGGATATGGTGATGATAAGAATGCTGTTGATTTTGATGATGGTGACGACGATAATGGATGATGGTTTTGATGAGATGTAGATGTTAGTAATTGTAATGCTGATGTGATGATTTATATGAAGGCGACGACACCAGTAATGAAATACTTATAAAAAGTAATGCAACGACGGTTATTTGGCAAAAATGTCACAGTTCCAGTGATTTAATAACCTGGTGAAAAATATAGAAGTAAGAGATATGCATTTATTCGTCTCAAGTGTGTCATTGCATACAAAGTCCGTCAAGAACTGCATATATTTTAATATGTTTGTTACGCTTGTTACGCTTGGAAATTGCGACGTCGCGGCACTGGGAAATTGTATTTTGATACGTCAAGAGAAAGGTGATCCTTACATAGTAACACAGAAGCCACGCTTTAGGCATTGATGACATGTTTTTCTTGGTTTCCCCACCAATTTTCTACATGTAGTATTTTTTAACCGTACCATTGCGTATGTGGGGTTATAATTTAATGTTAAAGGTCAAAGAAATCCGTCGGTTTATCCATGATCTATACGGAAAGGTGTGCGAGATAACGGACCGTCTAATTGGCAGAGATACTTATTACAGTTTATAATCCCGTAGATACTAGGTCTGAACGACATAATCCAGGTGGCGGCCGCTGTCGTCACTTCGTTGTTTTTTTTAAACAAAGTTTCTTTTGTTCTTCAATAAATCCAGTGCCTCATCAACCCCAAGTATCAATACTGTTTGCTGCTGAAATTAACTTATATTCATATTTATATATTAATTTAATTTAAACTTATTAAAGGTGCCAGCATTCGAGTCCCGTGATGAGCGGGTTCTGACTTTGGGATTTTTCCACACAAACGGCGCGAGTACTGGTTAAGTCTCCAGGAAGTGATAAGTATAATCTCAACCGTGATTAGTATAAGCTGAAAGCTTGTTTCGCAATCGATGTAAAATAAATAAGTTTAAACTAACTCTATAACATAATTGTAATTTTGGTTTTAACATTTCGTCATCAGATATTTTCAAAGAAAACGACGCTAAAATAGCCAATAACTTAATATGAAACCAGATGAAGAATTATAAAGCACGGCTAATGACTTTCAAAATGTACAAGAAGCTTAACAGTTGTCAAAGCCACGCAATGTGATACAAAATTGCAGTATTTCATGAAAGCATTTGCTATGGAACATGGAAAGTCTCAAAATGTTAAAAACATGATTAATGTTAAAACCACCATTTTTTAAACGTTCAAGCAAAATGTGGTGCTAAACTCTATCATTCGCTAGCAGCTTTGTGCTAAATTGTCTTATAAATATACATTCCAAAAGGAATGTAAAATGAACAGTTTATATGAAGAGTAGAATGCATAAATATTTTGACATATTTATGTATTTTTCCAAAGACAAATCACTTCTGTTAGAAGCAATGATATTTATAGTTGAAAATAGTTCGCATCTGGAGTTTTGTTTGGTTTCCCTTCCACATGCTTTAACGTTTCTTACGAATGTTTAACCATTACGTGTACCATCTTTGTATGGCAAATAATTGGTATAATGTGTCCTTGCCGAGCCCCGGTAGCTCATTCGGTAGCGGAGCGGCGGGCTGTCAATCCAGTGAGTTCGAACCCTAGCTACGCCAATTATCTTTCCGATGTTTGACAACAAACAATGCGACAAGCTTCATTCATCTTCCACTAACGCGCTAAACGTACCTGCGTAGAAAGCAGCAAGTTGCTTGGAAAGTTTACTGTGTGGAGAAATGTCTGGTAATGGAACCACAACAAACTGGAACCGGTTCCAAAAACGTAATTCCACGACTCATTGTGTCAAGGCAATAAACTGATTCTGTTATTAATCAAATAAGCGAACAAAGTATAAGGTTTAAACAGAATACATCATATTCCTTTGCAGAAAAATAGATGATACAGCGAGAAATGATAGTTTCCGTTTTGCGCCAGAACATATGAAAACTTACCTCGATGGTCTTTACATAACTACTATATTTGCAGGATACTCTTTATATCACGTTGAGAGACCAACGTCGTAATTTGTATTGATTTGTTCAGAGCTCTAGAAAAGTGGCTTTTTGGATGTTCTAAAATCCTTATTTGACCTTATAACCCTATGTTGTGGGTACTCAAAAGAAGCGTCTCTTTTGAGTAACCACATCATAGGGTTTGGTTGGATGATAAGAGAGATATTGAAGGGTAAAGAGCTGTATATGTGTAAACGGTGTCCGAACTATCGACAGAAGCAAGTTGAAATTATGGTAAGCAGTGAAACCCTTATTACACGTCACGAAGCTGTCTGGGAGTTCAAGCGCTTTCCTACTGTTCAGTTATAACTTATCATTTGAACCGTTCCATTAGGAGAAAACTAACATTATGTGTAATGTGTCGACCCAGATCAGCGTGCGCAGTCCGCGCAGGCTAATCCGGGTCGACACATTCCGTCTCTGAGGGATCGAGGTATATAGTAATGATTCATGAAACAGAAAATCCACAGGAGGCGAAATAGTCTGTCCGGGTTAGCTTGTGCGGCATGCTTAAGCTGATCAGGGTCGATACTTTACGCAGAGTCCACAATGTTGATTTTTCGCGTGGAACGGCTCATATGATGTATCGGTGTCTTACTAATACTAGGTTATCACATGTGCTTTACCCAAAGACACATCGCCATGGATTGGTTACGAACGCCAACGGGTAAGCATGTAATTTCATGGCTGGAAATGTGAACATTCGAATCATATTATATCATTTATAATAGTCTGATCATGTTCCTTAGTGGATCGATTGTTTTGTCCTTTAAAACTATCTTAATGTCTCTTCGAGGAAATTCTAGATCCTTAAAAATACTGCGCAAATGTATATGATACCCACTATAGTGCCCACGTAATCCTTTGTATCCATACGGTTGGGGCCATTTGTGTGGTATCCATATAAGACGCCATGCCCAACCAGTAATCTATATGATATAATAGAAGGTTAAATAATATCAAATCCAAATTTCAATAAATCTGGATCAAAGTCCTTATATTACGCAATTACGCGACGAAATGCGACCTGATACCCCATATGTGAAACCTATACCGTGAATGCAACATGTTGCGTGCTGTCTTAGATCTATAAACTAATAAATAACTCTTCTCTTCAAAAACAGACAATATTTCATGCCGAAGATAGCAGATAATCCCTTGAAAAGATTGTGTGGAAAAAGTATGAATTGCTCAAAGCATGCAATTTCATCTGTCTCTACAAGATATTCATCTACTTATAATTCTAAATTCTAATCTTTCAAATATTACATACACAGTGTCCTCCTCTGGTTATTTTAAGGCAATGTTTTCAATTATATTAAATAGTTATATTTCCATTTACACAGTTTTTCAATGTAATTTTGCACATTTTTCATATATGATTTCAAAGTCGGTTGTAACGGGTTTGTAGTAACTGGGAAAAGGTTTTATGTCCAGTTGTACTCGTCTACTGTCTTCTAGCGACCATGCCGATCTTCCAGATAATTCACAAGTTCCACTAGAAGTGTCTGGTGCATACTTGATAAGTCTGATAAGCCTGCTTTTGGGGCAGGCAAAGACAGATCTGGGTCTTCGCTGCAGTCTAATCCTGATCTAAAGTGTTCGCTATTCATTAATACGTTTTTAGCAGAGACTAGTACAACATGTAGTGTTAATACATGACGTGATAATGGTATCTGTTTGTGGAATCTAGCGAGATGGGGGTTAATTTAGGGACGAATGATAACCGAAGATTGCCGAAAGGTCATGACGCGAAAGTTGTAACATGACTATATAGTCATGGGCATCGTCGGACATCTTAGGTTGTTGTCTCCGCTACGCTCCAAACACCACGTTTGGAGCCTAGCGGAGTCAACAACCGTCGGTGTCCAACGATGAGTCATGGGTGATGCTCAGAACGTTTGTTCCCAAGGGTCCTGTTTTTGGATCAAATAACCCTACGTTGCTTGACAGAGATTTGAGGTGTTGCTTGTTTTGTTGCGAGGTATACACCCGAACGTTATACTTATGTGGTTGAAATAACGTCATCATCCGTGAATTTGGGTTATCACCATTTTTCAAGTCGATACTAATTACATAACTCATATTGAACCAATCTTCATTACTTACTATCCGACTAAAGAAAAACATATCAAATGCAGTTAACATTAACACTTTCCTACATGCAATCGCTTTGTGTCGCATCCACCGTACATGACGTTATAGAAACATTTTGAAAAAAATGATAATTGTTCATAACGAGTAATTTCTCCAGTTGCCACAAAATGTTCAATTCTATTCAATGAATTATTCTTTATTTAAAAAGAGAGCGTACGTGTATTTGCCTAGATATTTTCAAAGTTGTTCACTACAGAGTGTGTGTTTGTTAGAAAATGGTTAATTTATCAAGGTATGTACTAAGTGTTAAAAAAGAATTATGCACAAAGACGCAGGGCAATAAGGGTGAAAGAGGAAGGAACACAAGCTGCTGGCAAAAACTGACGAGGAAACAAAAACAACCCTCCTTGTGCGGTATTGCTCTCTTTTTCCTCAGATTGTGGACGCCTTCATCCGAGTACTGTGTTTCAAATTAGACTCAATTACATAATTTGAAACTCAATCATTTAAGCATTAATAAATGATACGTTAATTATCCTTATTATAAGGAAATATATCACATATATCACAAATGAATTCACCGGGTGCATGCTGTATACTCGGTTTACCTCAGGTATGAGAGAATCTGTCGCGATTGCGTTATTTCAGTGTGACATCTAACGTATCCGGGTCCGTTGTTCGACAGCGAGTCTAGTTCTAAATTAGAAGAATGTTCTAAATGCAACAAACAGCGTTAAGCTAATTTTCGGATTGGCTATATACAACTTTGCTAATCAGAAATGTCATTATATGTTGTTGTTGTTGTTGTTGTTTTTTAAATAATACTATAAGGGTCATTTTCAGAGGTCCAGGTAAATAGGGGTGTTCAGTTCTTTTTCCCACAATATCTCTCTTATTATCCAACTAATCTCTATGATGTGGGTACTAAAAAGAATCGTCTCACCGAGACGATTCTTTTGAGTACCCACAACATTGGGTTTAAGTGTCAAATAACGAGTTTAGAAAGTGCAAAACGCCGCTTATCTAGAAGTCAGACTGGGTTTACTTAGAAAGGTAAGTGAATACGACCCATGGTGTGTTACGATACAGACAGATGGACATTTATACTGGTCATTCATCGTGTACAGTTAACCCCTTTCCCACATAAAAGAAATCTGCTGTAAACAACTTTGGACACATGTAAGCAAAAATATGGAAAATATCTGTAAATAAAGGTGTAAGTATTGACAGGAGCATAGATCCCTGGAATTGAATATAATTAAAAACAGTTTGCTTCCAAAAGGAGACATTACTCTTTACAAAGTGTTCTCATTTTGCCACAATCTTTCCAAACGCCGTTTGCTGTAAATGCGTCAAAAAACGTCTACAAGTTTATCTTCCAACATAACATGCATTTTGTATGAATATATATAGTTAAAACATGCATAAAGACTATTGTACTTGACAGACGTTTTGCAACATAAGTATGTCAATTGTTCAAAGTGAGGCTCACAGTAAACAGCCAAACTTTCGATGAGAATGTGTAAGCATTTTATAGTGCTGGAAATACTAAGAAAGTGCGTATTTGTATCGTTAGTATAAAACAAAAATGAGTTTCTTCTTTTATTTAAGTTTATTGTATTCTACTGATGAAGGAGTATACTATAACAGTTTAACAGTTTATTGATTTCTAGTATTCAAAGGCCACCGGCCCACAATACAATCATTTGGAGCAGTGAAAATATAGTAAATATATAACACAAATACAATGCAATACACAATATTATAATAGCAAAATGAATGTGAAAATATCGAACAGGGCATGCACATACTACAAAAGTATAAAATAAAAAGAACGTGTTTTTGCGATTATATATGTTATTTCTATTGTTACTATTGTAAGAAAGTAAAAGTACCTTAAAAAATAAAACAGATCTTTCTCTCTCTCGCCATGGGTGCATAACAAGATCAACTTTCCTACTTTAAGCTAGTTTCTGCTTCGCACACAAATGTTAATGACCACTATGGTTATTTATTAACAAAACAAAAAAACACGTTCAATTCACGTCTGAGATTACATTTTCAAATGAAATGAAATTGAACAAGATACGTGTTGAAATGCCTAATGAATAGACGAGATAGGCGGAGACACACTGAAGTAATTGTATAACATTGCTACATTGATCATACGACATTTGGGAAACGTCATAAAGACGACTGACATTCGGATATTTGCGATCAGTGCATAACCAGATTAGCCTGTGCATTGGCGCAGTCTAATAAGAATCCTTTCTGTTCGACATTTAACCGTACTCGCTTCTTTGAGACCATTTGGAGAACGGCCATCACCAAAGACCAATGATATAGTTAGTGTATGTAATTTGATAGAAACTGTGATTAATTTTAAAACCTCTGAAGGTCTGTTTTTACGTGGTCTGAATCATTTAATTTAGGGCCGACTAACAAATCTGGGACTCATTACAACTTCATTGTCTGTTTTAACCCTTTCTCACATACAATAAATATGCAGCACACGATTTTGAAAACATTTACACTTAGCATATAAAAAACCTCTGTAAATGAAAGAATAATTACTGGAAAAAAAAAGTTGAAAACATTGTGGCAAAAGGTGAAATTGTTCGTTTTGAGCAATTTCTCCTTTTGTCACAGTGTTTTCAAAAGCCGTCTGCTGCAGATGCGTCAACAAGCGTAGGGAAAGTGTTAATTTACGGACGACTAACAAATCTGGGACTCTTGACAACTGCATCGTCTATTTTAAGAGACAGCCATTTCGATCAGTTTCGGTTTTCTCCAATTAATCCGATTGTTCCCGGGAGCAAAACAAAACATGTTCTTTAATTATGTTATACACAGAAAATCTGGTAGTTTGTTCTTTTACTATGTTTGCTTTCAACTGGTGTTAAATTTTTTTGTTTTTTTTTTTCAATTTGTTGCTTGTCTACTTTTAGCATTTTTTAACACAATGTGATGTGGTCGTTTATCTTTTGATATTACAGGGTCCTGAATTCGATACAGGCGCACATTTTACAAAGTTCTATTTTCAATTTGTTGCTTGTCTACTTTTATCATTTTTAAACACAATGTGATGTGGTCGTTTATCTTTTGATATTACAAGGTCCTGAATTCGATACAGTCGCACATTTTACAAAAATCACCGAATCCTGTGACAATATTCTATATAACTATTTTCCCCCATTATACTCGTGTATCTTATGTGTTTGAACTTAGCATTAAACAGCTTTGTTGAGTATTAATTGAATCTTCAGACGGCTAATAGAAATAAAAATCGCGTGAGGAAAGGAAGAGAACAGTGACGAGAGCTTGGGATGACCACGAAGTTGGATACAACAAATCGGCAGCGGACAATTTTGACAGCGACTAAAATATGGAAACTCACTAAATGAAAAAAACACTTTATATACAGCTGAACCTGTGTATAAAGATCACCCATTGAATGGCAATACCCTGGTCTTTTTTCACAGGTGGTCGTTAATAGCAGGGTCATTTATGCAGAAAATTATTAATTGGGAAATTAAAAGGGTGGTTGCTATAGACAGGGAATTGCTAAGCAAAGGTGGTCTTAAGCACAGGTTTAACTGTATTGGAATATATTTGAAAGCATTGTTGGCAACGAAGAAATTATGCCTGATTACAAAAACTGCAAAAACATATGGAAACTCTACAAATTAGAGTTTTAATATTGAAAAGAGTTTAAAACAGTGCGGCAATGAGAGAAATTGCACATTATGAGCAAATTTCTCTTTTCGTCGCAGCATTTCGAAACGTCGTCTGCTAAATATGCTTCAAAATACGTCTGCGAATGGGTAAGGATTAAACTTTGTAAGTTAACACATATTTTTATGGATTTATTAAAATTATGTGTTTTCTTTGAACATTATTATCTCTTAAATCTTGATACGTACTTGAAATCAGACAACATAATAAATGATATTTCAACGATATATATTTTTCTATAAAAAATATATTTCTTGGTATATTCGGGAAATCATTCAGGACAAAGTTTATATGTATTACATGTAATACAACGTTATGGGATGCTACACATATGAGCCGTCCCAAGAGAAAACCAACATTATGGACTCTGCAGACCGCGCGGGTTATAATCTTGGCCGACATATTCCGTCTCAGGGGGGTAGAGGTATCGAGAGTAATGCTTCCTGAAACTGAAAATCCACAGGAGGCGTAAAGTATCTTCCCGGATTAGCATGCGCAACATACTTAGTCCGATCTGGGTCGATACATTAAGCAGAGTCCACAATGTTGATTTTCTTCTTCAATCATATGATTTTAAACGTGTATGTTAAATTAAAGTTGTAATTGTTTCAAGTGTGATTGGATATGGCAAATCTCTTAATGTGCAAGCACTTAAAAACTAACTTGTATCCCCTAATTTGATTATATATGCAATCTGGTTAAATATACAGCGTTTTAACCCTTTACCTCATATAGACGCTTTCTGACGCATCTGCAGCAGACAGCTTTTTGAAAACATAGTGACAAAAGAAGAAATTGCACAAAACGTGCAATTTCTCCTTTTGTCACAATGTTTTCCACTTTTTGTAATAGGTTATCCATTCAATTATGGAGATTTTCCATTTTTTGACAAAATACGTTCAAAGTCGTCTGCTGCAGAATTATCGTATGAGGGAAAGGGTTAAATCTTGATAGGTACTTGAAATCAGACAACATAATAAATGATATTTCAATGATATATTTTTTTCTATAAAAAAAAGGTTTCTTTGTATATGCGGGAAACCATTCAGGACAAAGTTTATATGTATTACATTTAATACAACGTTATCGGATATGAGCCGTCCCAAGAGAAAACCAACACTATGGACTCTGCAGACCGCGCGGGTTATAATCTTGGCCGACATATTCCGTCTCAGGGTGATAGAGGTATAGAGTAATGATTCCTCGAAACTGAAAATCCACAGCAGGCGAAAAGTGTCTTCCCAGATTAGCTTGTATGGCATGCTTAGGCTGTTCTGGGTCGATTCATTACGCAGAGTCCACAATGTTGATTTTCTTCTTCATATTATTTTAAACGTGTATGTTAAAATAAAGTTGTAATTGTTTTAAGTGTGATTGGATATGGCAAATCTCGTAATGTGCAAGCACTTAAAAACTAACTTGTATCCCCTAATTTGATTATATATGCAATCTGGTTTAATATACAGCGTTTTAAAACCTTTTAATTACAGAATATTTTGTAATACCTTTGTTTGAAATATTTTGGGTTTGCAATGGTATGTTCATATTATTTTTTAACTACTTCTCGTAAAATAATCACGATTGTTCCATGTACATATATGTACATGCACATGTGTGTAACTTACTATAAGCAAAATAAATATGTCTGCATGTAATAAAGTGTTCTATATTGTACTTTATCCTATGCCTGCACATGCTCTGGTGCAAATATATACAAGCGCAACTATAACACGACGGATTAAAATTTCATATTTGACGTACACATACTTGTACAGTACCAACTATGGTTATGGTAGGTATGTCAACGAAATAAAATGTGACGTCATTGAAATATGGTTTCACGTCATTTAAAATTCGGTAGTGGGGCGTAAATTCACACACCATTCATAATTTTATTTCGTGTTTAAATTGTATTATCTAATTATTGAAAATATCGAACTTTGTATATTGTTTCGTAAAAGTTATACTAGGTATGTAATCGAATGTAAATAAGTTTGCAGTAGCGATATATGGACTTATATTGTCTACTCGTAGCGGGGAAAAACTGACACCCCTCTCGACCGTCGGTCTCACGAGATATCAATGTTTCTTTATATATCAAATCTTATGCAGACGACTGCGAATATCTTTAGGAAAAATATATTGAACATATAAATGTATAATTATTGAATTAATTTGAAAACAATGGGGCAAAATGAGAAATTGCCCACGATGAGCAATTTATCCTTTTGTCGCAACGTTTTCACATGTATTCTATTTTGTATGCTTCAAAATGTGTCGGCATGTGGTAAAGGTTTAATGATACAATTATATTCGCAACGACTTAATTGGTAAATGTCCTGTAACGACATTATTAAAGTGAAAACTTAGAAAAGTTACATTGTCGTAAATATCAACGTAAAGTAAAAACTTAGAAACATTGCATTGTCATAAAGATCAGTGAAAGTGAAAACTTAGAAATATTACATGTACATTGTCATAAAGAGCAGTGTAAAAGGAAAACTTAGAAACATTACATTGTCGTAAAGAACAGCGTTTTCGATAACGTCGATCACGTATTTCTGTGTTACAGACGAGACTTTCAACGTTTTAGATTACGTCGATCATGTTTTGAAGTATTTCTGTGATACAGACAAGACTTCAAACGTTTAAGATGATGTCGATCAATGGTTGTAGTATTTCCGTGATACAGAAAAGAATTCCAACGTTTTCTATCACGTCGATTTGAAGTATTTCTGTGATATAGACAAGACTTTCAACGTTTTAAATGACGTTGATCATGTTTTGGAGTATTTCTGTGATACAGACAAGACTTCCAACGTTTTCGATAACGTCGATCATGTTATTAAGTATTTC
Organism: Serripes groenlandicus; assembly: GCA_031761405.1. Taxonomy (NCBI): domain Eukaryota; kingdom Metazoa; phylum Mollusca; class Bivalvia; order Cardiida; family Cardiidae; genus Serripes; species Serripes groenlandicus. The sequence goes on from JASEVX010000003.1 coordinate 86,715,004, forward strand.
TGTGATATAAAAAAGACTTCCAACGTGTTCAATGACGTTGATCATGTTTTGAAGTAGTTTGTGATACAGGCAAGATTTCCAACGTTTTCGATAACGTCGATCATATGTTGAAGTATTTCTGTGATAAAGACAAGACTTCCAACGTTTTAAATGACGTTGATCATGTTTTGAAATATTTCTGTGGTACAGGCAAGACTTCCAAAGTTTTCGATAACGTCGATCATGTTATTAAGTATTTCTGTGACATAGAAAAGACTTCTAACGTTTTCAATGACGTTGATCATGTTTTGAAGGATTTCTGTGATACAGGGAAGACTTCCATTGTTTTCGATTACGTCGATCATATTTTGAAGTATGTCTGTGATATAGACAATACTTCCAATGTTTTCAATGACGTTGATCATGTTTTCAAGTATTTCTGTGATACAAACAAGACTTCGAACGTTTTCGATGACGTTGATCATGTTTTGAAGTATTTCTGTGTTGCAGAAAAGACATCCAACGTTTTCGATAACGTCGATCATGGTTTCAAGTATTTTTGTGATACAGAAAAGACTTCCAACGTTTTCGATGACGTTGATCTCGGTTTCCGTGATATAGACAATACTTTGACCGTTTTCGATAATGTCGATCATATTTTTAAGTTTTCGGTCACTTCAATCATGTGTTGTATTCTTTCTGTGATACAGAAAATACTTCTAACGTTTTCGGTGACGTCGATAACTTTATAAGGTATTTTTCATACAGATAAGATTCCCCACGTTTTCGATGACGTCAGTCATGAGTTGTTGTCTTTCGGTAATAGAAACAATATTAAAACGACGTTTTCAATGACGTTGATCATGTTTTCAAGTATTTCTGTGATACAGAAAAGACTTCCAACGTTTTCGATAGCGTTGATCATGTTTTGAATTATTTCCCTGATGCAGACACTATTTGCAACGTTGACGATGACGTGAGACTTTCAACGTTTTCGATGACGTTGATCAAATTGTGTAGTACTTCCTTGAAACAGACAATATTTGCAACCTTTTTAGACGACGTCGATCATGTGTTGGAGTATTTCCGTGATACAGACGAGACTTCATACGTTATGGGTAATGGCGTCGATCGTGTTTTGTAATATTTCCTAGAGACAGAAAATAGTTACAACGTTTACGAAGACGTCGATCATGTGTTCTAGTATCTCCGTCACGATACAGACAAGATTTGACGTCTTTGCAGGCGGACACTTTTAAAAAGAAAAGAGATGTAAAAAAATGATTATTAAATTGGGTTAAGAAATGTCTCCCTTTTAGTCTATGTTTCCAAATACATATACGTGTTAAACTTATACGTCTTATTTTCCAGTTGTGTTTGTTTATTCTTCATCTGGTGTTCAAAGCAGATGATTCTTGTGGACGACAGTGGTGCAGAGGTAGAGCACCGGCCCATTATACCAAATGTCCCGGGTTCGAGTCCCGTAATGATCGGATTCTGAATTTGTGATTTTTCCACACAAAACGGCGCGAGTACTCTTTAAGTCTCCAGGAAGCAGATAATCGAGCATGATTAATATAAGCTGAAAGCTTGTTTAGCAATCGATGTAAAATAAATAAGTTTAAACTAAAACAGATGATAATAACAAACGATCAATGTAACTATATGAGCCGTCCCGCGAGAAAACCAACATTGTTGACTCCTCGTAAAGTATCGACGCGGATCAGCCGAAGCATGCCGCGCAGGCTTACCCGGATAGGCACTTTTCGCATCCGATGGATTTTCTGTTTCAGGAATCATTACTCTACACCTCTATCCCCTTGAGACGGAATGTTTCGGCCCGGATCAGTCTGCACGGACTGCGCAGGCTGATCTGGGTCGATACAGTACGCAGAGGCCATACTGTTGGTTTTCTCGTGGGACGGCTCATATGGCTTTTATTACATAATTTAACCTCCGTTCGAAAATAAAAACGGCTACAGCTTTTATTTTTAGGGGGTGGGGGGGTAAGTGTTAACAAAGAGTAGAAAAACTATTCTGTTCGTCTGTTTTGACCGTAAAATTAAATGTGTTTAAGCATGAAATAGGCCCTTCAAGTCATATCCCGATATCTATTGTGATTTGTGCATGTTTTCCCCTGACTTTCATTCTTCTAGAAGATTTATTAATTCTTAATTAAAGGCTTGTAAGTATATATAAATATATATTGGTATAACATAACTAATTGTGTACATGTTTATATGTTTCTCCTCTATGGCAAATTCCCCTTTCCATAATGTTTTGTAATGGGGTGTGGCAGTAAAGTGTCCGAAAGGCTATATACCATTCTGGGAAGGGTTAGATGATTTATTTTGTTCACGGTACAATACAAAAGATTCTTTTGAATTAGACCACTCAGCTCCCATTTGCATACAGTTTACGATCGCTTGATTTCGTGTTATCCTCGTACATAAAGAAGTAATGGTTTCATCTCGCTGTTAGGAACAAAATGGCGAAACACAATATTGAATTATTCGGAGAAGAGCTAACTACATTTATTTTTACTAATCCATTAGTTAGCATTGAGACACATTATCAGAAAAGGGAAAAAATGTTTTTGTTTTTCTACATATACATACGATTTATGTTCCATTGTCTCCATTAGAATACATTTCCATATCTTCTGACTAGGAGCAGGTAACTTGACTAGTACGCGAACATGAGAAAACAGAAAAATTATCTGAAGTTGAAATTGGGCGCTTTCGAATTAAATATGCCTTATTCTACATGCGTATTTTAAGATCTCCTTCGACAGAACAGGATCTGCAAATGTACAAAAGTTAACTGAATCACGAAAATCCTTTCCTGTAATAGGGATAATGAAAACTTGAGGAAAACAAATAAATAATATTATGTACATTTTTTTTATAATATTATTGAGTGTTGGTGGTGGTTGGTGGTCGTGGCGATGATGTTATCGAAAGTAAGTTTAAATTCTTAGAAACAAATACAAATACACATACGAATGAAAATAATACCGTTGAATTGGTCAATATATTGACATAATGTTTGTATATTAGTCGGTTAAACCAGGGACAGTATATTACATGTAATATAGTGTCCCTGGTTAAACACTTTGTATGAATAAACTTTATAATTATGAAATTTTCAACCACTTGGTTTTAATCAAGAAACACAGACAGAAAATGATTTAAAAGCACTTAAATTTCATTTTTGTTTTTGTATCTTGATAAAGACGAAGTGGTCGAAAAATCTATTTTTATGTTCCTGGGTTTCTGCGTGTTTTTTTCGTTTGTTTGTGTTATAGATAAATAGATGGATTTAAATTGACTTATACAAATACATGTATCTCATCATTTAAGTACATTTGTAACATGGACAAATGTATACGTGAACATCGAATAGTAATCCGAAATAACTTGAAGTTCACTAGTTTTAGTATGACTCATAAATAGCTTATACTAAATTAATAAAATGTAACCATAAATGCTAAAACTTAAAGCAGTTTAATAGAGTGTGAATATAACAATTGTTGAAAGATACATCTTATACTATATTCATAATGTTATATATGTGTGTGTGAGGGATGTATTTTTGGGGTTTATTTGGTGATGTATGCGTGTCTTATTTTTCTATGCATCTGTTTTTTCTTTAAATTCAGATTCTTTAGTATTGGAAATAAATCAAGAGAATTAATGAAACTGTATACAGGGGCGGGTGGAATAAAGAATAATGATCTTAATTGCATGACATTTTTTGAAAAACAAATAACTTATGAAATAAATTTATTATTTAATTTGTAGGGAGTAATTTGTGTGTTGTCGTTGAACTTTGTAATACCAATTTCCATATATTGCATACATTTACATATTTACTACTGTCTCTAAAGACACAAATGTACGCTTTTTGTCGGATTATATTCCATATGCTAATACATGATAGAAATACATATACGAAACAGAACCATTCGTGTGTAAAGATTCCCTAACTCAAAGTGCACATTAATGATAATATACAAATTTGCCGAACTGTATCATAACTAAACATTAGAGACTCTCTCATATTCCACGGATTATACGTTTAATTTCCATCTGAGTAATTTTTGTGTTTTTTCCCTTTTTCCAAATAGTTGGTCCATTCTCACATATATGCGACTTTTGACTCTCTGTCTAAACATACCTATAATGGCGTAAGAAATCGTCAAATAAATATTAACCTTTAATGAAAATAACCGCCCATATTTTGTTGTTATTATTTCAGGCATTTATTTCAACTCTGTATAAGAAATATACAAACGCATTTTTCAGAAGATTCATATTTTCCACAGATGTTTCTAAATCCAGTAACTTTTTAAAACAATTTGGTAACGAGTAATTGGTAAATAAATACGCTTTACTCTTTGAGATGAAAAGAAAAACGACAATCTAAAAAATGCCCAAACATAACTAACCCTAATTATATGCTGCCTACATTTATTGAGCATATTTTGGTTGGTGGAGTCTTTGGTATATTAAACGATAATAACAGGGAAAAGAAACATATATATAGAACATTTCTACAACTCACAATGTTCTGCAATCATTTGTTTACTTTCAAACTTATGTTGTAACTTAAAAGGAATAAAATCTATATCAGGGTGATATCCACTACAAATATAGAAGACATTGCATGTATGCAATATATTATAAAAAGGCAATATATAGGCCTTGTCTAAGTTGAGAGATTGTGGCCAAACCCTTTTGCCTATATATTCTATTACTTTTGTACTACTGTATGTTTGTAATTTGTACATGTATATTGGCAATAAAATATGATTAAAATAAATATCTATGGGAAACAACAGTAAGTCAAAAAACAGATAAAATACAAAAAAAAAAAACGTCATACAAATAATTATTTGTAATTTACATATTAAACATTTGTAGAAGTGGCGGACCCTCACACCCTGAAACAACATAAGGCAACCGGCCAATGTTCAAAAAGTATGGTGTTTGAATATAGTTATGGTTGAACCTAATAACACAGAGCGGCGTTGGCAGTTAAAATGTGTTTTGTCTCTAGGTATTGTGTTTATGTATAGCCTGTATATCAATTCACTCTGGGTTTTCGAACCCGCAACCTTCATTCATTTCTATTGAACAGATAGACCCTTTACCGACTGAGCAACATGGATTCGGACTCATTTGAGCCGACAATTTTAAATCAACATTTCACAGAGGTTAAAATAAATGACTGTACTGTTTGTTGTGATTATAAATTTTCTTTTAATTTAAAATGTAATGCTTTTCCACATACAATAGTTCTGCAGCAAACGACTTTGAAAATATCTGAACAGAATTGTAGAATATATTTGTAAATGAAAGTATGAATATTCAATAAAGTTGAACACATTGTGGCAAAGGGAGAAATTGCTCTTTTTTTAGTAATTTCTCCTTTTGTCACAATATTTTATGAAAGTCGTCTGCTGCAAAGGCGTCAGAAAGCGTCTATATTTGGGACACGTTTAACTGATATTAAACATGCCGTGAGAATACTGGTCGCAAAAAAAAGAAAAGATTTTAAGCATATCATAAGTAATACAGCAACCGTGTGTAAGCAAATTTAAATTAGAAACTTTAACGGATTTTCAGCCATGAAAATATGATAACTGGTATGCCTCGAATCCCGTGGGTCGTGTTGCATGGGATGAGATATGATATTTGCGATGTAAACAGAGCGTCCGCGACATAATTACTGGCAAAATCTATCCATCATTATTAACGTTAAAACACACATTTTGAATTAATCAATTTGGCGCGAAAATAATTGCATTTCGTGCATAAGCTTAAACTAGCAATTTCTTTAGATAGAAATTTCGGCTGCAAAAATGGAGGCAAGCTGAGGATTTTTGTCTGCAGGGAAAACTCCGTAATTAAAACGAAAAACGTTTTGTTTTTTTCTTGTTCGGATGATTTTTTTTTTTACTGTCTTGCCATCGTCTTTAGTTGCTTGTTATTTCTCAGATCCACAAAAAAAAGCGGGTAATTTCAACATCGTTGGATTATGTTAAGCGGACCCATTCATTTTTGAACAACCAATAGATTTTCATTTGTTAAGTTAGAAGTATTTCGATTTGGATAATTACAATTGATTCAAAGATCTTACCTTGCAATACATTGATCGTACTTAGTTCACTGAAGGGTACTTTTTAAAAGTAGTAGTACTTAACCCGTGATAAAATCATTGATACAACGAAAACGCATTATTCCCCATCCCCCCTCCACTAACAAAATCAACCCAATCGAATTGATACAGGAAGATAAAATGTTTTGTATATGTTCGAAAGATCGTTCGTTTATATTTCCAATAACCCGTATCCCACTACATTCAATCATCTGGTATCAACACCATTAGTTTGAAATATGTTCTTTCAAAATGGACCATTTTGCGATTAAAACTTAAGCATTGGAACCGGTGCTATCGTGCCTGATCTTACAAATATGCGACACGTCTAATTTTGTCCTGGTCGTTATTTCTTCTCTGGTTAGATATCGTTTAAATAATTACATTGACGTTCAGCTAGTGAATCTACAGTTTTCTTATTTGTCAGGCTCAAAAACTATAAAAAAAAGTTTAATCTGTGCTCAGAATTTGTGCTCAAGTATCTGATTGGTCAGAAGCAAATCTGTTCTCCAAATTGACAAATCAGAAGCCTTGTTTTGGAGCATGGAGTTCATTTCTGAGCACTGAGAACGTTTTCAGAGTTTTATAGTTTCGGACCCTTCTCAAGAAGATGTATTTTTTTCTATATAAGACATACGCGAACGGTGAAGACTCTGGATGAGACTGTTATTTTGCGCAGACTCACCTAAGTCTAGATGGTACGCAGTTATATGCATAAATATGCCAAATCGCAATTCGTGGGTCTAATATAAATAGAATGTATTTCCGTTTTAGACGACTGTTTACGTGCTTTAACAAGTTCAAGTTCAAAGTTCAAAATGTAACAGACAGGGTGGTTTTTTTAAATCGTCAAATGACTTTCTATGAGTATTTATAATAAAAACGGCATTTGACATCCGCCTCTATAAATTGATAATGAATACGAAAAGTCTAAATACAGCATCCTTTTCCCTAAGGGTATAGTATTAGCAATATATATGTTCAGACGAAGACGAAGAAGGAAGAAAGAGAAGAAGACGAAGATGTAGGAAACGAAATAGAAGAAGAAGAAAACGAAGAAGAAGAAGAAGAAGAAGAACAACAACAACAACAACAATACAAATAAGAAAGACGACAATGTTACCATGATTCAAACATTTAATGCCAATATGTATATTATTAAATCTATTACAATTGCTCAGCAAATGTTTGATATTTGTTATAACATTTCATTTGGTGATACAAATAACCAACAGTTTCTAGTTGATGAAAATAATTGCATGTCAAACAATGTCAAACATGATAATCTATATATATTACCATAAAGGTCAGGTCAATGTTGTCGTATAATACGCAAATATCACAGTGTGATGAGGCTACCTTGCCTTCATGCAGTTCAATCAGGGTATCCACTGTTCGCTTACCAGTTATACACATATTAATATTGAAGTTTCAGGAAAAATGTAATCGAATGTATATATTATTATTGATTATTGTAATAATAACAAACCTTCACTAATGTCTCTTAAAACAAAGTTTAGCTGACAAGAAATCTTGAAAAACCTTTGCTTTAATAATATTACCTAATGACGGTATCAATATACTTTGTATATTTATAATAACACTTTCTTATGGAGTTGAAAACAGTGTGGAAAATAAGGAAAAAGCGTTCGTTTTCAGCAATTTCTCATGTTGCCTCTTTTTCTTTTCAAAGCTTGAATTATCGTACTCATTTTCCCGCATACAATCGCACTTTGGTACCTCTACAGCAGTCGACTCTTTAAAATAGTGTTACAAAATGGGAACTTTCTCATTTTGCCATCTCATTTTTTTCACATTATTTCTATTCAAACATTAAAATTTCATATACAGAGAGATTTCGCCAATATTTATTTTAAGTTGTATACTGCAGATTTTGTTTTATGTGGGAATGGGTTAATGTGCTACACATCTTCTGTATGAAGAAAAAACGTTACCACAGGTTGAGAATATTGAATAGTAAATACTAAGACCGAACAAGCTTAACCCCCTCGTATTATTTAAGTAATGGAGAAAATATGCAAATCAACCAGTCATTAGATTTAAACATACCAAACTCGTTCGTTCGATGTAGTTCAACTTGCTTGTTACAAAGAGTTTCCGTTATTGTACTATTGAACGATTGTCGTTGATAGAGGCTTATTGTTTGTTTCGTTGTAATATCGAAATACATGTATATTTTCACGGAGTGAACACAACAAAGTGTTATTTCCACAAGTAGTTATATACCATGATTTCATTAACCCTTTCCCACATGCAAAATATCTGCAGCAGAAGACATTGAAAACATAGTGACACAAACCTGAAAGATCTCCATAAAAGATAGCTTGATTGTTTAATAAAGTTGAAAAACATTGTGGCCAAAGGAGAAATTGCTCGTCATGAGCAATTTCACCTTTTGCCACAATGTTTTCGAAAATCGTCTGCTGCTATTGTGTCAAAAGATGGGAAGGGTTAACATTGAAATGTTTTGGTGTTTACGAATGAAATATATCTTGAGCTGACATCTAAAACAAACGTATACGAGCTTTGCTACGCGAACAACACCATTAACATTATCAATATACACGGTGAAAAACAACAACATTAACCCTTTCCCTCATACGACAATTCTGCGGCAGACGACTTTGAACATATTTTACCAAAAAATAGAAAATCTCTATAATTGAATGGATAACCTATGACTTAAAGTGTAAAACATTGTGGCAAAAGAAGAAATTGCTCGTTTTGAGCAATTTCTTCTTTTGTCACTATGTTTTCAAATAGCCGTCTGCTGCAGAGGCGTCAGAAAGCGTCTTTATGAGGGAAAGGATTAACGTTATCAATACACACGGTGAAAAAAACCCAAACATGGCTGCACTTCCATGCTGAAGAATAAGTATGGATACTGCTTTATATAAGTTTCTTGAAACATTGTGTGACAGATTGACGAACAGTGCAGAGATAGATAAGACTGCACTGATGAGCTGGCTGATCTGGATCTCGCATTGTGCCATTCACATTTCCTGTTTTTGCTAATTGCATGCTGTTGTCTTACTAGTTACATAATATTATCGCTTGATAATTGTCACTGTTGGAAACAATGACTATATCAGGATATAATCATCTGATATAATGATATCAATAATCCGCTGAACACATCCTATGAATACAATGTCGAAGCATCAAAGACTTCAAGGAAATCGTCCAAAATGCGGGAAATTGTAATAAACGTCCATGCATTCTTTTTAGTTTGTGTATATTTCCATATACACATAACATAGTACATATTGGCATTACATTTTCCGAGTCAACCAGTTGTAATAAAGTATTTTTTATATAATTACCGTACAACATATGGGGACAATTTAAAATGATGTATCCCGGACTTAATCCTAATACACAAATGTGTGTTTTACTTAACATCTCGTTACGTTATTTACTGGGGGAGATATCATTATTTTTGGGAGAAAACACATATTTTCTTCATAAACGATTTAATCACATTTTATCTCGAATACAAGAATTGTAACAAATGAGCGCTTACACTAGTCCTGATCCGAAATCATAGCAATTTTTCATCTCTTTTTTTCCAATAATAAATGACCACGAATGATCCGCTTAAACATGAATCCGTTTCTTTCATGTTCGGTATTTTACGAGCAAGCATTATTTTTATAATAATCTGGAATTTTGAAAAGGCATAGAAAACAATTACCTTACCTTAGGCGAGCCGTAAATCTTGGTAGCTATATGGATTTTAGTGTAGAGCGGATAGCGAAAGACGTAAGTACATAGTTTTAGAAATACCAGCAGCGCAAACGGCCAATCGACGTGTATCCTCGCTTGCGCTGTCAACCAATCGTGTCGCCCCGTTTTATATTTACTGCCTCGATGAACCGATAACTGAAGAAAGTGGGCGATTTCTTCAACCACGCTCGGGAACGCCTTTAGTTTGAATTCGTTTCTCCGCATCTTCGGACACAAAATAAACAAATGCGTTTGATAGAGAAATGAAAGAATAATTTTGATAGAAAAAAAAAAGAAATAATGATGTAATAAGGAACTGGACAAGATAAACTATATATTTTTTTACTCACAATGTTTCATAATTTGTCAAAAACATCGGTTATATGAGTTGAAAGCGAATTGATAGAAGTAATAACACATAACAAAAGAAAATATATGCAGTATCTCCTTTTCTCAAAATGTTTTCCTTTATGGTCTGCTATACTTCGGTTCTTTGGTGGGAAATATGTATGTTTTGTCGTTTAAAAGTTTAATGACGATTCTTTTGCTTTCATCTTTTTTCTAAATAGTAAGACATTTTTATTTCCAAATCAATGTCGCTCGTTACTAAACTTTTACCTTAAGCGCGACAAGGATATATCTTTAATCGATCGTTCGATTTGGGACATTTTTCTTAATATACAATCCGATCGTTCGAATTTAGACCTTTATCCACATACATCAAATATTTTACAAACATTTGGAAACACATGAAAAAAACAAGCAATCCATTTGTAGTATTACACGTTTTATCTTTATTTCGAAAGGGAAACCATGTTAAAATCACATTTTTATGGATATAGAAGTGCGATGTAATTTTCATTCACTGTTATTCTTACGAAGACAAAAAAATGTAAATGACGCTAAGGTTAAACAATATTTTATTTATATTTATTATAATTTTTCGCACTTCATTATAGACGAGAACAGAACGAATAGTGGTCATGCAAAACACACGAATTCAACATTAACATCGTCTTGTCAATAACATTTTTAAAAAAATCGATATCAATGGACATAGTATGATGCATAATTTTCAGTTAAAAAAAAAAAAAACATGTATCACCTATATATATATTAAGTGGCGATTAGTCAGTGCTACAACGACTTTAAACATGGAAGTAATGGCTGCCCTATGTGTCGCTCTGTGTTGCGGGGTTAGCATCACGACTGACTGACTGGTGACCAAGGAAACGTTATAGATATAACTGAAAATGATTGAAAGCTCTGTAAAACACCATAAATTAATCGGAGATACAGCTCTACCACAATAAACAATATGTCGGCAGCATGACAACAATATGATAGCGGAATGCCGACAAGTAAATGGCAAGCCCCAACAACAACAATGAACTCAATTTCACAGGATAGGCAACAAATGTTTCTCGTGGAAACAGAGGTCAGCAAACAAACTAAATACAGCTGCATGCGAAAGTATTATCAACTACCGTCAATGTACAATGATACTACAACATACATGTATGTAACACACACTTTATTCTTACAAAGTCAACTAGAAAATGAATAGATGAATCCATAAATTACATTTATTTCTTTGAATCTGACCGTTCATTCGCATAACGAGAAATACCATTTATTTCCAGACGAGTCCGCCGTGTAGACATGAACAGGGAGTATATCTAAACCTTTATATGCATGTAAGATAGAACCGATGTCTAAGTGAAATAATTTAGTAAATATCAAAAATGACATTTTCACAAGTGGTGAGGCTACGAAAAGAAATGAAACTTTTATTGATGCTTGCAAATGGAATTTATCTGGATCTCACACCATAGAAAAATTCTTGTTCCATTTATTTCCCTTCTCTTTGCGGTTTTCAACCCTTTTCAGTATTTATATCTTCATTTATAGAGAGAGAGATTTATCATGCTTTTGCCACGAAGATAATGTTGATACCGCAAAGAGAAGGGAAATAAATATCAAAAATGACATTTTCACAAATGGTGAGGCTACGAAAAAAGAAGAAGCTTTTATTGATGCTTTCAAATAGAATATTATCTGGATCTCACACAATAGAAAAACAACTTGTTCCATTTATTTCCCTTCTCTTTGCGGTATCAACATTATATAAGTTTTAACTGAAATGACGCTTGGGGTTTTTGCAGGATAACGTCGCCTGCTTAAACGTCACAAACAACGTGCTGATTTATATTCCAATATTTCCTAGAAACAGTCACATTGTCGTAAAAAACCGCAAGACGTTTCTCCCATTCCCACTTGCAGACGCATGTCGTCACATTTGCAGCAGACGACATTTTAAAAACATTGTAGCAAAACGAGAAATTGCTCATGATGAGCAATTTCCCCTTTTGCCACAATGTTTTCAACTATATTAAATGATTAAACTCTCATTTATGGAGATATTTCACAATTTTGACAATATGTTTTCGAAGTCGTCTGCTGCAGAAGAGTCGTATGTGGGAAAGGGTTATATTCGATGTCGTGATCCGATTTATACAGGTATATATTCTATCCGTAGATATATTAACGCGTGTCTAACAAACGGGTGCTTCTTTTCTCAGGTATTTATTTTCTTGGCATATATGCGATCGATCAAAATTAAAAGTGTCTTGCCTTAACTAACGTTAATATATCTATAGGTGCTACCTATTTACGAAAAAACGCAAGATAATTATAAACAAAAATTAAAGAGCATACTTTGGCCATAAAAAAGGATTTATATGTAATTGACTAGACAATAATAATGTTAATGTCATGTTTTGTGCATTATCAAAAAATATTTGGAATTCGTATTGCTGTCGTCTATTATTACGAACAGAAAATAATAAAGTAAAGACTTTCAGAAAATCAAGGAATACATTTATAATGAACGAGGTTAAAACATGATGGCCAAGATGATCCTTAATCGATCACCTGCATTATGGTAAAGAAGCAAAAAGATCAGCTCTTTGCTGATGCTACCTGGCAACTGCCTTTTTCAACCAGTCAATATGACTGGAACAAATGATGTAAGGGGTCACATTTCTGCTAAACCCTTTCCCTATTAGAGACGGTTTCTGAGGCCTTTGCAACAGACGATTTAGGGAAAGATTGTCGCTAAAAGAACAATTGCTCCTTATGAGAAAGTTATCCTTTTGCCACAATGTTTGATAAATAGCTCATGTATAGGAATTTGGGGTATTTCATGTTGATACCACTTTTTTGCGGGAAACGATGTCGCTCCATTGACGTTACGCCAATATGAAGTGTTACGGAAATGACGTCACGTCCTTCTTTTGATACGATACAGTCAACATTTAGGTTCAGGGGTAGAGGTCTAATGCTGTCGTTTTTTTGACGAACGGGAAAACATATTTCTTACAGAGTTCCATTTATTTTTAATGTTAATTCCCCCAAAACACAGCACTTTAATAAATATCGATTTAAAAAAAATATATATTAAAAAGACGACAATAATTTAAAAAATCCGTGTTTTTCGTGTCATTTTATACATACCCAAATTATCGATTTAAAAAAATATATTAAAAAGACGACAATAATTTTTTTTCAATCCGTGTTTCTCGGCTCATTTTATACATACCCAAAATGGCGGCCCCCATGGATTTGGCCAGTTTCATTTCAGAAAGCTTCATGGATTATTGAAAAAAAAAAAAAAAAAAAAAAAAAAATCTCACACCTGTTAACTATAAGCGAAAAAACCCATTCATGGTTTTTTTTCGTAATATCGGGTTTAGGTAAACTGTGTTCATGGCGCTTTCATGTATAGTGACGTAGGTGACGTAATGAAGTCACATGATATACCTCACGTCATTTCATAGCATCCGGGCGACGTACAACTTCCGATGGGAATTATTTCTCATTTGGATATTATTTGATTTCTCAAATCCATGGATAATTCCATAAATCATATCCCTGAATCTTTAACTCACATTCAATGAATCTGCAGAAGGTGACATCGAAAATATTTACTGAATTAACCCTTTCCCACATACAGCAAATATGCAGTAGACGAAATCATCGTGGCGAAAGCACGATAAATCTCTATAAATGAAGATATAAATACTGAAAAAGTTGAAAAAATTGTGGCAAAAGGAGAAATAGCTCATTATGAACAATTTCTCATTTTGTCACATTGTCTTCAAAAGTCGTCTGCTGCATAATCGTCAAAATACGTTTATAGGTGGGAAAGAGTAAAGTTGAAACCATTTTACCAACAATAGAAATTGCTCATTATATGCAAGTTCTCCTTTTGCTACATGTTTTTCAAAAGACGTCTGCTACAGAGTCGTCAGAAGGTGCATGTGTGAAAGGGTTAACTCATGGCGATGTCAATTGGAATAACTTATTAACACAGACAGTGAGTGCTAACTGCGATAACGAAAAAAAAAAGCCCAAAAGCACGATTTTGATTGTTATAACTTAACATGATAATATCAAAATCATCAAAACATATAGGAAATAGATCTGTTCGATGGCGACATCCTCCCCGATTCTTACAGTAAACAGTTTATTAGACTGCCGTATTCGACCGGTTTAATATCAATCAACCGTAAGTACATATGCTACAAAGGCGCTGTTAAGCCAATTTAGCATTCATCCTTGGAAAGGTCCAGCAAGAGCATTAGTCGTCCATCCGGAGGTCGCCGACGAACAATTACGTCCATTAACATTTCTATCCTTTCCATATTCCCAGAAATTGAACTATCCGATCGCAGGCCCAATGAGACAGTTTGTTTTATCATGCATTTTAACAAAATATTCCAGCGACCTCCCCAAGAGACCGTAAAACGATTGCTTTAAATTCACCCACTAAAGCCTGATAATTTATTTTTTCTGTTTCCTTTGGAATTCATGGTCCGTCTCGGACGGAATTCCCATTTATTACCGAGTAATCTTGACACCGAATTTCTGGATTTTATCCGACTTTCTCACCCAATTTTACAAATTAATTTGATTTTCAATACACCAATATTCCTCATGCATAATGAATCGGATTCACCGTTTTTGTGTTTGAAATTGTTGCGATTTTGTTCCGATATTATCGTCTTTGTTGAAAGAATTCCCGAGAATGCCAGCGCTATGAAATATGGAATATAAATAACTGATATATTAATAGGCTTTTCTCAGCGACCCGATACGATATCGACTTTCGAGACAATTTGAAATTCTTCCCGTCGTTTATCTTGTATGCGTTAAAATATAAGTCGTACAGCACAATAACTGTTGTCTAAATCAAACGCAGCTGGTGGGAAAAGTATATCTTATTCATGAAAGTATTTTTTAAAAAAATGTATAAATGCATTGTTAGGAGAAAGATTAAAAGAACAAAATTCACATTTTCAGACAGTGTTTTATGAAGTTATCCACTGTATTGGGCATCAAATTACTTATGTTTATGACTAAAGACTCAATATTCAAAACACTATATGATATATAATGATATTTTTCCTTCTTGTTTCCGTTTGAACAAAGGATGCTATATCAGACGATATTGCACGTATCGATGATATTGCACTAAAATCTGTTTCACGTGCTGCTAAGGACGGAACTATTTACATAAAGTAACGTAACAGGGCGCTCCCATCAAGCCTTTTTTGAATTAAGAGACCAGCTGACAATGTTTTAGTAGACAAGCAATGAAAAATCGATAGACATACACAAAACTCAATCCAGTCTATTTATAGCATTATCCACGTGTGTAAACTGTAAATAAAGGGTACCCAACGTAATTTCTGACGTAATATTGTGACGTGAATTTCAATGACATTGGTACTTGTATGTACATTTTGCCATGCGCTAAATTCCTAGTTGTTTTTGATAGACATTGACGATCTATATACGTTTATCTCAATAAAACATGACGAACAAAAGTGGGGTTGAATAACTGCTAGGATGAATGTGCAAATAATTATTTTAAAGGTAGGTCTTCTGATTATTTTTGTCATTCTCAGATGTGAAGTTTATCAACGCAGAATAGAAGAAGTGTGTTCGCTTTACTGGAGATACTGTGAGGTCAAAAGGGGCATCTAAATCGTAATAAAGAACACACATAGTCAGGCGTTAAGACCAGAATAAGATAATACACGATTTCTTTAAATACACTGTTAGAAAAAGCATTACACATCATTTTGTAGACGATTCAATTTCGAGTCGATAACAACAATGGCGGTTCGCATATTATATATTTCACGACCCAAGGACAGTGTAATTGCGCGATAGATCGTTTATGTTTATTTATCTAAACAATTTAACACGAGCGTTATTTTTTTTAAAATAGTGAAGTGTTTCAAACAAACACACGACACATTTTAAATGGCAAATATCAAATTATACAATAAAAAGGTTATTGCATGATTATGGGAAACTGTTGTATTGGGACTCGTTCCTTCGGCGGAGTTCTGCCCTCGCAAGCTCAGGCAACTCAGCTGTTGGAACTCGTCCAACACAATATTTTCCCATACAATTGCAATAACCTACGATTAAAAATATCATGTCAAGACAACAATGCGCACAATCTCAATTCAACAAATATATATATTTGATGTTGAATAGGTATTAAAATGTAAGAAATGTATGTAAATACATATAGATATATATACGTATGTGTATACGTACGTATAATTGATAAGAAACTTAGATTAATTAACAAGTAAATCGGATCCCATGGTCTATTGAATAATGGTTCAAGATTTTAAAAGATATAAAAGGTTATCGTAAGTATTTGTCTAAGTTCAAAAACATTTAAGTTTTAGTAGTTTTTATTTAATCAATAAATTCAGTAATGTATGATAAAGATAATGCTTATGACTGAATCTAGGAAAACAAACTTTAAGGGGGGTATGGGTTAATATATATTTTCAGAATTATGACTAAGAATCGAATAATTTGACTGGGTTTTGCAAAAGTCAGTAATTAACTTGGAATACAAATTAAGATATAAGATATTTACGTGGAACGTTGCCCATCAAACAACAACAGTATCTCATATTATTACACAATTATATGTGCACGTTATATCCTGTATAGGTAAAACTACGCCAAATACATCCTAAATAGTCACTAAAACGTTTTATTTACGTAGAAATGAGTGTATAGCTTCACCACATGGAACTAATTTGCACTATCAACTCATCAAACAACTGGTCAAGGATTTGCATAAACCTGCGGCGATACAACACAATGATAATGTATTTGAATGGCGGCCACTGGCCCGAAAAACATCAAATATAGGTCACGATATTCATGTAGTACATTGATTGATTTTTTTTTTTTTACACCGCTTTTAACACCACTTCAGTTATATCACGACGTTTCTTTGGTAATTTCCTCTTAGACCCGCATAATTAATTGATTGATTGATTTATTGAATAATGGTTTAGTCCGTTTACAACAATTTTAAAGTCATATCACGTGGGCCAGTTCACCTACCCATGTGTTTCCTGGACTTCTCACACCAATATTTCACACAACAGTATTTTCAAGCAGCTGGCTTCTTTTCCACATAGATTGATAGCCAATCGATGGAAAGACGAATGACGCGTGTCGCATTGAAATTGACAAATGTCGGAAGGTAGTTTAGTCGAGTTTGGGTTCGAACTCAAAACCCATTGATTGATAGCCTTCATCGCTACCGACTGAGCCACCGGGCGTCGGAAGATGCTTTTGGGCTTGAATATAATAAAGGCGGACAGTGAAGAGATTCTTGCGAGAAAGTGCTAAGCTGCTCATTGTAAGCATGTATACATACCAAGCCCTCTAATTGCCTGTTTGACATTCCATCACTGACGTTGTAAGCTCTTCTGAAGAGTGTTACCAAGTTCGTTTTGACTGAATATTTATGTCACGTTATTTCATGTACATGGTGACTATAACAGCTCCGTCTAGAATAATATATTTTGTAAGTTGACGTAATTTAAACTGCACATTTTAGGATAATACAAAACCAAGATTATTCGCAGGAACGCATATGACGCCTTCTAATTTAGTCACACATTGAACGCGTGACAGACATGACGGGCGGACAGACGACGTAGAAGTGAAACCACAGTGTTCCTCTGCCTAGACAGGAGACACGCAAATCTTTGGCAAAAATAAGGAAATTGAGATGACAGTACATTTGGAATAAATAGTCAAACAGGGTTAATAACAGATGTTAACCATTGTTATATCTCATTGACATTCAGTGCTCGTAAATATTTCCTTAAACACGTTTTATTAACATTCTTAATACTGATATGTGAGAAACATCAAATAAAAAATAATTAAACAAATACATGTACAATCATAATTAAATAAAGTAATCAGATTAATAAAACTCTTCAACGAAATATGATTGTCAAACTGAAAATTCTAATTTTCATAATTTACACATGGTCTACCACAATGGCATACAAGGGAGGTTATTATTGTGGTTCTGGGAACTATTTTAAGAGTTTATAATACAATTATGAAACTTACACGAAATATTTTCTTGAATCCGACTAAAACAATATAGCAATCCAAAAGTTGTTTTATCTTTTTACTTTAAAAAAAAAAATGATGTCGAATGTCTAAACAATTGCCCATCACTTTTCTGATGAGTTTTCGAATGACTATTTTTTTTTTGGTCTGTCTTTTTTTTTTATAGACAGCCTATTAAGCCTTTACCTATTAACTCTACAACGATGCCTAAAATAGGAGAGATAACAACGCTTTCTGTTACAACTCTCTTATTACCAAAGCGAACTCTTTATTGATGGTGCTGAAAAGAAGCGTCTCTAGGAGCCTCTACAGCATAGGTTTAGAGGGTCAAATACAGATTGTATAATATGGGGGCTAGATCTCGGTTGAATAATTTTATTTTGAAGCATTCACTGAAACCATCATATTTTACAGTATGATTTATACATATTCGTGCGAAACTATACTGGTACGTACCATCGTGCACTAATACCCAGGTATGGTACGAAGAAACACATACAAAATTACAGTGTGCTAAACCCTTTCCCACATACAAGAAATCTGCAGCAGACGACTTTGAACGTATTTAGACAAAAAAAGAAAATTCTCTATAATTGAATGGATAACCAATGACTAAAAGTTGAAAACGTTGTGGCAAAAGGAGAAATTGCTCGTTTTGAGCAATTTCTCTTTTTGTCACGACGTTTTCAAAAGTCGTCTGCTGCAGATGCGTTAAGATGCGTCTTTATGTTGGAAAGGGTTGATGGTATTGGTAGGGCTACGCGACGGATTTCTTCTCTTTTCTCACACTACCCTCCGCGACAAGGGTTAATGAAAGATTCGCCCATGGCATTAAAGTTTAATAAAACTCTTATCTCCCAGACATTTAATTCAATTTGGAAAGTATGTGTTTTAGCGGGAATGCTTTTTGTTGTCGGAGCGGTTTAAATCGCGGTCACGTCCGCCAGGGCCGGTAAGTAATAGAGACTATCTCAGTAATCGAATCATAGATATGGGAAAAAAATACTTATTCCTTCTTCTGGGACCGAATTTAATTGAAGAAACTCTCAACCTTTTAGAAATCGTTGATGGATATTTATTGTGGATCTATGTGTAATGTATGGTATAACTCAATAATTTAGATTAAAACATGTCCCTACATGAAAGCCGCGTCCTGCGATTTCGGGTGGGGGCGCGGTTGCATCGGCGTATAGTGAACACGCGAGTGAGCCAACCTGCATATACGCACAGTCTCAGAAGAATATGCACTGTCACTTTGCATGTAGATAGACCAAAACATATTTCTGACCCCCAACAAAATCCAGCCCAAGTTCATTTCGGTTAATTCAACGTCAATGTAACTTTAATACTTTCCCAAAATACAGATGCTTTCTGACGGCCCTGCAAGCATACGGCTTTTGAAAACCGTGTGGCAAAAGGAGAAATTGCTCATAATGAGCAATTTCACCTTTTGCCACAATGTTTTCAACTATATTTAATAATGAAACTCTCATCAATAGATATTTTTAAAATCTTTGGCTAGATGTTTTCAAAGTCGACTGCTACATATTGGCTGTATGTGCAAAAGGGTTAAATGGTCCCAATACGGAGAGGCAATTAGGCCCCAAACGATCAGACGAGCTTCATATTTAAAGTAATAGTATTCCAGATAGATAATTTGACCAAGCAATGATTTTTGTTGTTAATGTGAATTAAATTTAGATACATTGTATATTAAAAAAAAGTCGAGAAAATCAAACCTGGATCCATGGGGAATTTAAAGAGACGTTTTTGTGTTTAACAATAATAAAAAAAACCACATTAATAAAAAAAAAAAAAAAAAAAAAAAAAAAATACAATTGAATTATTGTTTTAAAAATTAAACGAAGTAATGTTACAATGTTTTTGTTCTTTTTAAGTGGTATTTGTTTGCAAGTCAAATTTGTAGAGCCGTACATGTATGTGGAAACAGTGCACCACTAGGCTTGCCTTAAAGATTACACATACAATCATTTTGCAAGTTTAACCACTTTAATAATCATTCAGGTTGATCAGAGCATATTTAATGTATAGACCAAAACCATGGTCCCCGTAAACCTTTTACGAAGAAACATATGAGCCGTTCTTCGGGAAAATCAACCTAATGGATACTGATTTACATATTTTCGTGAAACCTTCCCTGACTTATTGACGAACATTGATGATGCTGAACGAACTGCGCAAAGCCGCTGTCTGATCTCGATCTACACTGTTCGGAAATGTTATAAGATTATATTTTCAAAGAGCACCGCTCATATACAAACAGATGCATGGCACAATGGCCATCAAACACAAGTTTGATAAAAGGTTAGTGTATTAGTAAATCTGTTCGAAGATTCGAATTGCGTTTTATGCAGCTTTCAACAGCATTTTATTTTTCATAACGACATTCTAGGGTAAATTATCAGTACTCCCGATACTTCCATTTCGGGACCGGCGTGTCAGTCGTTATACTATCCAAGTAGGGACCCACCCTTAAGCTCTCTTGAATGACCCAATCAGGGTTCGAACTTTCATCTGCAGGTCTACTGGAGGACGCTCATTATACTCCACCACTAAGTTGGTAAAGCAGGCTAGAAAGACGTTCAACGAATGGGCATCCTGCATTCTGTGAAAACGGTATATATAATGCCGCTTGCATAGTGTTTTCATCTATATATGATTACAACAGATGTGGTGCATGTATTGCTGCTTTCCTTTCTTTAAATATCTGGAATCAACCTGGAAAATATGTATATTCCTATAATGTATATAATATATGTATAAATACATGTGCGTGTGTTTGTTTATTTGTACAAGATGAACATTATGTCGTTTGTGAATAAAACATTTAAAACCTGAAACTTGATAATAATTGCCTCTGTTTCGACTAGTTATTGATATGTTCAGATCATAAAATAATGTTTAAGACATTACAAACTTAAGTAGAAAGGGTTAAACAATAAAAAAAACTAAAATCTCCGCAGGGACGTCAAAGAGTTATGCGTTTGTCTAATACCAGCCTCCCGAAATAGGAATAATCGGAAAGGTTGATTGAGGTTCACACTTTCCCTCATTGACATGATACTCAACAATTTGATTACAGAGCTTTTTTTAAAAAAAAAATAAACGAAACAAAAAAAGAAATATTGTGGATAAAAGGGAAATTTCTCTCATATATCGCGTTCTTATGAATTTGCAACTTGCATCTCGAGGTAATTTGTTCATTCAATCGGTATAGTAACTTCTCATTTGTTACATATTTTCAAAAATTCGTAGGGTAAAATCGCAGAACACGTAATTCAGACAACGGACTTGACTACGGCAAATGTGAAGCCCTGGGACCCACCTGTTCGTCAACGCCGTGGACTAGATAATTCAATAGACATAATTTGTGTAGTGACCCCACTTCTTCTGGCCACGAGTTAGTTGGAACTCTGGAACTAATGTCTTTTCTCCAAAATCACTGGTTACGGCTTTGCGCGCATCGTTCCTCCGTTCCTGCTACACTCCATGACAAATTAATTCAGCAAATTGATAATAAACGTGTTTCGGATTTGGAAAGCAGAAAATTGAACAGCGACGCGAAGGCCCTGCAAATTGGTTTCGTGTATGGGGATGACATTGGTCATTTATTCTCCGAGTATGATTATGTTAGCGGTGTCAGAAAGGTCGAATGGCTGATCTCAAGAGAATATGGCCGAAGTCTGGAGAGGGGAGAAGTCCGAGAAAATTGATGCATTCTCTCAACACACTCCGACCGGAGCGTAAAAATGGACATATACAAAGCGTTCTTCCCAAACGGCTCGTACGTAAATTGACCAATGTTGAATAAGAACATTTCAAAGGAGACCGGGAACCGTCTTTTGTGAGGACGGGTGTTGAAGATTCTTGTAATTTATCTTTAAGGTTACGGTTCGTGATCTTTGGTTCCTTTGTCGCAAGAAACACTTGCCGGACATGATTAATACTTTTCTTTGTAATGACATACACTTTTCTCCATCCAGCAGTGTAGATCGGGATCAGAAACGATCTTCATAAAAGTGTACTTCTATAACTATCCACCCTGCACGAAATTTATTTATTTATTGGGGTTTTACGCCGCTTTCAACATTATTTCAGTGATATCACGGCGACAGTTCAATTATTCATGATCCCTGGGTAAACAAACCAGTACTAGGCTATACAATGTGCCTTGCCCAAGGACACTCCACCATGACCGTAGTGCCGGCACTGGGGATCGAACCCGGGACACCCGGTTTCGAAATCCCCGACGCTTACCACTCGACCACAGCGGATTCCGCGCACACCAAATACAATGGAATGTGGCTTCATTCTTTTTATATGGAAATAGTCTTTATTGATACACTTAACTAACATACGCACTAGTCAAATTGCATCATGACCATACATCTCTAAAGCTTATGTTACCCCATTCGAAACAAGCGTAACTTTATAACTGTTAGGTTTTAACAGAACAGAACAGAACAGAACAGAACAGAAGTTTATTTACAACACAGGCATATAAGCTCAGTTTCACTGCATACATACCTAGATGAACTGAAAACGGCTATTCGCAGGGAAATGAGGAAAATCACTACAGGAAAATTTGAAAATTTCAGGGAACGTTTAGACGTTGTCATATCACAAGAAGGACGTCATCTTGAACATATACTATGGATATGAACTAGAAACTATGTTCTCGTTAAGATTGAAAATGTGTATGTATTATATGCCAGAAAAAAAGCTTTTATTTTGTGTACAATAACATGTCGAGGGCTTGGCGTGAAACGGTTGTAACTAAAAACCTATTTTGAAAACCCTGGTTTAGGGGCAATTTTGACCCCTTTGTAAACAATGCAAATTTAGGTGCCATTGCTCAGAACGAGCAATGGCACCTAACTTTCCATTGTTTACCAAGTAACATGATTTAACGCTTATAAAGACTTTATGGCGAGGTGATTAACCTTGGTCAAAAAAATACCAATTTAAGTTACAACCGTTTCACGCCAAGCCCTCGATGTTGTGTTCATTATTACTGCATCGTTCTCGATGACATAAATAACGCGCCTGCAAATGGTATCAGATATTCCGAGACACACTGTACATGGTAATCAAAATAGTCATAATTCATTTCAACTACATGCCTGATGCAGACGGCATTTACGCCTATGTGACAGACGTCTCTTGAACACGTTGTTGGAAAATGGGGATATTTCTCTTTTTCACTTATTTATTTCGCATCTGTATCAAAGTCATATTTCCCTTTTAACGAGAAAATGACGATCTTCCATCTGATGCTTAGTTTGATTGATTGATTGTTTGGTGTTTTACGCCGCTTTCAACAATGTGTCAGACTGTCAGTTTCATGGGTTAGTTACCAGTACTACTGGTCCAATAATGCTGACACCAGCCATTCAGTCGTAACGTTAACCACGCAACCCTGAGCGCCAAGTAGCGTAGCCATTACTACCATTTTTAAAAGTATTTGGTATGACCCGATCGGGAATCGAACCCACGACCTGTTGCACCCAACACGAACCTCTGATGCTTTAAAAAACTACTCTTAAAATATTATATCAGGGAAGCGATTACCCAGCGGTTGTTTGGTCTATTTGAAACCAACCCAGTGC
Source organism: Serripes groenlandicus (assembly GCA_031761405.1). Taxonomy (NCBI): domain Eukaryota; kingdom Metazoa; phylum Mollusca; class Bivalvia; order Cardiida; family Cardiidae; genus Serripes; species Serripes groenlandicus. The sequence goes on from JASEVX010000003.1 coordinate 86,739,003, forward strand.
TTGATTCTAATGTTGTCAATGGTGACCGAAAAGACGAGTGTGTTGCACACAATATATTACCCAGTGACGGGTTTCATTAACGGAAACCTTTTTAGATCTACTAAGTGTGAAGACATGATAACTACATGATAACGAAATTATTTATTTTGTGACAGCCGTTCGTTAACGAAACCAATTTAAGTGTCTTTTCGTGACAGCATACCTGAGAAAAAAAATCAAAGTTAAATTTACGACGCGCTTCAAACCATATATCAGACTATATTAAGAGAGTCGTTGACTTATGTGGAATTTTAGATTCATAAGCGCGGACCGAAAATACTCACATATATATCCCTTAAAATGATAATGTTACGTCGTTCTCTTCATATCAACTGCTGTGGATTTTACGTATGAACTAAATGAATTAAATAACTGATCCACACCTTAATATTTGATTTGAACTTTATCGTTCGACCAATGGTATTGTTCATCGTTTATATAGATGTTGCTATTATCGCCAAGTACACTTTTAAGTTACAAGAGCGTGGTGTTAATGTTTGAATGGACTTTACGCCACTTTCAGCATCATTTCAGTCATAGGTTATATCACGACGTTTAACAGTACTAGCGGTAAGATTACACCGATGGCTATATTGTAGGGATGTCACCGGTTAATCGTATTTTTCCCCGATTAATCGGTTATTAATTCAAGTAACCGAGTATCGGAAATATAAATGACATATACATTAACACAACAATAACAACAATTAAAAGAAGGGAAATTACAAGAAGCAAGTGAATATTGATTGTCTATGAATTTATCCGGTTAACCGATTAACCGGCTAAAAGATAATACGATTAACCGATTATTTTAAAATATCGGTAGCCGTTGACATCCCTACTATATTGCATTAATCCTGAGCGTTACGAAAGAAAGCCAGTATTATAACATTAAAAGCTTCTGGTATGACCCGACCCTAGATCGAACCCAGATATCCTGCTTATAAGGCAGACGCTCTTACCACTGTACCAATGGCCCTGTCTAGATGGATTGAAAAGTATAATTGTATAATTGGTTAATCCGCAGGAACATTTTGTTTTAAATCTTCATTGGGTCGTAATACAACAATTGTATGCCACCTATACGTTAAGATATATGGCGTATATTTTCTAAAAATAGATGATTGACCTTTGTTTTCTTACATTTAATTGCCGTTGAGCAAGACGAGGCTGAAAGCTTAACCCCTTTTCTCACATACATTGAGTCTTTAGCGGACAACTTTGAAAATAACTGGGCACAAACATGTACACTCACTATCAAAGAAATAATTATTGCGCGGGTGCCTCAGCACCAGTGCATATATTGGTTGTGAAAACACTGTCACTGGTGCAATGGGCTTGCGCATGCGCCGTGTAAATCGTCTTGATCGCGTATGCACCGTATTTTACCGTCAGCTCTCGGATATTTCCGTAGCAGTTCGTCACTAGACTGGTTCTCGTTCGAGTTTGTATGCGAGTAGTTTTTTTTTATAATTAAAATGTAAATTAAAACCATAGATTAACGTGTACCTGCGTTAAGCCATCGCTGGTCACCCATCCAGGCACTAACCGCGATGAACGTTGCTTAACTTTACGAAAATGTCAGTTACTCTATCAAACGTCGCTATGGAAAGCCGGCTTCCAAAGCAAGACTGTTAGAAAGTGAATTTTATTACCCGTTCCCCGTTACATATCTCCCTCTTTTCTCTTGACTTCGACCCCGAAGTCACACAACTGAAACACAAGCAGTATACCAGAGCGGAGTAATCTATCACTGGGAAACCCCCGGGTTTGTAATAACAGGAAAAATGGGAATATTTTCATGAATGCGTTATTGTTAATCTTAGTTTATTTGTGCTAAATTTTTGCGATTTTAAGAATTTATTAAGAGGAAAAGACAGGGACGGTCATGCGCAGACAAATGTTTACAATAATTTTGGTGAGATCGAGGTCAACACATTGGGGAAAGAGGTATTTTTGTTTTTCGTTTTAGGTATTTAACTAAAACACTATTATTATCATATATTTATATCATATATTTAAAAGCGGGTTTCGGGGTTTTTTTTCAAATCAAACAGTATGTCTTTAGCCATAACAATTAGTATTTATTCATTATAAGCAAAATACTTATTTTTTTGCAACAATGTTTGTTATCCTTTCCTGCTCCAGATACTTCAATATACGTCTGCATGTGTTGTGGAATGTGGTGAGCATATACTAGAAACTGTCCACATTTAATCCGTCCCGCGAGATAACCAACATTATGGCCTCTACGTAATATATCGACCCGGATCAGCCCCTGCGCAGTCCGCGCAGACTGATACGGTGCCGACACATTCCGTCTCAGGGGAATAGAGGTATAGAGTAATGATTCATGAAACAAAAAATCCCACGGTAGGCGAAAAGTATCTTGTCCGGGTAAGCCTGCTCGGCAATGCATAGGCTGATCCGGGTCGATACTTTACGCAGAGGGGCCACAATGTTGGTTTTCTCGCCGGGACAGCTCATTTGTGAAATTATTGTCATAGGCGTAGGCGGTTTCAGTATTTCGCAAGATATCGAAATCCCCATTAGGTGGCTATTGTTTCCCTGTCCCTTTCGTGTTAAAAGTGATTGGCCTGGGTTATCCCGTATTGTGAAAGGGCGTTATCATGGTCAGGGGTATATTTGAGCTTGTCAAGTGAATTGGGGGGTGTATAATGCCTCTTGCGTACAGTTCAAGTCGCCAGACTGAGCGCGTGCATACACAAAAGTCCCATGAGACCCTATCGCTGTCCGTCTATATGTAGGTTAGTCCAAGATGCAATCATTTTACAAAAAAACTAGAATTGTAGTCCCATTAAATACACACGCCAATTGACCTTTATTTGACCCCGTGACGGGGAGAGTCAATAAAATCCCAATTCACCAGACTCGGCTCATTTCCATTTGTTTTCCATCGGGATAATACATAACTGTTAGGTTACACCGACCACTTAGAATTACTCACTCCCAGTTTCTTACATGTTACGTATTGTTTATTTGTTTTCGTTACAATTTTTTCCGTATGCTAAAAACGTCAACCTTTCAACGTGTCTATGGCTTAAAAATGTCTATCTTATTTCACTTTTACACTTAATCGGGCGACAGATGCAATTTTACGAACGAAGTGACAACTTTGAATGTGTCAATGTGAAAAGACATTTTCTTTCACAAATTCGCGTTTGTCGTGCAAAGAAATGCTAAGGTCGTGTCTGTATATATCCATCATTCCGTATAGAAGCTACTCCTTCTTTTTTTTTGGGGGGGGTGGGTGGGGGGGGGGGGGGGGGGGGGGGTGGGGGGGTGGGGGGGGCGGGGGGGTTGAATTCTGTATATCTGTATACATTTATTAAAAAAGTAAAACTTGTATTATAAAATTGAATGTTATAATGTTTCTGGGTAATTCATAAATTCTTTCTTTATGATACAGATATTTTACATTGCAATTAGAAAACTTGTGTTTTCCTTTTGTGTACTTTGGTACTTACATTTTAACTGTTATCAATGCCGTCTCAGACTCGAAAGCTCTGTTGGAAACGACGAGAGCTATGAACACAGGGGTCGTGTGTTCGAATCCCCGGCTCGGTTCATTGTTTTGTTCGATAATTGAAATGCGGTCAATTACCTGAGAAGAATGGGTGTGATGAGTGCTGGTGCCCAGAAGTCAATGTGCTGCCGTCATATATTTGAATCAAAGCACTGACGTGCTGACGGCCTGGGAGGCTGGCAGGAAGTTCGGAGAAATAGGGAAAATGTGAGAGGAAATGACAATTGCAGCTAATGTTTATGTATTTACTATTAAGAAGTTGAAAAGATTAATATCAAAAATAGTATAATATTATGAAACTGCCAATTTGAAAACAGGGACGAACCTCGTTGGCACTTTATCGCTCACCTGAGTGCAAGAGCTCACAAGTATACACATATACGTGTCCGGGCACGGGTTCTACGGGCCCGTCTGCTAAATCCGCCACTGCTTATGTTTTTGTTTGTAAAAATATACTTTGGAATATGTATGTGCAAGATTAAATATAAAATATATAATGCGAAACCATAATGGTAAAATCAGGGATACAGAATTTGTTTCACAATGGCTATTTACTTTAAATTGAATTGGACAATCTCTGTAAATACTCGAAACATATTCGTACTTGTAACGTCTGTAGCCGGCGTTAAAAACCATCGCGGGTCACCATCCCAGGAACTAACCACGATGAACGTTGCTTAGCTTTAAACAAATGTCAACCACTCCACCAACGTCGCTATCAAAGCCGGCTTACACAGCAAGGCTGTATAAGTGATATTTATACATATACCCCGTTCCTGTTACATTTCTCCCTCCTTTCTCTTGCCTTCGACCCGAAATCACACAACTGAACACAAGCCGTACACAAGAGCGGAGTCTATGTAACACCACTGGGAACCACCGGGATCCGGGGTTGATGGCGCTATAAAAGCCGGCTTCCACAGCAAGGCTGTAGAAGTAATATGTATACCTATACCCCGTTCCCGTTACAGTACTTGCAATATTTGACCTCTCTGCATTAATTTCTAAAGCATATGACCGCCGACGAGAGATTTTGGGCCTTCGGACAATTGTGAGATTTGACATTTTTCTTAAAGAAAGAGATTTCATTAATTCAGTAGTTTTTATTTCATTGAGTTATCATTATTTTTCAGAAAGATATGAACGTTCTTATGTTAAACTTATATTGGAGTACTCACGCCTTAAGTTTTTCACTGATGTTCTAACTATATTATAATGATGTTTCTTTGGGAGATCTTAACCTTTTAAATGCAGTATTGTTGAATCCATGATGAACTATTTTTCTCGCACAGTCTCACCCTAAAATGCGTTGTTGGGTGTTAACAGCAATTGGCAGGCTGCCAACTCCGAAAAGATGGTATTACTACTATGACCAGGGGCTAAAGCCCCAGGCCAAAAACGGTTGACCAAAAACGGCGCTTAACTCCTATCAACCAGTGGAACCTTCCCTGTGAGATTGGTGAATCGTACACAACGGAGATTGGCAATGTGGTTCTACATCATTCGTCATTCTAATATTCCCCAACCATTAAGCATACAGCTTTAGCTTAGTTCTCTTCTTTTGGCTTGTTCGTTCGTTAATGCTGTGTCGACAATATCATAACATATAAATGCATTATTTATATATTCTATATGTACCATCCAGCTCTTTGAACGGTGTGAATGTCGTCTGAACTATGTAATTGCCAGAGGTAAAAAGCAAACCTTTGGGTAGAGCGTCTATTTAGGGTGCAGGAGTTCGCGGGTTCGCTCTCCGGCCGGGTCATACCAAAGACTTTAAAAAAGGTAGTAATGGCTGCCCTCCTTGGCGCCGTTCAGGGTTGCGGAGTTATCATTACGACTGACTGGCTGGTGTCGGGATCAATGGGCCTGTAGTACTGGTAAACTTACACATGTAACGCCGTGATAATAATGAACAATTGTTGAAAGCGACGTAAAACACCATCAAATCAACCAATCAATGATTCCCCACTAATTGTACACAAATGGAAGTTTACATGATGCCAAACCGGAAAGGAAACACGATAAAAACAATTACCAGGCACGATTCATGTATTTCGAATTCTGACTTTTCAATTATGTCCATAGCATATTGCTGATATAACTGTTTCCCACTATTAAAACAAATCTGCAGAAGACGACTTTGAAAAATAAACATTAAAATAAAACTTTGGAAAATCTCAATAAACTAAATTATTATTATATGATATTGTTGAAAAACATTATGACAAACGGAGAAAATTGCTCATCCCTTTTGTCATAATGTTTTCAAAAGTCGAGGGCTGTAAATGTTTAAAAACGCGTACATAATTGGGAAAGGGTAAATCTATCTAGATGCAGTAAGATAACATTTTGGGCAGGCAATCCTTTCAGAATCAAGACGAGCTAAAATTGTTAACCACCTATTTGTTAGCAACTCTTTACATGAGTTTATTACGAACACTTCTTGATTTATATTTCTTGTCATTATTTAGGTAAATGTTAAATTGCTTATGTCATTAATAATTAATTGACATTTTCAACCCAACAACGTGTTCGCCCTAGAGTTGCAACACACATATAGCCCGACCTGAACTGTAGGCCCGCAGTAGTAGAAAGCGATTGTAGTGTGAACAGAGGGTTTACAGATGGACGGGGAGATTCAAATAACACTATTACTTACACAACCCTTTTGAAATACACGGCGTCATCTAATGCATAATTTGATTGTCAAGCATCATTTTAGGTCTTGTATTTAAACATCATGCGCACTTCATTAAAGATGGTCGTTTTTTCCAAAGCCTATATTTAAAAAGACACATAACATTACAAGCATGTTTAAATCTGATGGATGGAGTTTACCAGATGCAGCACTGATATAATCGTTACCTGTATGATTTCTTATCTCATCAATTTATGTGAAATTAATTACCAGGCCAAATACATCTTACAATGACTCAGAACGTGGTAACTGGGACGCAACAAAATCCAACATTTAGGCACGTCTTGCGGAAACAGACTTTTATTATTAATTTGCGACGAGCATAGTCGAAGACTATGATAGGCCCGCCTCTACGTCCAACCAACTGATGCAGTGTTTTTAACAAATACTTTTCTAAGAATTGTTATGTTTTAAATCATCATTAACATAACCCTGGTCGAGTCATACCAAAGACCTTGAAATTGGTAGTGATAGCTGCCCGTCTTGGAGCTCAGCGCTGCGTGGTTAGGATAACGACTGACGACTGGCTGGAGTCAGGATAAATGGACCAGTTGTACTGGTAACTTACACAGGAAACGCCGTGATATAACTGAAATATTGTTGAAAGAGGCGTAAAACACCAATCAATCAATCAATCAATCATTAATATAACAACCGTCAAGTTTTTAAGTCGTATTTGGCAATTTCGGGTTTCGGATTTGGCATCTTTTAAAGTGACATTGGTATAAAACTGGTGAAACCACACTTCTAGGTGTTTGTCAGATAAAAAACATATCTGTCTTTAAAACATATAGACGGACAGTAAAGACATTGAGAATACACAGACTAACATAAGTCAGTGTGTACCAAACACACATAATCGCCAGATGTTGGTCATTCAGTCTTCAGTTGATTTGGCTTAACTCTTTCACTGCCGAGATTTTCGTCCATCAGTAAATTTAGTCAAATGAAATGTCTTAGTGGCAAACGATGCATTGTTTTCAAAATCATTTAATTGCCTTTGGCATTGAAATAGTTGATGAGTGTGTGTCTATCCAGAGATCAAATGAACAAGTGAGCGGTGCTCAAAGAAAATCATCATTAGCGTAAATAGAACTCATGTGAACACATATCTTCCTGCGTACCCATGCCGTTGGCTCTGAAAATAAACTACTTTTCCTAAGTTCCTAGATATCTTCCATGACCTTTTCCCGAAAAATGCAGGGTCACATTAGATTGCACTGATGCGCAAACGTATTGAGTTTTTTTGTGTTTAAGGTGAACTCTCAATTATTGTGTTAGCTCTAAGAGACGGTGACGATTCAGGTATAAAACACGTAATATACGGATTGTGACGTTTGAATTTGAAATAATTATAAGAATAGAAAAAGCTTTATATGGTTTATCAAGTGACTGTGTGTACTGTACCGCATATTTCCCACCAGCAAATTCACCCTTCTACAGAGACATTAATTAATCAGCATGGAAAATGTTAGAAAACACTTTATTATGTTATCATTTAATTGATTTGAATTTGATACTAAATGGTTGATTGATTGATTGGGGTTTAACGCCGTTTTTAACAATTTATGTTATATCACGGCGGCCAGTTCACCTACTCATGCATTTCCTGGTTGATACTTAATGGTGATTTTAACTGGTCAGGAATTAGATTGCATGTAGACTGTACATGACAACATTCCAGAATTACAAGAATTTAGAGGCATACTGCTTTACCTAGATCATCTCGTGATAATAAAGCTGGTAAAGAGCTTTTGAGATTTTTAAAACATATGGTTGTTTTATTATAAATAGTAGATTTAGAAGTGACATAAGTAATGGTGAATTTACTGTTATCAACCAAAATGGTTGTAGTGTACTAAATTTCGATATTGTAACTAGGCCTGAAAGTGTCATATAAATCAAATGAAAATGATGAAAATGTGCAGTGTACATATTATGACTGGAATTGTGCTAATAATACAATGTATTCTGAAAGTGTATGTAACCATGTCTTAGCAAGGTCTTTCGATGAACTCGAATACTTAATTGATAACACTGAGGTTGATGTAAATGTTGTTTAAAATGCATTTGAGTCTATACTTCAGTCTTAAACGTACTAAGCGAAGACGTCACACAACACGCAACAAAAGTTGGTTTGACGCGGAATGCAAAACAGCAAAAATAAAAAAATATCAGTAGTTTAAAGACGATTCGGGCCGGCCGAAGTGTAGATGATTTAGATGCATATATAACAGATAAAGGGTTCGTCAATTCCATATGTAAAAGTAAAAGACGTGCATATGAAAAAGTGTACATATCCAAAATAGATGGCCAAATTATTCTGGAAACAAAATAAAAATCTCACTAGAAAACAAACAAGTCAACCTAATATTAGTATAGAACAGTAGTATGAACTTTTCAAATCTTAATTTTCTGCTGGAGAAAGTAATGTTACAGAAACTGTAAATACAGACACTGATGAAACTTTAGATTTTGATAATCTACAGGATGTTGTTTTCATTCACTCATAAGCGACGAAGAAATCATGAACGTGATAAATGAATTAAAATAAATCTGTAGCTGGTAACCTGCTACTAGAACAATTTAAATACGCATTTCCCGCGCTCTTGCCTTATCTACGTAAATTTATGAATGGATTATTTGTAAAAGGGGAATTCCCTGTATCGTGGTCAACGTCAATATGAGTTCCCTTTCATAAAAAGGGCAAGCAGGGTTTCATTCTGGCTATTCAACAATTGAACACTTTCGTTGTATATGCTATTGCTAGCAAGTATCTCAATATGAAGCAGAGATTTGTATATATATTGCATTTATTGACTTTCATAAGACATTCGATTCTGTAAATAGAACAATTTTATTTGATATACTTCGTAAACAGGGGATGAAGGGAAATGTATTTGAGGCAGTCAAAGCGATCTATAATTCAGTTAAAGCATCAGTTCGACATGGTCAAATTATACGAACTCATTCGACTGTGCAGTGGGCTTGCGTCAGGGCTGCAGCTTAAGTCTATTCTTTTTGCTATGTTTATAAATGAACTTAATGATACAATGACAGACAATGGAATTAGAGGCATACAAATAAACCCGGATATTGTAGAGATTTTTTTATTAATGTGTGCAGATGATATAGCTTGTATTGCGTATACAATCTCAGGATTACAATATCAACTGAATATTTATAATACATATTGCCAAACTTATAAATTACAGTTAATACTGAAAAAACTAAAATTTTGATCTTTAAAAAGGTTGGCCAGCTGTCAAGACGCGAAATATTATGTTATAATGGCAATTTACTTGAAACAGTGAATGGCTTTAATTATGTAGGTGTATATTTCACAAACAGGCTTTCATTATATAAAGAGTCTATGTCCATCAAGGCTCAGCATGTTCTTGCACATGTATTTCAATGAACTTTCATATATACCTGTAAATACCCTTTTCAAGGCTTTTGATGCTAAAGTGTGTGCCATTATGTTATATGGTTCCGAAATTTGGGGATTGAAACCCATGTCATGTATTTAGAATATACAAATGTACGCGTGTAATCGATTTTTAAATGTTAGTTTATGTGCTTGTAATGATGCCATGTTTCGAGACCTAGGTAGATTCTCAATATATATTTTCTCTGTCAAAAGATGTTTATCATATTTGCTTCGATTACTTCAATTATCTGATACAAGATATGTTAAAATCTGTTATAAAATGTTAAAATATAACGACTCAATAGGGCATAACAATTGGGTCACAGATCTAAACCATGTTTTATACTCAAATGGTTATGGTTATATTTGGGAAACCAACATGTAGTAAACCAAAAACAGTTTCTGAAGAACTTTGTGAACAGATTAAAGGAGCAGTTCAGAATTGGAGAAGTAGTTTGGAAAATAATCGTAAGTTGAATCACTATGAGACTTTTAAACACAACTTTTGAAGAGAATTATATACTGCTGCCATTGTCATGTCAAAATCCAGAATAACTTTAGCAATGTTTAGAAGCTCATGGCACACCTTGATGATCGAGAAAGGCAGACATTTCAATATTTCGAAATAGTTTAGAAGCTGTTTGTATTGTGAATGCTATATTGAAGACGAATTTCATTTTTTACTAGTTTGTCCCTTGTATGAAAATCTCCGCAACAAATATATACCTCAACATTTTACTCACAACATGAATCACTATGGCTTCATATATGTGATGTCTACCGCGAACGTAGAAACTATTCGAAATCTTGCCATGTATATATATATTGCATTTAAACAAAGAAATGACATTTTGATGGGTAAATAGTAATTGTTATGTACATGTTTATCAATATCTCGACGTTCTGTGTATCATTGATAATATGATAAACCAATTTTGATATGCAGAGACAGTACATTTTTTAAAAATAAAAGGGAAATATTTTGGGCGAGTTTCGATGAATTGCCATATATATTTTAAATCATTATTTATCTAAATTGACTCAAAATATGATTACTTTTATAATTGTGTTTAGGCGTATCATAATTGGTTGAATTGGAATAATTGTTAGGTAACAATAGTATATTACTATCATTACTACCATTGTTCTTTATGTATTGTATATATTATTGTATATCGTCCGATGGCCTGAAATACAGAAATAAAGAATTGAATTGAACTGAATTGACGTAAGAAAAGTCAACATACAATTCAGTAAACGCGTTGACCTTATTTTGATGGAGACTACCGTTAATGTTAAATTAACGCATTTTGTTTGGCGGCGTGGTCCTGTGTCATTATACTTAACTTCTTGTTACGTTAACCACAAGTCATTCGAAGATTATTGTGCAGGTGATAACTTTGAGTTCTTTTGCAAAGCGACTGTTCCAAGGTGTTATCATTTAGACTTTATATAATAAACAATACATGAGATTTGTTATATTTATACTCAAAGGATTGGATTGAAACTTCTGACAAATGTTTATATCAATCTTTGTGATGGGTTCACAAAAGGGGGATAATCCAAATACTTTTTATATCAGAGTTATTGCCCCTTTTCTGTCAAAAATTTAAATGTTCTGACAAGGCCCCGGCAGGTGACACACGTGCTCCGGGGAGCACTGCATTCTAGTTTTAATATCGTTTGCAATTCATCACATCTCCGTTATGGTTCAATTTATTTTCCTCACAATAATTCTACCAGGATAGGCGAGCTCATGTCAATGCAATAAGCAAATACGAATGGAATACTGATTCTCCATTTCATGTCACATAGGTTTATTCAATGATAAACTCAACACTCTAACGATAAACAACATAACATAACATTACATAATTTTATTGGCATACAATAAACATATATTCATAGCCAAAATGAGTGATATACAATTAGAAAGGATAAACATACAAAAGTTGCCAGGTGGTGTAGGTAAAAAGACCTGACATATCAACATATACAGTTTACAGAGAAGTGTCAATAAATTGAATAATTATAGTATCATTAATCATTTAATAATATTAACAAAATGGTATAGTATAAGCATACATTTATAAGATGTGCAGGCATAACTTTCATGAATGTTATTTTTTGTTAAGTCTTAATTTAAACCGAAGATTATATATCAATTAATCATTATTGTTTCTGTTTAGAAAAGAACAATGTATAACTGTTGATAGGCTGATTATTAATTTAGGCGATTTTGATGTCACAAGTATCAAACATTTATTTATTGATGGCCAATGGAAGAAGTATGGTGTCAAAACATGATGCTACAATTACGTCTTCTTCTTGTTAAGGTAAACACAAGCTATTCGAAGAGTATTGTGCAGGTGATATGTAAGTTCTTTTCTTATAACTTAAACTGATATAATAAACAACACATGAGATTTGTTATATTTATATGACCCAATATACTTATGTTTTAATATCGTTTGTAATTCATCGCATCTACGTTATGGTTTAATTTTTTTTCACCGCAATAGTTCTATCAGGATAGGCGAGCTCATGTCAATGCAATAAGCAAATACGAGTGGTATATTGATTCTCCATTCCGTGTGACGTACGTTAATCCAATGATAAAATCAACAATTTAACGAAAAAAAACATAGTGTTACAATGACGTGAAAAAAGTCGAATTTTACCAAATCCAATATTCAACTCGCTGAACCAAATAAAAAAAATCATGAAAATTTAATTTGACGTATTTCAGAATCAACACAAGGTGCATTATGTAACGGGATAGTTCTCTAATTTCCGATAGCAAATGTCCAAAAAAATCACGGTTCTCCAACAGAAACACACGTTGCTTATTGCACTGGGGTAATTAGCTGGATGGGTGTGAAAGCCAATCTTCCAAATCATGATTCTATTTGATTGTTTAAATGAGAATTCTCCAAATCAGTGTCGATGCTTTTACAAATACATAATGCCTGAGATTAGGGATGCTCTTCGCCGTGCAAAAACATGACCTAATTAACATCTGAACATGCAGTTTTAGTTTATACAATTGTCGTTGTCAAGTTAGATTCAGGTAATCTTCTTTTCCTGCTGAATGCTCTGTCTCTATTGTGCTTGTGTTATACGGTATTTAAGATGTTGTATTTTGTATCTGAATCAAATCGCATTGTACAGTTTATTGTAAAGATAATACCCCTTTTTAAATCGCATTTCGATACGTCATTAAACATGTGTACATGCATTAGATGAATCTGTAGAAGAAAATTTTATTTTATTTAAAAACAAGGAATAATCTTTCCTCTGGGTAACAAACTCTTTGGACGAAGGTTTTTCTATTTGGTTCAGAAGAGATACATATTCCACATACATCCCACTAAGAGGGAAATATGGTTCCATATTTACTCACGTGACTAATATCTATAAGCAAAAAATCCGACCAAGAACATGTTTACTAAATAACAATCATGTTATTCACATACATATAAAAAGTATAAATAGGTGATAATTGTTTTACATCTGTATAAATATATATTTATATATACAGTAATATGTTTGGAAATAGTTTTGCTACAATTTTTAGCAAAGTCTAATTAATTAAAAGCTCATTATAAACAATATTTTGTATTGAATTACCTAATATTTTTTATGTAGAAATGTTGTTATTTTGTGTAAGTCTATCAAAATAAGAAAACTATCAGAGAAGGAAAATCTTTATACTTTGGAATTAGTTTTCGTACACTTTTTAACAAAGTCTCATTTATTAAAAGCTGACCATAAAGAATATTTGTATTGAATTACATAATATTTTGATTGTTAAGTTCGATATAAACAATTTGATAGTTTATATGTATGTATAACAATTAGGAAACTTATGTAACAAGTATTGCTAGTGCATTTAACATCTTCGTTTTTGCAGACGCATCTACAACACACAACAGCGTGGCAAAAGGTTTTCAGAATATTTTCAAATCCTTTTAATAATTATACCATAACTGATATGGGGTTTTTGCTTGCTTCGACATTTTAAAAATCATCTCCTGCATATTCATATGAGGGAAGGGGCGTATTTGCCCGGCGTTTCCTGGGCCGCGTCACATGAAGATACAGACGCTTTTTGACGGATCTGCAGCTATATGACTTATGAAAATATTGTTTCAAAAGGAGAAATTGCTCATAGTGAGAATCTTCCTTTGTTATCACTATTTTTCAACCCATTGTAAGATGCTGGCTGTTATTTAAAGTGATATTCAATATTTTTGCTACGTGTTTTCAAAGTCGTCTGCTGAAAATGTTGTATATGTGAGTACTGTTTAAAGGTTTATTTCGTCTGCTACTAGCAGAGCTACGCAAAGTGAAAACCAAGTTTACTGAGGATGATCAAGAATAATCGCCTAATAAATAAGGTTATATTCATGTATATCTAGTTTCGAAGATACTAGTGCCCGTAAATGTCGACCAAGAAACATCGTCCTATTTAACACGCACCCCTGCAAATAATCGAAGTTTGATAATCGTGGAATTTCGTTTTCAAATCTGGTTAAATTATAGGATATGTGAAGGGTATCTAGCGAAAAAACACTGGATAATTGTATAGCAACTTAAGAAGAATAAGACGAATTATTGTTTTCAATGTATGACTAGAACATAGTGCTTCATCGAGTGAGTACAACAATTGCATGCATGACAAGACAAAACAATTTGAACAACATTTAATAGTAAATACAAAACTTGCTAACGGCTAAACTACTAATCTTATTCCAGATGCGAACTTGTGCAACCATTGGACAACGTAGTATATAACTTAATCTTCTTAATGCATAGGTATGTTCAATATAAGGAACAATATAATTTATCTAAGTCGGAGATTGCCGTTAAAAGCACATACTATATTGTTTTTTAAGGCAACATTAATTGTTTATATGCCGTGCAACTTTCGGTTCCAGTAATTGCTTTAATACCATATCAGGTCGCGTCGAACACAATCCTTTAAAAGTGGTAGTCATGACTTTCCCTCCTTGGCAGTTAGCATTAGGACTGACTCGTTGGTATCAGGATTATATGGACCAGGATAACTGATAATTTACCCAGGCAACGCCGTGATGTAACTGGAAAAATGCTGAAAAAACTTAAAATGCCATACAAATGCATTCGAGAGAACCACAACAAACATTAAATGAAAAATAATAATTAAAATACATATCTTGTTTGTACGACCTTTCCCAAGAGTGTTTCACAATCGTGATACTGATAGGAATTCTCCGGCATACGATGGACAAGCAACATTGAGTAAGTTTCGAGTTCATCGGTGATTCACTAAATGGTTCGTCTTGCGTTTAATGTGAACAGTCGGTGATTCACTTATATACTCATGTTTCTCGTCACAGTTAACAGAATAAAGCAAGTTTAACATTGCACTGGTTGACATGCATTACTGGTCCAGCAAATCTGGACTTCAATGTCAGATATCCACTACTACTGTTATGTCTGTATCTAACATTTTCAGTTCATCGGCCAGATCACTGAGTAAGACTGTTATATGTAACTTTCAGTTATAGTCAGACTTTCAGTTATTTCATAACGTTACTTAAGACAGAACTTGGAAATACAATCAACTTTACCCTAACACCGGTTCAACAGTAGGTCTAGACTTCAAATGCATAAAACAGAGTGTCGTGGATGTCATGGAATAACTGCACCGGTTGCTTCTCGGTGGTATAGTGGTAGAGCGTCCGCCTCGGGTGCGGGAGGTCGCGTATTCGATCCCCGGCCAGGTCATACCCAAGATTTTAAAAATGGGAGTAATGGCTGCCCTCCTTTGCACTCAGGGTTGCGGTAGCAGCATTACGACTGACTTTCTGGTGTCAGAATAATTGGACCAAACATTGTTGAAAGCAGAGTAAAACACCAAACAATCAATGGTTATTGGTTCTTTCGTCCGTATCCCATACACATATTATGGACACAACTTCCTATTCCATCTGTACGATGTTGTAATTAACACGGATGTTCATGAACATGATAAATTGTAGATGTGAAGCGTTTGGATCGCATCTGGTTATGCATTAAAATTATAACCCCTTGAACTTTGTAAATGCTTTGTATTTTTGTTTATACTTTCCAATGTAGATTAAGGGGTAATAAGTCACGCTTTTCGACAGTTTAAGTAAATACTTTGGTATGACCAAATCATCAATAAAACCCCGATATCATTTTTAGCTCCACTGGCTGAAAGCCAGTCGAGCTTATGTCATGGCGAATTGTCCGTCGGGCGTCCGTGCGTGCGTGCGTGCGTGCGTAAACTTTTTTCTTTAAACGACTTCTTCTCACTAACCACTTGGCCAATTTGGTTGAAACTTCATAGGAAGCATCCTCTCAATGTCCTCTCTTAAATTCCTTCAATTTTTTTTGATCCATCCATAATTCTGGTTTCCATGGCAACCAAAAGAAAAAATAGTGAAAACTTAAAAAATCTTCTTCTCTGAAAGTGTCAGGCCGATTTTCAAATAATTTTGTAGAAATGTTCCTTGGGTGACCCTTTATTAGATTCCTTCAAGAAATGTTGATTGGTCGAAAAACATGGTCGCCAGAGGGCGGGGCTATTTTGCCTTATATGACCATAGTGAAAACTTAAAAAATCTTCTTCTCCGAAAGTGTTCAGCCGATTTTCAAATAATTTTGTAGAAATGTTCATTGGGTGACCCTCTATCAGATTCCTTCAAGCCATGTTGATTGGTCGAAAAATATGGCCGCCAGAGGGCGGTGCTATTTTGCTCTATATGACCATAGTGAAAATTTAAAAAATCTTCTTCTCCGAAAGTGTTGAGCAGATTTTCAAATAATTTTGTAGAAATGTTCTTTGGGTGACCCTCTATCAGATTCCTTCAAGCCATGTTGATTGGTTCAAAAATATGGCCGCCATGGGGTGGGGCTATTTTGCCTTATATGGCTATTGTGAAAACTTAAAAAATCTTCTCCTCCGAAAGTGTCAGGCCGATTTTCAAATAATTTTGCAGAAACATTCCTTGGGTGACACTCTACAAGATTCCTTTAAGCCATGGTGGTTGGTAAAAAATATGGCCACTAGGGGGCAGGGCTGTTTGGAGATTTGATTTTTGCCTTATGGCCGTGGAGCGATACTGGCCCTCTTGGGCCTCTTGTTTGTATTCAAATGCTCTGACTGTTACACAGTTGATCGGACGTTCAAGAACATTAACAATTCATGAAATGTGTCGGGTTTGACGAAATCATAACTCCGGGTTGATCTGTGGTTGATGACTTGTTATGAAAGTACTTTAATGAACAAGTATGTCGTTAATAATATATTCCAATGATTGAGTGTTAATCGTGCAGATTGTTTGAAACTATCTCTTGTTAATGTTTCCATCGTTTATGCATATTTATGTAAAAAAGACAAATACATTTGGTATAAAATTGGTACACAGCAGAACAAGGATAATCTCGTTAAAAAAGCTTTCTCCACCAAAGATTATTACACTTTTTCTAGGACTGACCTTTCAGGCTGATGGCAGGCTCAAGGGAATAACTAAAACGAACTTCAGCCAAAACAAAAAAGCTATATATATTCTGATGATCTTACTATTCATTGGAACTTTCATCCTAGAGTGTTCGAAATTATACTATTTCGATAAACACAAATAGAAAACAATCATATGATAAAGGAAACATTGTGTTAGATTGAATAAAATCGTTGTTGGAAATGGAGAAGACACAATGCTCCTGAATAATTGCTCTCTCCTCCATACACACTGGCGTCAACATTTCGCATCAAGCAAATACAGCGGAATTCAGTGTTATCAATGAAAGGGGCTATCGATTGAATGATGTGTTTGTTTGTAGTGTGAGTTACATCGATTGCAACCTTATTTCAGATATATAAACGGCGTTTTCGTTTACGTGTTGGCTTATTTCAAATATATTCAAGATAAATGTAAAATCAGTTTTAACAGCCCTTGTCAAATATATCACTGGGCTTATATATAATACTATTTGTCATCATACTGTTCACATCATACCACAGGCGTCCGAATTTCTAGAAGAAAAATGCGGAAAACACACAATAACTCGTGAAAATACAAAAAAAAACTAGGACGCCTGTGAGCATACGCTGATTATCTGTGTATTGTGAGCTGTCAACTCCTGGAAAGGAATTAGTATGAGCAATAGTATTGCTTGTTTTCCAATCCATTTCAACTTACTAGTGTTATACTGTTATTTTTGTAAATAAAAAACTGAATAAAATATGTTTAAACTAAAACGGCGTTTCCATGGTACATTTATCCTGGCACAAGTGTGTCTGTCGAGATGCTATCCTCGAAATAATGAGTGTCAATGAAGGAAAGTAATGACAACCATTATATCTAATGTCTTCAGTATGACCTCAATTTATTGAAATGTCAATTTTCTAAACATTGATTCAATGAAACAGCCGTGCCCCGGTAGCTCAGTCGGTAGCGACGCGAGCTGTCAATCCCGGAGTTGTGAGTTCGAACCCAGTTCGGCACAACATTCTTTCCAACGTTTAATAAAAGTCATTGTGACAGGAGTCATTCGTCTTCCGCCAATTGGCTAGTCTAACAGTCTATATGGAAAACAGCCGATTGCTTGGAAAGAATGTTGTGTGGCGTAATTGTATCAGAAACCAAGGAAACACATGAGTAGATGAACTGGCCACCGTGATATGTCTGAAAAAGTGTAGAAAACTGCGTTAAACCTCTCAATCAATAAAATATATACGAGGACAGAATCGTAATCTTCATTATTTCTTTAATTTTTCCAGATATTTGTTAATTTGTATCGGGTCAACAACCCATTCTAAACACTTTTCTTATAAATGTTCTAATTCAAAAGAGACCAAAATGAACCCGTCGTTACAAATTAAAACGAATGTATTCCCTCGATTGTAATCAAATAAAATACACCAGGACTATATACGTTCCGAATTTGAGACAAAAGATAGCCAGAAGCAGTACAGTTCCATCTGAAAAGATATCCGTTATATTGTCACAGAGCCGCCAAATTTTGCTAGATTTATTACAGGGATGTGTCCTGTGCTGATCGTATAAATTGAATTCATCCAAAGGTGTTATTCCGTTCAATTTGTGTTAAAAACGATACGTTAAAGCGGTCGTACGAAACAGGCAAATTAGCGGTTCGCGTTCGGTGGCCAACGGTTATGTGGCTTGAAAGATGGAAAACAAAAAACGCATTGGTCATGGGTGTCACATTGTAAAAAGGAAAAGACAAATCAGCGAGCGAAAATCCACAAATCTTAACTAACTAGAAGTTATGTGTCGCCTTAGAAATAAGATTAACTTGTGTCCTTCACTATGAATATATTGCCCTTTGGATAGTCTGATATTTCATGAGGCTTGACTGGAAGATATATATACATGATACCAACGAAATAGTAGCTTTTGATTTAAACAGTTCCACGAGAAAACCAACAGTGTGTACTCGAACCGGATCTGCCTTAACATGCCGCGCAGGTCAACCTAGAAAGACACTGTTCGCCTCCTGTGGATTTCCTGTTTAATGAATCATTACTTTATACCTCTAACCCCTGAGACGGAATGTGTCGGTATGGATTAGCCTACGAGTCCATAATGTTGGTTTTCTCGTGGAACGGCTCATTTATATTTCAGACGCGTCTGGCGATTTGGGGTATTATAGATTCTCCGGTTTTGATATCATTTAAAGATACATTAGCGAATGGTAAGGGAGGCTAAGCTTCTAGTTGTTTGTCAAAGGATCCAACTAGGCCTCTAGAACATATAGTCGGACAGTGAAGGTTCTTGCGAGAGCGTGTGGATACACAAACTCGCCTAAGGATTCATTTCACGCAGATGTAATAAGTCCCCAAATCGCCAAATGTGGCTCATTGTTTCTTCTACCTCCTAATAGGTTGATTGCTTGTCTGATGCTTAACGCCGCTTTCCACAAAGTTTCAGTTATATCACGGCGTTTCCTTGGTAAGTTACCAGTACTAATGGTCAATTTATTCTGACACCAGCCAGTCAGTCGTAATGCTAACCCCACAACCCTGAGCGCCAAGAAGGACAGCCATTCATACCATTTTTTGTATAGTCTTTGGTACGACCCGATCGTGGATCGAACCCCTCCTAATAGGACACTTACTTTTTATTTATGATAATCTTGCATAAGGCTCTTTCAATTACGAAGCATTCGTGGAATAGATGTAAACTTCATTTACAAGTTCAACTGTATAGCATAAATGATAAATTTGCCTTCATTTCTGATTTTCGAATCACAAAACGGCATTCAAAATGATTGCAGTATTTATTTCAAAACAATATCAGAGCAAATAATAATAATAATCAACCTTATTGCATAAAACATACATAGGTTTATAGCAACATACAGTTTAACACTAAGACATGAATTTCGATAAGATAACACAAAAGGACAATTTTCGGAAGAGCAAAGTAGTGATAATTGTACGTGGATACATTTTAAGTTCTAATTAAGTTTCCCTCAAAAATAAATCTACTTAATCGGCTTATACGTAGTTGTTTTGGATGTTATGCTCCAGACATGAGATTGATAATATTTTGTATCGTTGGCCTTGTGAAATAATGCCTTTTCAAACGTTTCTGTGTATGTTGAACATATAACAAGGTAATCTTACTCTGATTCTTTTTGATTCAAATGACAATTTCTACAGATTCGAGTGCTACGAGGATTATTTGTAAATCTACTTTGTTCTATAGCTAAAGTAGGCGATGACATTCTAAATCTTGCTAATGCTGTTCTATATGTTGGTACTTTTATCACGTGTAAGTATTGTTCAAGAGCTACCGAATGTTTGAATAGGCAATATGATAAGACAAGTGGTTTGATGAGTAGCAACCTTGCAAAATAGCCATACGAGGTTTCCGTTGGCTTGGCAAACTGGCAGATCAGCATTCAATCAATAATGGAAGCAAAAAAACCAGAAGCAAACTGGGATGTAAACTGATATGTATAATGACATAACATGATATTTGTCCTGTCGTCCTGTCTTTCTAGTAGTTTAAATCCTAGCATAACTATGTCTTTGTTCTGTGAATGGCTTTTTACAAGTTTGCTATCCAGTAAAACGAAACTCTCAGGGATTTAATTGCCATTTTGTTTACGTATTGCTTCACAGTTTATCGTCATGTTGTTATGTGGCTGCCATTTTGCAGGACTATGTTTTTGAACCATTTTAGAAGTTTGCTATCCATTATAACGAAATGTTCGTGTTTTTTCGCTGCCATTTTGCGCGTATTGCTTCACAGTTGATCGTGATTTTGTTATGTGGCTGCCATTTTGTAAGTTTACTACCGAGTAAAACTAAGCAAACTGGCAGATCACCGTTAAATCAATAATAGCAACATGTTCAAAAGGAAACTGGGCTGCTAACTGATATATCATGACATAGCGTGATGTTCGTCCTGTCATTCTAGCAGTTTTCATGCCAGCAAAATCATGTTGTTATTCTGTAAATGCCTTTTTAGAAGTTTGCTTTCCAGTAGAACGAAATTTTCGTGTTTTTTCGGCTGCCATTTTGAGACATATCTAATTATCTTTACAGTTTATCGTAATTTTGTTATGTGGATGCCATTTTGCAAGTTTGTTACCGAGTAAAACGAGGTTCTTGTTCTGTAGATGCCTTCTTGCAAGTTTGTTACTGTTTATTTAATCTTATATTTTCTTATACTTACATAGATATACTAGAAAAATATCACTATGCAACACTAACATATGATATAAAGAGAGACGGAACGGCGGTATATTGTTTTATAATTTTGTCTCAATTTAGCTAATCAGTTGAATAAAACCATTGTTCTTTGTCGGTCAATATTGAATATTGAAGTTTACTACCTAGCAGGAGATACTATCGTTATACTACCAGGTCTACCGGTATCTTAACCAAGGTGTTTTCATTTGTTTTCAATACTTGTAAGATATGACACACCTCACGTCATAAGCAGATTTATTATGTGCTTTGCAAACCATTCTGGTACAATAAACATGGAACATCATCACTTTCCAAATGAGTTCTCAGATAATGTAATAACTCGCAATGGATGATTAAACAAGCACAAGGATATAAGTAACTTAGACGATAGTAAAAATGTCATAGAAGACGTCTTTCATTTCCTATTAAATTGTCCAGCTTATTCTGAACTTAGAAGTAAATACATACAAGCGAAATATCACCAGAATCCAACAATTCAGAAATTCACTACTACATACACTAAGATAGCTAAGTATATATGTACTGAATAACATAATCTGTTCAAGCATGTACTATTAACTACTACATACACTAAGATGGCTAAGTATATACGTACTGAAAAAAATAATCTGTTCAAGCATGTACTATTAACTACACGCTTACTGAAAGCAACTAAATACCTTTAACTTTATTACATTTTGCTGAATATATACTGACTAAATACTCTTATTTCTTCCTCCCCGTTTAACCAAAGGACTGTGACCTCTCAGGCCATAAACAAAACAAGACTGCAGTACACTATTTCATTTATTCAGAAATTGTTAGATAAAGAAAATCATATAATCGTTTATTTTTACCTACCTCTTCTATACTATTGGTATCTTCAAACTCCTGATCTTCCGTCTCTTCAACTATTATCTCTTCCGTACCGATGTTTTCAACAATATCTAGATGATTTACATGACTCGTTTCAGTACAGCTATTATGGGCGTCCCCATGTACGTATGTTGTTCTAACATAGTCGTATCCCTCACTGTCAGAGTCTGTTCCTTCATCTCTAACATCACTAGTGACGTCACTCGTCATGTCTTCATTCTTGGATGCATCCCTTATTTCTTCAGAACTATCGGTCTCTGTGTCAGATTCTTTACCTTCATCTGCCATACTATCTAGATACTTTACCAAAAGTAGATGGTTCCGATGTAAGCTTCTTTCTTGGTCTGTTTTCTTCTTCAGATTTTACTTTGAAGACGGGAATATCAGGTCTTGGTTGGTCTATAAAAGTGTATATATCGGGTTCAAACTTGTCTTTAATTCTATGCTTTCCTTCAAAGGCTAATTTCTTCACGAAAACTCTATATCCGACTGATAATCTCACAGCTTTAGCCTTTCTATCAAAATATTTCTTCTGTTTGACCTTTGCCTTCTCTGTGTAATGTGAAACCACTTTGTGTGCTTGTTCCATCCTTAATTGTAGGTCTTCACAGGGTTTGCGACCAAAGATCAGTTCGAATGGAGAAATCCTGGTGGTTTCATGGGGTATACAGTTATAGTAGTAAACCAATGGATTAATGTATTTCTTCCAGTCTTCTTTTGGTTTTTAAAACATATTGCAACGTTCTTATATTATGGAGAAACGAAAGATGTTGATAAGCGAACTTAATATTTTCACTTTTTCTGTATATATAAAGGTCGCTGGCAATTTATCAATAAATTGTTTGAATTTGAAGTAAAATATGAAATTTGGACTTGATCTTGTTAGATGGTTTTGCAGACCTATTTCGTAAAGGCCATAATGCCATCACTCATCAGAGATTCAATACAGCATGATGGTACAATTAGCATACACACAATCATGTTTACGTATAATTTAGTTCACATAAAAAAAGATGACGTGAAAAGTTATTTAATGTTCATTGATCACAAAATATATAATCGAAAAGTATAAATGCCTATCTATCATGTTAAAAGTTACGCAATATTTATTTTTTATTAATATTGGATATAAGTAGCTTTACGTATTGAGTGAATTTAGTTTTAGATAAACAACGACTTTCTTTACAATGATTGATGGATTGTTTGGTGTTTTGCGCCGCTTTCAACAATTGTTTAGATATATCTCGTAGTTTCCTGGATACGTTATCAGTACTACTGGTCTGTTTATCCTGACACCAGCCAGTCAGTCGTAATGCTAACCCTGCAACCCGAAGCGCCAAGGAAGACAGCCATTACTACCATTTTAAAGTAGTTGGTATGACCCGGCCGTACCACTGCACCTCCGAGGCGATACTGTTTACAATGAGCGATTGGTGCAACTAATACAGTTAGTGTGCATTGTTTATAAAGAAAACATACGAGAGTGTATAACAAAAACTAAAACGTTGTAACGCATCGGACTATGTCCGAATATCGAGCCAGTTCTAATGGCTCATTGAACTTTACAAGGCCCGTACGATCTCGCCAATATTTGTCAAATGCAAGGTAAGCATTCAATGCTCAAAGGGTGATCCAAATACCTTGTAGATCATAGGATTGATTGAGTTGGAGTTTAACGCCGTTTTCAACAATTGTTCAGTCATATCACGGCTGTCAGTTCACCTACTCATATGTTTCATGATTTTCTCCCACCAGTACTCCACACAAAATGTTTTCCAAGCAACTGGCTGCTTGTCCTCATATGCTGTTAGTCCATTGGTGAATGACGTTTGTCACAGTGACTTTTGTCAAAGGACAGAAAGAATGTTGGGCTGAGCCGGGATTCGAGCTTACAACCTCTAGATTGACAGCCCGCGTCGCTACCGACTGAGCTACCGGGACTGGGCTCAGATCATTGGTCAATTGTGGTATGCACGGCAGGTGCTAAGTTGGCATTGATAGGCGTTCATAAGATTGCGTGTGGTCCGAAAAGCCTTACATACCCGTACGGGATCTGTCAGGCATATAGCCAGAAGCCACGAAGCTACGAATGTACGAAATATAAGGATAACTGAAGGATCATAATTGTATGTGTTATATATATGAATGAAAAACGCTACAACTAAACGTATTATCAAATTGATTGTTAAAATAATAGATCCTGAGATGCTATTGACATCGGCCGAACATATAACCGCCACAGCATAATATGCTACTTGTTTTATTTGCTAGTTTGTAGTGTAAATACAATTGTACATGACCTCAATGAATGAACAAATTTTGCATATGATTGCAGAGCGCTTTCAATCAATTATATAAACAAAATACCACTTGTGTTAATGAGATTATACATGATCTCAAGGAACGTTGCATGGGTAGAGGCTATCTTTGTTGTAAATAATAACCTTATGGTAAAATAATACGGGATTGCAATTCGATTGTCACATGATTACACGCGTTTAGACGCTGTCTTTTATCGCAGAACTTCTTCTAAAACAAACTGACAATTGTGTGTATGAATTTGATGATAAATGTGTTTTAATGGATGTTTAAATGCCGTTTCAATTAGTTTGTAGATATTTCAAGGATGTCAGTTCACGTTGAATTTCTTGCACCAGACTTACTGTATTTTTCCAAGGAATGTTCGCAAACTGGTATTGAAGGTCAAATAACGCGAAATACATCCGCTGACTTGCTGATCTACAGTACTATAGTCCCTAAAAAACCTTTGTTTGCGTATAAATAAGTGTATAACATCACCAGAATGTATTGAATATATGACATTGAGTTTAAATGCATTGTGAATGTGTATAGGATGCACTGGAAATGATTAATTTGATCACTTTTCGTATTTTGACCTTGTTTGAAAGTGAAAGTAGAGAATGCTAAACAACGGTTTTGTCCGGGCCCGATATGGTCCAAAATTACCATTTTCGCCTGTCCAAAATTACCATTTTCGCCTGGTGAGTTCTTTCTTGTATAATGCATGACCCCACATTTTCTTTGGATTGTTTTAAAGCTAGGAGATAACTCTTTTCAGTGATATATGGTGTTCTACGTGAGAAACGCTTTAGAAAGTGTGACAATTGAGGACTGAAACTGGTCGATTTACATGGAAACAAAGAAGGATTTTTGAAATGATCATGTATTTAATAATAATGAAACATTGGGGCAAATTTCAAACCTGACGCTTATGAGCAATTTGACCTTAGTGCAAAGTGACGTAATTTTGTTCCATTCAATTTGTAATTAACAATCGTCGTGAGATAATTTATTCACAAAACACGTCATTAGCAATGTTTATACGTACATGTTTTGACAAAGGTCAGAATTAGGTCAATATTATCGGGTAAAAGTATATATGTGTCTTCGTCTTGCTACAAATGGAGTAGAGATCTGAGAGAAGTAAATCTGAACCTACAAACTCGTAAAGCAAGTAATGAATAAGTGTTATTATCGCCGTTATCGTTAGTGAAATATAGTTGGAAATGTTAAATTTCTCGTTTTTAGCAAGTGGCTCTTTAGAGTCAATTGCTAAAGTATGCGAATTCCGAAGACACTCACCGAAATCTAGGCTGGAATAAGTCCCTTTTGTTTAAATCTTATTTCAATATCTGCAATGAATTACATGTACTTCAAATATCTCTTTCTACAGTAGCTCTCCATTACTGAACACCATTTCGGGTTCAGAGATATGTCTTGCTATTCGTCGATTGTTTATAATGTCAATGAAAGCATATGCATCTGTGGAATATTTGATAAACATGAATGTACTGGTTCCAGAGTATCCTTTTTTACAGTATCGTACCGCCAAATAATCCATTAATTAAATAACACAATTGGTTAATATGGTGAGATATCAACCGGCAATGGATTTGACTTGACATATCTGACGCAATAGAAAAGAACTACAAAGCTGTTAAAATATATGAATTACAGAATTGAAAATGAAAATATATTTCTGCGCTGTCCACAAACGAGTTCATGGAAATACATGTACATGTCTGTAAATCGAGTCGAAGCAGATTTTCGATTCTGCTCAAACATTATTTGTACAGATTGTCAAGTCACAGTTGATTAAATATATACCAAAAAAGGAATCCAAACATTGAAATGAAAAGTAAATAGTGGTTTATATAAAAAGTGTAAATGATTTAAATTATTTAACTTAGACATGACCTATTCTTACCAATTATAGCGAAATATACATTTTTGAACTGCCGTAAAAGTGAGTAGGCGGTCTTTGGGAGGAGCTACTGTAATCGGTGTAGCGTGAGAATCACACACTTTCGTAAGATCTTACAATTCTCACAGTTCGGTCGTGAGAATTTTAAGACGTGAGAGTTGTAAGAGGAATTGATTTAATGCGAGTTAAATTTGTATCAGCAACACTTTTCAAGACACCGTTCCATCTTCGCGATATAAACATTAATTATGTACGTGCGTTCTTCTGTCTATCCGAACAGAAATTAGTTAAAACCGACCATTTTAGGCATTAAAATGTGCTCCGTGGAAAAACCGAGAAAGACACCTTAAACTAATGTAATGTAATTAATTTATACATTAAAATGAGCGGGTTTGCGGTGAATACACCTATTATAACACACCTGCATCACTAGTCAATCAACCAATCAATAAGTTAATTAAGCAATACAGTAACCAAAAGACACGTGAAATTCAGTGTGGGTGTATATATAATTTAAATACAACTGGCTTTTTGGAGTGGTGTGAGGTCGGGGTGGTCAAGCGGCCTACTTTGACTTACCAACCCATCATTCCTCCCGAAACTTCAAAATATTTCAACCAGGAGAAACTTGATGCTTTCTCTTCGGAAATATTAAGTTTTTCCTTTCGGAACAAATATACGATATTACTTGGCGACTTTAACGCCAGATCATCAAACATTCCTGATATTGCTGATATGGACAAAACTATATTTGATAGTATAGATGTTGATACCGGTAGCATTATTTGCACGGGTATACACGAGTATCTGTGTAGAAATGACATGAGTCTTGTGCGCAATTCACAGGGTAATGTTGTCAGCAGACTAGGCAGATTTCTTGCACATTTTTGTAGAGTAAATCGATGGCTTGGCGTGAAACGGTTGTAACTAAAATAAGTATTTTTTGACCAAGGTTAATCACTTTGCCAGTCTTTATAAGCATTAAATCATTTTTCTTGGTAAACAATGGAA
The DNA here is from genome assembly GCA_031761405.1 of Serripes groenlandicus. Classification (NCBI taxonomy): domain Eukaryota; kingdom Metazoa; phylum Mollusca; class Bivalvia; order Cardiida; family Cardiidae; genus Serripes; species Serripes groenlandicus. Next base: position 86,766,569 of record JASEVX010000003.1, read on the forward strand.
ATTTAGGTGCCATTGCTCGTTCTGAGCAATGGCACGTAAATTTGCATTGTTTACAAAGGGGTCAAAATTGCCCCTAAACCAGGGTTTTCAAAATAGGTTTTTAGTTACAACTGTTTCACACCAATCCCTCGAAATGTATTTGTAATGTTGAATGGTAGATCATTTTCTGATAAAATTGGACACTTGACGAGTAAAGATACTTCTGTGATTGACTATGTTATTTCGTGATGTGAATCACTACCATTATTTGATGGTTTTAATGTAGAAAACTTCTGCCCCATACTTTCTGATGTACATTGTTGTCTTAAGTTTAATTAAGTTATCTTCCATTAAAGTTGATAGCAATAATCAATTCGGCAAACCGAAAGATAAGATAGGTAAATGGAATGTAGATAACAAAGAAAGACTTTTCAATACCATACATATGTCAGTTATAAATGAACTATCGCAAACACCTAGTAATACTGATGTTCCTTTGGATCAAAGTTGAATAAATGAGATAGTAGCAACTCTTGAAACTGTTATAACAGACTCCGCCAAGGAATATAACAAGAAACGTAAACTCAAGAAATGGTTTAATACCGAATGTAAAGTAGATAGAAATAAATTACATATGTGCAAACGCAAGTACAGCCATGTTAAAAATAGTGATACTAAAAATGAAATGTTAATGTGTTCTAAAAGTTATAAGTCAGCCATTCAAAAATCCATGCTATCGTAAAAGAATTCGTAATATGAGTAGTAAATCTCCGAAAGAATACTGGAACTATATCAATAGTCTAAATAAAAAAATAAAAGAACGTGCCGATGTCGATATCGAGGCGTTTTATGATTTCTTTAAAAATCTGAATAGTGATAATGCTAAAATAAACATAAACATTCAAACAGAATACCCAAATATAACTATTGACAATACTTTGAATGATACTATAACAATTGAAGAAATTGAACGTTGTATAATCAAACTAAAGAATGGCAAAGCAACTGGTATTGATCAGGTTTCAAATGAGTATATCAAAGCTACCAGTAATATTTTAATGCCATTTTATCACAAAGTATTCAATACAGTTTTGGATACTGGACTTATCCCAGAATCCTGGCTTGTAGGCTGTATAGTACCAATCTTTAAAATTAAAGGTGATATCGCTGATCCCCAGAACTACAGGCCTATCACTATATTGAGCTGTATAGGCAAACTATTCACTGCTATTCTGAATGACAGATTGTCAGATTTTCTAGAAAGTAACAAATTGCTGAATGAAAATCAAGCAGGATTTAGGAAAAAACGTTCAACTATTGATCACATCTGTGTTCTACACACGCTTGCAGAAATTTGTAAACGCCAAAATTAGAAACTTTTGTGTTGCTTTGTTGATTTCCAGAAGGCCTTTAATTCGGTATGGCGTACCGGGTTGTGGAGTAAACTACTAAGCTATAATGTAAAAGGCAAAATGTTTGATATTGTTAAATCAATTAATGATAACATGTCGCAATTATTTCCCCTGCGCAAGGGGAGTACGCCAAGGTGAAAACCTCTCAACTGTTCTATTTTCTTTATTTTAAAACGACGTAGAGCATTTTCTATCTAGTAGAACTAATTAAGGTGTTGTATTATCTGACGATACTTACGCACTGTTGCGACGTCTGGGGGTTTTCCGATTTAGGCTTACTTGAAAAAGTGAATACGGATTTCTTAAATCATATATTACAGGTTAAAAATAGCACTCCCCATGTAATGCTTTACGGCGACCTCGGTAGATTCCTAATCAAGATTTATATTAAAAAACGCATTATTGGTTTCTGGTATATAATTTCAAATCTTGAAAAATTGTTTTATAGTTCGTACCAAAGACGATAAAAGATACAGCTGGTTAATGCACATTAAGTCAATAGTTGATGAATGCGGCTTAAGCTACATTAAGCCGCTGCATTTGGATCAATTAAAGTGTCCCCCGAAAGTAAAAATATTCTCTTAAATAAAATCGAAACTTGTTTGCAACAGCGGTACACACAACATTGGCATAGCTCTATTATTGACTCATCTAAGTGTGCTGATTACCGTATGTATAAAACCTTGCCAAATATTAAATTTTTTATTGGCATGGCCAAAACAGCAACAACAACAAAATTCAGCATTGTCCATTAATTCATAAAGTATGTGTTCCGTGGAATATTGCCGTCACATGTCATATCTTCGCTTCATATTTACACGGTTCTATATTAATATAGTGCTTTAAAATTCTATCATTGAATCATTATAAAAAAAAAGACAATGATTGAAAAACATCAATCAGCACGCGCTTACAGAATAATTTCAAAAGATGAAAGCAAGTTGAGTCTTTATATCTATTTTGTTATTCATTTCAATGCGTTTATAATCTCTCGTTCTACCACACGGCTGTACCACGTTACAAACACCACATGTGAACCAATCCACGATAAAAACCAACACTATGGACTCGGCGTAATGTATCGATCCAGATCAGCCTGCGCAATTCGCGCATGCTAATCCGGTCCGACACATACCGTCTCAAGGGGATAGAGGTATCTAGAGTAATGATTCCCGAAACAGAAAATACACAGGAGGCGAAAAGTGTTTAACCAGAATAAGCCCGCGCGGCATGCTTAGGCTGATCCGGATCAATACTTTACGCAGATTCCACAATGTTGGTTTCACTCATGGAACCGCTCATATATGTTGCATTAGTATAATTATAAAATGTCTTTGTGTTGTGTTTTAACGCCGCCTTCAACATTCACCAACTTTTCATCACAAATATTTCAAAATTTAGATCAAAAAATAGAAAATCTCTATAATTGAATGTATAACCTATGACTAAGAGTATGTTTTCAAAAAGCCGTCTGCTGCAGAGGCGTCAGAAAGCGTCTATATGAGGGATTGATTGATTGATTGGGTTTAACGCCGTTTTTAACAATTTCTCAGTTATATCACGGCGGCCAGTTCACCTACTCACGCATTTCCTGGTTTTCTCACACCAGTACTCCACACAACAATCTTCCCAAGCAACTGGCTGCTTTTCCACATAGGCTTAGCCCATTGGTGGAAGACGAATGACGCATTGACTTTTGTCAATCGTCGGAAAGAAAGTTGGCCGAGCTGGGATTCGAACTCACAACCCCTGGATTGACAGCCCGCGTCGCTATCGACTTAGCTACCGGGGCTCGTAAAACGGGTAAGAGGGATAACGTAAGCATTTAAGCATGCAAGTGTGGACAACGTCGTACGTATAACACGACTTGCTTGTTTTGGGTTCCAATTGTTTTAAAAGCTAAAAACTTGAAAATCAATAGTAATCAAAAGATACTTTAGATACAAGAATGTAAGCCACGGATTCATCGCAGTTATCTTCTATAGACGACAAATATGATATAAAATCGCATAACAGTCTTAAGACCATTTTCCCGAACTAGATAGAACACGCTGATAACTCGCTTAGTTATAAAACTACCGTGTAGTGACAGCCAAATAATTCGTCAAACTATTTGTCTCCCTCGCTTCAGAGTCAGGGCAAAAAAAAAAAAAAAATTTTTTTGACCGGGAAATGAATCTCCGAGGTTATAAATTTAAACTGTGACCATAAATCAGCCCAATGCAATAAAATGCTTTTCGCCTAGATACGATCGCTACTTGATCAGCGTGAACAAAACAACCCCTATTCTACTCCGAAGTAATTTACGGCCGCTCTAAGGTTCCTGGTTCTGATATCTCCTCTCAATTGGAAAGTGATGACACTGGATGCTTTGTTTTTCCCGTTCAAGTGTAAAAGAAAACAAATTTTATCGCCCATTTTTGTCAAACAGAATAAATGGGTACTTGTAATGTCTGGTTTTAGTGACTGTCGCTTATTTAGTGTAGTGTAAAATACTCCACCATTTCTGTCCCTTCGCTGAGCGCATTATCTCTACAATCACCGACTTTTAAAAATATCTGTTCAACAAGATTTATGTTTTATTTGGGTTTATATCGATTGAAGATGAAAACATTCACATTACAATACAATAAATCATAGAAAATTTGTTTGAATGCATACGAGGTCTATAAATATCAAATGGATGCAACGTCAGTCGCTTTTATTAATGCATGTTTTGAACCCAACATTCATTTCTGTCTAGTTTGTCGTGAATTTGATCTCAATTTTTAACTTTTATTTAATGTGATATTTTAGGCCACCGGCCCATACACATGATACATACATAAGTAAATACATATATGCATGTAGCATGTGAAGCGAGAACAGTATTTAGGTACCTATAGTATTTATATAATAATGATACAAACATATATTACAAACAATCGGATATTCGTAATATAATATACTTCTAAAAGGTTAAGGATATGGCTAATGTTAGAAAAATTGATACGATTTCTTAGATAGAATAAGATCATGGTAAATACAAAACTGAAAGAATAGACTTTGTATGAGATATATCGCCGCTTTCCCCAAATAAGCATGTAACAGTATATGCTTTTCTTAATTTAAAAGCATTATAGATAAACATAGCTAGATTTCTTATCGAAAACAACATTTTGCGATGACATTAGATCGTTAAATTGATGAATACTAGGTTTTTTCGAAAACATTATGTGGAAAATATCTACATCGCAAACCATAATACAATAGGCATATCATATTAAAATGGTATTCATTCTCAAAAGCAGTTTCACAATACAAACATGTACGGAATTATTTTCGGATATCTCTGTATCTACCTTCCTCTATCATTAAAAAATGACAACTACTGCGAAAAGAAGCTAAAGTAGGACGAAATATCTTAATATCTATGCTTAACCCTTTTCCTCATATAAACGCTTTCTGACGCCTCTGCAGCAGACGGCTTTTTTTAAAAACATGGTGACAAAAGAAGAAATTGGTCGAAACGAGAAATTTCTCCTTTTGCCACAATATTTTCCACTTTTAGTCATAGGTTATCCATTCAATTATAGAGATTTTCTATTTTTTGACAAAATATGTTCAAAGTCGTCTGCTGCAGAATTGTCGTATGAGGGAAAGGGTTAATGCATATGGTTCACAGTGGCGTGATTGAGAACAACGGCATAACATGTACATGTCATGTGAAGGCCGAAATCGGTCAGCATCACAGTCTGATCACGTCGGCATATCGTCGTGTTAGCATCTACGAAGCATAAGTAGAACGTTTTTGACCAAATACATATATAAATATGGAATTTGATGTTAATTAAAAGGCCGGGTCATACCAAATGATTTAGAATTTGTAGTAATGGCTGCCCTCCTTGGCAATCAGGGTTGCGGGTTTAGCATTACGACTGACTGACTGGCTGGTGTCGGGATAAATGGGCCTCGAGTACTGGTAACTTACGCAGGAAACGCTGTGATATAACTGGAAAAGTGTTGAAAGCGGCGTTAAACACCAAACAATCAATAATTTGACAATGAATACAAACGTATTCAATATAACCACCTATGGGTCTTCAACTGTCCAACAGACATAACAACTGTTCGTATTGCATGCGGTGTTTTTGGATGGATGGAGGTAAGGGGTAATTATGTCCTGTCAAGGTATACGCAAAGCCTCGAATAGCTCGATCAACTTGGCTATAAACATATATATCGAGTGGAATGCACGAGCCTCTCGAATTAATTAAAAAATACATGACGGAGTTCCCTTGGGCAAGGTATATTTCATAGCCTAGTAATATGGATCATGAATAAGTGAACTGTCGCCGTGATATAACTGAAATAGTGTTGAAAACCGCTTAAACCCCAATAAAACTAAACAAACTTATCCAAAGACACGTATACTCGTTACCCCCAGCGAGCCGTCATGTAATAAGCGTGTGGTAATAATTTAACGCTTTCCCTCATACGACAATTCTGCAGCAGGCGACCTTGACATTTTTTGTCAAAAAATAGAAAATCTCCATAATTGAATGGATAACCTATGACTAAAAGTGGAAAACATTGTGTCAAAAGGAGAAATTGCTCGTTTTGAGAAATTTCTTCTTTTGTCACTATGTTTTCAAAAAGCCGTCTGCTGCAGAGGCATCAGAAAGCGTCTATATGAGGGAAAGGGTTAATATACGTCAGCGTTAGACTTGAATTCTTCATTAGACTTATCAAACTGACAACTAATATATTTTGGCAGTATGTTTGTTCTTTCATATGCAGTATGTTTGTTTATTCTTTGTTCATTAAGAATGGATTGTAGGATAATACAGCATGGTCCAATTCCACTAACCTCACTATGCGCTTAGTAACTTTCAAATACATAAAAGCATATTTTATCAGTTGTGTTTCCCTAATATTTAAGTAAATTACAAAATTGACATAAATAATTACATTGCTGACTTACAATACTTGTTGAGAAATGAAATATTTTGGCATTTTTTATTAGGAAAACTAACATGATGAAATATGAAATATGTAAGTATTATTTAGGGTTAAGTAAAGTTGGTGGAATTGGACCCTGGACTTTATGTTCGATCAATAGGATCACACAATTGTGCTGTCTAATCTTCGTCGACATTTGAATCAATTGTTATCAAAGAGTATGCCTTTCAAATGGACAAACAAAATTGTCGATTTTGATTAATAACCTGATGAAGGCTTTATCGCCGAAACGTTAAAAACACGTGTTGTTGTTGTTTGCTTTTAATCTTTTCAAATGGACGAAATGCATCGATAACGATACACGTGGTAGGAATGCAGCAGGATAAGGAGTATCTCGTAGTCTCTGTTTATAACTTGGACGACATGCATTAAAGGTGCTGAACTCCAGATGGAGATTAACATTTGGAAATGTTGAAACTTCTATAAATATTGGTTATAGTGACAACAAAGTAAGTAATAGATAGTTCAAAACTATTTCGACAGTAAATGTTGAAAAGCAGTCAATTGAAAATCATGTAGTAAATATACAATTTGGCTTACTAGGTATGTCTACCCAGTTGAAATGAGGCATAAACAATCAATATATTTAGATGTTTATCGTACTGGAAAGTGAAATATTTACTCTTATTTTACCCAAGAATTAAGATTCTAATATTTCAAGACAACTTTTAAACAGGTTTAAAACATTTAACCCTTTCCCTCATATAAACGCTTTCTGACGCCTCTGCAGCAGACGGCTTTTTGAAAACATAGTGACAAACGAAGAAATTGCTCAAAACGAGCAATTTCACCTTTTGCCACAATGTTTTCCACTTTTAGTCATAGGTTATCCATTCAATTATAGAGATTTTCTATGTTTTGACAAAATATGTTCAAAGTCGTCTGCTGCAACATTGTCTTATGAGGGAAAGAGTTAATATATACTATCTATAATCTGAAGTTCAGCAGCTTTAATATACACGTACAATGTGAAATGGGATGCAATTCCGTAAATAGTTTGTAATACAAAACTGCGGAAATATCCGAAGCCGCCCGAAAACCTTATTATCATCATTCGGACCTATTTCAATTCAATCCTTAACTCTTTCGCTACCAAAGATAATTAAAGGCTTCTGCAAACAATGAAGATTCGGGTAAGACAGCACGCAACGAGGCTGAGCCCAGTCTGTACAACACAGACAAGTTGAATGTCGCATTATTGATAATCGGACTGGATAAACACTGTTTGATCGAAATATAGGGACATTCAAAATGTAAACGTCTTTCTTAAAGCGGGTGTCAACATTTCGCTAACACAACTTAACCTTGTTTAATATCATTTAACAGAAAGGTAGCTTATGCTTTTTTTTTCGTGTGTCAAGGCCACTTACTTAATATAGATAAACTGTGCAATGGTCAGCAATGAAACCATGGTAGGTTATGCCGCGTTTTTTGTTTCATTTCGATACCAAATACAATTCCCTGTTTTGAATAAATGATAGTAATAGAACAAATCATATTACTTTAGCTCTACCATGACTAACCGTTTAATCGGGATGTTTTGTCATCAAATTAAAATTCAAAAGCTGCAAATGCAACGCATTTATTTGACAACCTTAACGGTTGTTAATGTACATTGGGTTTTGAAAATTAATGGTGACAGCTTTAAAATATATACTTTTAGTTTTGAAGATTAGTGGTACCATTCTAATTTTTAGATTTGAGAATTCATCACGAAATTCCGGATTCCGGAAATAAGGCTCTATTCAGAATAGGGTTAACGCTATTCTTACTAGACTTATATATACGTGTATTGCGAACTGTGCAGTTTCAAGACCAACCGATCCCAAAATATAATGACCTTTAAAGTTCACAGGTGTTTACGCATCTAAATTTGGAACATAAGTTGCATTTTCTATCTAATTAATGTTCACAACGAGTGCATAAAGTATCATGGCAACATGTTTGATTTTTATAAAGATATTTATATAAATTTATATTTAATCTTAGGAATGAAGTCAGACTTACGTATATATAGGCAAATGCCGTGAATAAACGTTCAATGTTGTTTTTGAATTAACTTTAAGCCGGGTAGAATAGTTCAGATCTTATGAGTGTTTATGATTTTTCATTGAATGATTGGTTTGCATGGCATTTTTACGCCGCTTTCAACAGTTTGTATTTTATACTACGGCGTTTCATTGGTAAAATACAAGCACTATCGTTATTATTCATCCTGATACCCATGCATCAGTCGTACTACAAGAAACAATATTGTATTCAGTAAATTCGGAGCTCTAGATAATGGACATTTCTCCTTTTATAAAATCCTTATTTGACATTCAAACCCTATGTTGTGGGTACTCAAAAGAATCGTCTCAGTGAGACGATTCTTTTGAGTACCCACAACATAGGATTTTGTTGAATAATATGATCAATAGTGTGGGGGAAAAGACCTGTTCATTCACTCTTATATAGTCCTCTGGTAGTTAGGCCACCGGCCCACAATACAACATATAATATAAATCATAGAATATACATATGTGATATGCCTAGTCAGTTAATTTTAATTATTTTATAACAGAAATAGCTAGCTGCTTAATTTTAATCTGATTGTCATTGCTAAATACAGACAATAGATTGTTCAAGGCTAGGTCGAACATTATACCATGTAAATAAGTAGGTTTTCTTTTTATAATATCAGAACATTTATCACAAATAAAAAAAGGCATGGAATTCATATTCGAGAATCGAAATATCTGTCTGCGTAAATCAGTAAACTCATATTTCTCTAGTTATGTTGAAATGACGTCCACATTCAATGTTAAGTAATGCTGACCCCATATTTCTTTGGGCCAAGGAGGAAAGCATCTACTACCCATTTGTAAAGAATTGGTATGACCCGACCGGGGATTGTTCAGAGATGTAGCTTCAATTAGTGGGCGCTGCTCTGCGAAAACATTGTTGAAAAAGCACTGCCTGTGATTCCAAGCTAAAGGATCAAAACAGACACTGGTTAACAGAATTTTCTTGAAACCTTCTATGACTTATTGGCGAGCAGTGCAGATATCAGCGATGATATATAATATATTAATATATATGACACTGAACAAAAGCTCGCTCTATTAACAAACACATACTTTTTATATATGTTCACTGCTTCAACGTCTCATCATGCATCGAGAAGTATGCCAATAGTGAACGTTAACGTATAAAGGGAAGTAACACTTATAAAACTTTATTTGTGTCAGTCAGAGTGATGCTGGAGTGATTCCCCTTTGTGTAAGTGAAAATTAAATTATGACACTCTATCAGATGCACAGTAAAGCCAAATAGGGCCCATTAAAGTCAAATAATGTGAAGGGTGAAGATGGCCTACACGGTTCGAACTTAGTACAATAACCATCAGGGTTAGTGTTCTTAATGAGTGATATGTCTAGCGCATTGTTTTATTAACCACGGCGTCGTGTGAGATTGTCTATGCGGTGTAGTAGTTAGGGCGTTCACATTGGGAGCGAGAGTCCATGGTTCGGAACCCGGTCGGGTCATACGAAAGACTTAAATAAATGGTAGTAATGACATTTATCCTTGTCACTCAGAGGTGTGGGGATAGCATTACGACACCGGTGTCAGGATAATGAATGCCAGTATATACTTCAAATTACCTCCCTTTAAGTACTACCAGGATTTTTTTCTTGTGATTCGTATGAATAAGTTTGATAAACATTAACATTTCAACTAGACGGCAACATTTATTGTGAAACAGATATTTCTGTGGTTTATATATGTTCATGTCTGCACTTCTTCATTTAGAATTACTGCGTAATATATGATAGCATGTAGTACTGGTATATTGCCCAGGAAACGCCGTGATATAACTGAAATATTGCTTACAAACGGTGTAAAACTACTCACCCTGGCGTCAGCGTCAGCGTCGGCGTCGGCGTCAGCGTAGGCGTCCGCGTCACACCTTGGTTAAGGTTTTGAATGCAAGTACTTAAATACTACAAACGACACCATGACGTATTTTGAAAAATACTTTCACAATATTCACCTTAGGAGAACGTTGTTAGCGGATGGTTAGCCGAACCAGGCAATTAAATTACATATTCTAAATAACACACGCCTGAGTAATCCATGTGTTAGGTAAATCTAAATTGATCGCAGGCTAAGTGTTCCAAATTATTTGCGATGTCTATTGGAATGTCTTATCAACTACGATACTACGACGTCATTTGAAGTATGCTGTATTCAGATTCGCATAAGAGGAATTTTGATAATTGGTTGTACCCGGATTAAACCTAACAACCCCAGCACTTTTATAAAAATGTTTGTCATGCTAACAACCCGTTATTCTGAATGTATTTATAATAATTAAGTTGATTGTATATATATAAACAAATAAAACATAATATTCAAAATGCAAAAACAGTGGAACATGTGTATTAAGACCACATTCTGGTCTTTGTATACAGGTGGTCTTTAATTGCAGGGTAATTTATAAAAACTAAAAGTATGTTTTCTATAGGCAGGGAATTGCTATTCCAAGGTGGTCTTTAACAACGGTTCGACTATTTATGTAGGTAACACGAAAACTGTAATTTGATATGTAGATTCAATTATATAATCCTTACAAGTCGTTCAGTGTTATTTTCTCTCAAGATATGTTAGGCTAACATAAGTTAGGCTGGAACGACGAATGGTAAATGTAGATATGTCAGGTACACCTGAATACGAACTAGGAATATATTCATCGATGTCTTCAGCTTCAACAGACCGTTGTAGGTGATATTTGTTAACATTACAGTTACTATTGTTTACTGACAACATGACTTATGCTTACACTAACAGATCAATTCGACAACTGATGGAACCACCAAACGACTAATGTTTTATGTAAATCTGAATACGTACTTAGCTTTCACAAGCAGTTCTATGCAGTATGTGTTACCGTAACAGTTGTTCGCTGCGAAACAACAAACGACTAATGCGTTAGTTAAATATGTCTACACACTTGGGGTGCACTGAGCTTTCATAAGCAGTTCCAGGTATTATGTGTTTTCGTAAAGTTGTTTGATGCGAACATAAAAAACCTTTTTTACGCTAAAAAAACCATTGGGTATACGTTAGAACCAGCAACAACACACGAATAATGTGTTCGTTAAATATGCCTACACACTTGGGGTGTATTAAGCTTTCACAAGCAGTTCGAGGTATTATGTGTGTTCGTATCATATGTTCGCATCACTGCGAACATAAAACATGGTTACACTTACAAGCAATTGAGACATACGTTAGAATTAAAAAAATAAAAAGCAAACGTCTAATGTCTTAAGTAAATCGGAGTACACTCAATTTAGACATGGTTACTGGCTAGCATTGAATTACAGTCTTGAATTACTGTAACATATTTAACTGCCAACATAACGAAAATAGTACCACTGCAAGGATCACTTAAGTCAGTGTAAATTAGACTGTCGCTCACATGATGAATGCACAACACTTTTGATTTACAAAGAAACATACTAGCATCACTCTGTGGATAGAAATCGTAAGACATTTGCGACCAGCGTAGATCCAGAAAAACAGAACCAGTGCAGTCTGATCCGGCACTTATCTGTTCGCCGATTAGTCGGAGATAGTCTCAAAAAACCTCGGTATGGATCAACGACATGTATGCGCAGGCAGGACTTTTCCAACTAGTGTAGCCGAGCCCCGGTAGCTCACATGGTAGCGGCGCGAACTGTCATTCTGTGTAGAAAAAACAGCAAACTGCTTGAAAAATACTGTTTTGTGGAGTTCTGATTTCAAAAAGCCAGGAAACACATTGGTAAGTGAACTGGTCGTCGTGATATGAAGCACGGCCCATATAGTTACAGTTACCACATCTAATTATACATATATCATACGACAGTCCAATTTACACTGGTAGTAATGGCTGCGCTCCTTGGCGTCCAGGGCTTCTGGATTAGCATTACGTCTGACTGACTGGCTGGTTTCAGGATAAATGAACCAATAGTAACTCAGGAAACGCCGTGATATAACTGAAACATTGTTGAAGGTGGCGTTTAACATCAAACAAACAAACAATCAATCTATCAATTGAGACGGACAATACTTTTGCAATTCATTGATACACAAAGTGTATTGTATATATATTGTATGTACTGTACAGTCTTGAACAGAGCACGGCGAAGTGGTTCATGATAATCATTGACCGTTTAAGGTATACGGCATTAAATAGCAACTTACAATAAGTAACCTTGTAAATATAATCATGGCTTTTATTATTCATTTGCGATATAAACATTAATCAAACACTATGGTAAACCCGGTATTTCAACTTAAAGGGAGATAATCAAAGGAAAAATTTATTCCGCTTGTTGTAGTTATATCCCCTAATTTGTAAAACGCTACGTTCGTTCTTTAATGTTTGTTTTTTTAGAGTTTAACGCCGCTTTCAACATTATTTCAGTTATATCACGGCGACAGTTCGTTTATTCATGATCCCTGGGTAAACAAACCAGTACTAGGCTAGGTAATGCGCCTTGCCAAAGGCACTCCACTATGCCTCTAGCGCCGCGACTGGAGATCGAACCCGGGTCGCCTGGTTCCAAAATCACCGACGCTAACCACTCGGCCATGGCGGATTCCTGCCAAATGTAAATAAAGGTTTTTGCAAACAAAACAGATTTAGTTGAGACAGCTCATAACGAGCTGTCCTTCCTGAAATCTGCATTGTTTGCCACTTAGACATTAAATTTTACCAAATGTCCTGTTGGACGAGAAATGGAGCGGTCCAATTTTCAAAATGCAGGAGTCGACTTTGTGAAATTTGTCAGTGAAAGAGTTAATTATTTTCCCCCAAGTATACCACATCGGCTAATGCACATAGCCAAGCATTTACCAGGTACTGCTACTGTGATTTCGAAAACGAAAATGCAGTCGTATCTTCTAAGATTTTGCTAACACCAGGCGAACAGGAAATTATTTAGAATCCCTATCTGTTGTGTAATAACAGAGGTTCGGCAGTTATCGATGCAGGGTTCCCATTCTAGTGGTTCGTCCATAGATACATTTATTAATTAATAACTCCTCCTACCACTTGCAGACGCATAGTGGCGCATATGGATCAGATGTCACAATGTATTGAAATCTATTCAATAAGTACACTTTCATTTTAGCTCTACTGGCTGTCAGACAGTCGAGTTATGTCCGTCGTGCGTATATGCGTGCGTGCGCGTTAACTGTTTGCTTCTAAACGATTTCTTCTCATGAACCACTGCGTCAATCGGGATGAAATTTCACATCCTCTTGACATCTTCACACCAATACCTTCCATTTCTTTTGGAACCATCAGAAATTCTTTTAAATTGTTTTCCTCCCGAACTTGTAGGCAGATTTTCAAATGCATTTGTCGAAATGTTTCTTTGGAACACCTATCAGATTGATTCAATCCATGTTGATTTGTCGTAAAACATGGCCGCCAGGGGCAGGCCATTTTGGCTTATTTGACAATTGGGGAAACTTAAATCTTCGCCATCGAAATTGTCTTCTGATTTTCAAATAATGTTGTTAAAATGTTCATAGAATGACCCTCCATCAGAATCCTGCAAACCATGTTAATTGGTTGAAACGCATGGCAACCAGTTGGCGGGGCTGTTTTGTCTTATATGACTATAATTATTTCTTAAGAAATATTCTCCTCAAATACCTTTGTAGAAATGTTCCTTTGGTTACCTCTTCGATATTCCTCCAAGCCATCTTGATTTGTTGAAATACATAGCCACCAGGGGGCGGGGTCTGTTTTGCCGTATATGGATAAAGTGATTTATTGTTTTGCCTAATGGCAGTGAAGCGATACTGGTCCTCTTGGTCCTCTGGTACTGTTTGCTAGCTGTTTCAAAAGTCATCTGCTGCAGATTGGTTGTAAGTGGGAAACGGTTAAACCAAGATGAATATCGATTTCCTTTCCAGTGTGTTTACTTCTTAAAGATGCAACACGATTTCGTGTATTAAACAAGTTCCTATTGAAAAAGCAATCGACATATCAGTCGATGATACTTACATATGTCGACTGTTTGGCGTGATTTAAAAGACAGGTTCCTCAATACAAATACCTTAAATAATTGAAATTGAAATTAAGATTAACCGAATGTACGATACCAATAGGTGGTAGATCCTTAAACATGTTACCGTCCTTCAAGTTTGGAACGTGGATGGTAATAAAACCATACGTCTTTGTATAAATGGAACACTCCGCGATAAAATAGCACTTATAGAAACTGACGAACAAACAGTGAAGTCCGATCGGTATTTGAAAACATTGTAGCAAAAGGATGACTTGCTCTAATGAGGAAACTTTTCTGTTGCCACAATGTTTTCATCTCTGCTCAATAACTATACATCAATTGGAGTCTTTCAGACGTAGGACTATCTAATTTTGCCTCGATTGTTTTTATGTCGATTGTTATAGATTGGATGTATCTCGTAAAGGGTTTAATTGAATTTCTCGGCATTAATATTTACGGAAGCTGTACTTTTGTGAGGAATATTAGATAGGTCGTGACCCAGTTTTAGACAAAAAGGTTATTTGTAATATTCGTGAGTACCCATGCATATCTATACTGGAATGACACACAAGAAATACCAATTCCTACATTTAATCACCCATTTTTGTTGGACGTAGCTCAATGTACATATTCGCGATTAATATCAAAAATGCGCTCTCGTAAGATCGCGCAAGAT
This sequence comes from Serripes groenlandicus, assembly GCA_031761405.1. NCBI lineage: Eukaryota > Metazoa > Mollusca > Bivalvia > Cardiida > Cardiidae > Serripes > Serripes groenlandicus. Next base: position 86,781,688 of record JASEVX010000003.1, read on the forward strand.
CTCGTTTTCAGCGAGACTATTATCTGAAAGAAACAACTGTTACGCGACGCATGGAAATAGTATCTTGTTTATTTATAGCGTCATAAATCCACAATAAAACTTCTATTAAACGAAGCTAAAGTCGTGTCTGGGCCATATTATACCACATTTCGTACTTGAACTAAGAAATATCCAATTATGTGAAAATAAAAATAGTATTTAATAACGGTGTTATGTTGGTATCGTATATCTTCTGATAACACATTTTTATCTCTATGCCAACTTATCAATTACCGTCAAGCATCGGCGTGTTTGGCGCCAGGCGAAAGCAGTTCTTGTAGAACCAACTACTTCGCAATGACGATTTAGTACATTCGGAACTGTTACGATTCTGGTTGTCTTGTTTGAAGGGGGACACACAGGGTTCACATGTCCGTCTGTCTGTCTGTCTGTCTGTCTGTCTGTCACACCTTATCTAGAGCTCTGATATACATATTAAATATTTAAAGGTACATGTGTAATCCTTTACCAATTGTAGCACCATACTCAAGTAAAGAACGGGAGTATGTGTGTTTAAGTGATTCATAGAGACTTTGACAATTGTATAAAATGTTTATCTATTGTACAATTCTTGACTATGTAATATGTACTTGTCGAAAACAGTTTATGATCTGTTCTGTCCTTTTCTATCTGTCCGCGTGTTTTTCACGCTTTTACTTATTAACATTTAGCAAATGAAACACACGTGTTCCTTCGCACACTCTCGTTGGTTTTTAGAAAAAACTGAAATGTCCATAGAAAATAAGGGAAAGCTTACGTTCTTTTATCCATAAGCAGTTTCATCTCTCAATTTTGTAAAACCCTCATTGCCTTCTTATATAAGTCAATGCGACAAGTATTGTTTCAGTGTTTCGTCTTTTTTTCGATTGCGCATTATATGAAAATCTGAACTCTACGCACTAGAAACATTAAAGTGTTCAATGTTATACTCTCATCAAATTAAACACGAACAATAAGAATATTGGCAACTTTTCCTTATTGAAACTCTTTAACTCAAAAAACAAATTTTGGAAAAGTCAAACAATTAAAGAGCATTTAGAACGATATAAATAAGCAAACAAAAATAACAAGGTTTTGCAAACGTATTCATTTTGTATATTTTATTAATTAATGTGTTTTTGTTTAAAGATATACATGCTTGTATATGGGCCGGAGATATAAGTTCTTGATTAAATAATTGAATTGAAGACAAAAGTGTAAAATTTAATGCAAACCTGTAATCGCGTTTTTAGCTCGTCTGTTTTTGGAAGAAAACGGGGTATTGTGATACCCTTGGCGTCTTCGTCGTCGTCGTCGTCGTCGTCGTCGTTTGCGTCGTCTGAGTGATCACATAACCTTACTGTATAACTCAAAAACCGTTCAACAATTGAAAACGAAACTTGTTACATATGTTCCTACGAACAGTACGCATGTCTATACCATGACACATCATTCTGGCTTTAATAATTATTACTCAGTAGTGCCCCCTTTTTCGACTTAGAAAAAAGCAGACCAGCGTTGTGGTTCGTTTGCGGCGCTCTTGTAGGGGATTACGATATAGTCGAATTGTCCCTAGTTTGAGTTATCACTAGACCTCTGTACCATTGTTTAAGTTAATTCGTGTTTCCTGAAAAAAGGAAATTGCTTGGACTTATGGTTGAACATGTTAGTTTAAACGATGTCTGCTTCCTGGAGAATTAACTTAACTCGCGCAGTTTGTGTTGAAATATACCGAAGTCAGAACCCGATTCTCATGGGACTCGATCCCGAGACCCTTGGTACGAGAGGCCGACGCTCTACCTCTTCCACACAAGATTGAGCAGGTTGATCCTAGTCTATAATGCTGGCAATCATATATTTGGCCAATTAAGATAGTGGGCGATACAGTTTCTCTTTGTGTACAATATCGGCAGAGCCATCAGGGGTCGCCATTACGACAATGCCTGTTGTTGGTAAGTTTTGTTACTTGTGCTTCTGTTAAGCAAACCATGTGACACTTGCGGCCAGTGTAAATCCATATAAATGTGGCATGCTGTGCTAAATCCTACTGGTGCAGTGGTTGCTTGTCGCCCCCCCCCCCCCGTACCAAAGGTCCTGGTTTCGAATCCCTTGATGAACTGGTTCTGCCTTAGCACCTTCTCCACGAAAACGGCACCAGTATTGGTTAAGTAAGGAGGAAGCAGATATCGAGACTGACTGATATAAGCTGAAATCTTGTTTTGCAATCGATAAAACAGAAGTGAGTTTTAACTAAAAGCCTCATAATAACTTAATGTGTTAAAGCATGTTTTAGATGTCTAGGTCGTTTGAACGGTAATCCAGGAAACCAAACCCTAGTGTAATACTTACACCCGTTTTAAAAGACATGCAAGCGCAGAAATATGCCAAAGAATCCAAGTGGATACTGTTTTACAGACGTTTCTCTAAAGCGTATATATTACTTATTGACGAACCGTGCATATCCCTATAGTCGGACAGGTCAGTGTTAAATTATATTCGGTAAGTTTCTGCCATGCATTCATGAAACTACTTACACATATTGAACGGAAGTACAAGATAACACGAGCCGCGCTGTCATGCCTTATCAACACTTGTAACAAATATCATGTTTGCTTGTATATGGTGTTTTACGTCACTTTGAACATTTTTTAAAAATTATTTCACGGTGTATCCTTGGTAAGTTACCGGCTACTGGTCCTTTTATTCTGACAACAGCCAGGGTACTCGGAATGGTAACCCAGCATTTCTGAGCCCCAAGGAAGCTGTAGAAATAAAGCAGATGGCTGGTTTTCCAACCTCAAAATTCATTTGAAAATTAAAATCGGCAAAGAAGCGTGTTTCTTCCGTCGCCCCATAAATATTCTCACGCTTTAAATCATCGTATATTTCTAAACACCAATCCAAGACACTTCAAAGATAAAGTGTTATAGCTCTCTAGGTACTTATGTTTATTTCAACGACCGTCTATTTCTATATTTATGACTGTGTATCAGAAAAATAAATATAGGTATGTTATGTAAATATGGATACTGTATTGTTCATTTTCCCCTTGATGTATTAAAAACATTTAGAAAACTTACACTGTCCAAATTAAATTGTATGTATGGACAGACGCATTTTCCGTCTACAGTACTCAACTCACAGTTCTTGAACCCTTTCCCTCATACGACAATTCTGCAGCAGACGACTTTGAACATATTTTGCCAAACAAATAGAAAATCTCCATAATTGAAAGGATAACCTATGACAAAAAGTGGAAAACATTGTGGCAAAAGGAGAAATTGCACGTTTTGTGTAATTTCTTCTTTTGTCACTATGTTTTCAAAAAGCCGTCTGCTGCAGAGGCGTCAGAAAGCGTCTATATGAGGGAAAGGGTTAAATAACACTCTCAAAGTTTGCAGACGAATTTTGACGTACCGGCAGCAGACGATCTTTGGAAGCATTGTCGTAACAGAAGACATTGTTTCCAAAATTGGTCTGCTGTAGATACGTCAAAACACGTCTGCAAGTTCTCATACCAAATACTTTAAAACTGGTAGTTGACGGCTGCCCTCCTTGCCGCGCAGGGTTTCGGGGTTAGCATTACGACTGACTGGTTGGTGTAAGGATAAATGGACCAGCAGTACTGGTTATTTACCCCGGAAACGCTGTGATATAACTGAACAATTGTTGAAAGCGGCGTAAAACACCAAACAATCTTGTGAGCTGCTTAAAGCACATTTTCTAGCCTAGTAATTGGATTTATATTTTATTTAACCGTTTTTGTCAGGACAAGTCACTTATAGCACATTGTCTAGCCTAGTACTGGTTTGTTTACCCAGGGATCATGAATAAGTGAACTGTCGCCGTGATATAACTGAAATAATGTTGAAAGCGGCGTAAAACCCCAATAAATAAAGAAATGACCTGCTTTATGGAGCAGGTCCATACGATACGGTACAAGTTGGCTTTTCTGTACAGTTTATACTCAGCCTGTTAATTTACCGTTTTAACAGGTTTTGCAAATGTTAAGAGATTACATTACGCTCATTAAACCCTTTTCGACATTCATCAAATCTGCAGCAGAATACTTTGAAAATATTTACTGAAGATCAGGACAATCTCTAGGAATGAGAGTATAACATTGAAAACATTTATGTTTTTAGTGCGTAGATTTCAGCAATGTCTCCTTTTGTCATAATATGTTCAAAAGGCGTCTGCTGTAGATGCGTCAAAATGCGTGTATAGGTGGGAAAGGGTTAAGTTTGTGTAAGTAATACGTGAACATTATACATTTATATCTTGATGAGACGGTGCGGATGCACAGACTGATTTGGATCTACCCTGTTCACAAAAACAAGTAACCTTGTACCTTTTCCCACCATGGACGGGATCAAATAGGATCAGTTTTACAGATAATTACTAGGAATTAACAAAGAACATCGATACATGGATACATTGTTGATGGTTATTTCTAATATTCGCATAAGAGTACAGATGGACCGATGTAGTATTAGTCAAAACCTTATGATTTATGGTTCAATTCCACTTAGCTATAACCATAATATTGATAATTCAAAACCGTGTTCTTTGATCATATTTGAAAACAAATAAGTATTATTTTGAAAACTGAAAATAAAACTTTAATGCATATTAGAATACAGTGTGGGTAAGGCAAAATGTACTCCTTTTAATCATGTATTAATTTTCCACATATGAGCCATCCACGAGACAACCAACATTATGGACTCTGCGTTAAGTATCGACTCGGATCAGCCTAAGCATGCCGCACAGGCTTACCCGGACAGACACTTTTCGCCTCCTGTGGATTTTCTGTTTCAGGAATCATTACTCTGTACCTCTATCCCCCTGAGACGGAATGTATCGGCTCGGATCAGCCTGCGCGGACTACACAGGCTGATCTGGGTCGATATATTACGCAGATGCCATAGTGTTGGTTTTCTCTTGGAATGCCGCTAAGGCATCAAACTTCATCTGTATTGGAAAAGAATTGCGTAAATCAAATATGCAGAGCTATGAAAACCGAGAACTCAAGATATTTAAAAATTCATGACGCCTGTTTGTCTCTCCCTTCACGAATTAGTTTCATGATTTACAACTCACAAGTAATTGAAACATGCCGTACAAAACCCGACCCTCGGGGCCTTGCATGTAGCGATTATCCAGCCAAGAATCATACCCATTCTCCGACAAGGTATATTAAAACATTGTTTAAGCAACTAGATTAATTCTAAGACTTTGTAAGCACCATGCATACATACATTTTTCACTTTTTAAAATTTTGATTAATTAAATCCCTCTGAAGAATGTTGAGTGAGTAGCGAGACTAATTACATCGGATTTAATGATTGACGACCATTTTTTACAAGCGTAAATCAATTCTTGTTTAAATGTATCACTCACCGTACGCCCTTGTTAATATGGAAAGTGTAGCCGTTGTTTTCTTTCTTATGATATAGCTTGTTAAATTACAAACCAAGTGTCAGTGTAACACACACACATACTTAACTCTCACGATGCCAAGGGAAATTAAAGGCTCTTGCAACCAATGCAGATTCAATGTGATACAGCTCGTTACGAACTTCTCTCCTGAAATCTGCAATGTTTGCCTTTTAGCATAATATTGAATTTTACCAAATGTCCCGCTGGAATAAGAATGGAGTGGTCCTATTTTCAACATGAAAGAGTCGACTTTGTGAAATTCGGCAGTGAAATAGTTAAGGTGGCATAACACAGTTGAAAGCTGATTTTCTGTTTCCTGGGATACCCCAACTGTTATTCTCTCAGTATTTCTCATAATATCCATATTGGTTTGATAAAAGGGGTTTTCCTGTATCAATGAGTGCCAGAATCGTAGGAAATTGACTGGAAGTCACACTCTCAGTCCATATTATGGAAATAATTGACCACAAAAGTGGTCTGAAACAGGGTGAAAAAAGTAGGACAGAAAGATCAATTTGACACTTTATTCCAAAAATCACCCAACAAAAACGCAGGGGGTTAGTCTAAAATTTAAGAGCTGCTAATTCTCTCAAAACAATAGGCAATCTGTGGATGCAGTCAGAAATACCACGTTTCCAGCTCCCTTTCAAGCAATTTTGGACGCGAAAGCAAGTGTGTGAAGTTGGCAGAGCATTAGACGTTAGACATTAGACATTCAAAAAAAATATTCGAATGTCTAATTAGACGTTAGACATTCGATTAGACATTCGCTAATTTTGATTATCGAATGTCTAATTAGACATTAGACATTCGATTAGACATTCAGAAAAATCGCAAATGTTAAATATCGAATGTCTAATTCGACATTAGACATTCGATTAGACATTCGCAAATTACAAGATCTATAACCCAAATTCGTCGAAGGTCATTGTACATTCAAAAAACGAATGTCTAATTGGTCAGTTAGACATTAGACATTCGATTAGACATTCGCAAATTAAGCGATTTAAGTACCAAATTCGTCGGAGGTCATTGTACATGCAAAAAACGAATGTCTAATTGGTCAGTTAGACATTAGACATTCGATTAGACATTCGCAAATTAAGGGATTTAGGTACCAAATTCGTCGGAGGTCATTATACATGCAAAAAACGAATGTCTAATTGGTCAGTTAGACATTAGACATTCGATTAGACATTCGCGAATTACGATATTTAGGTTCCAAATTCGTCGTAGGTCAACGTACAATCAAAAAACGAATGTCTAATTGGTCAGTTAGACATTAGACATTCGATTAGACATTCGCAAATTAAGAGATTTAGGTACCAAATTCGTCGGAGGTCATTATACGTGCAAAAAGCGAATGTCTAATTGGTCAGTTAGACATTAGACATTCGATTAGACATTCGCAACTTACTATACTTAGGTTCCAAATTCGTCAGAGATCATTGTACATTCAAAAAACGAATGTCTAATTGGTCAGTTAGACATTAGACATTCGATTAGACATTCGCAAATTACCAAACTTAGTTTTCAAATTACTCGGAGGTCATTGTACATTCAAAAAACGAATGTCTAATTGGTCAGTTAGACATTAGACATTCGATTAGACATTCGCAAATTACTATACTTAGGTTCCAAATTCGTCAGAGATCATTGTACATTCAAAAAACGAATGTCTAATTGGTCAGTTAGACATTAGACATTCGATTAGACATTCGCAAATTACTATACTTAGGTTCCAAATTACTCGGAGGTCATTGTACATTCAAAAAACGAATGTCTAATTGGTCAGTTAGACATTAGACATTCGATTAGACATTCGCAAATTAAAAGATTTAGGTACCAAATTCGTCAGAGATCAATGTACATTAAAAAAAACGAATGTCTAATTGGTCAGTTAGACATTAGACATTCGATTAGACATTCGCAAATTACAAGATCTATAACCCAAATTCGTCGGAGGTCATTGCACATTAAAAAAACGAATGTCTAATTGGTCAGTTAGACATTAGACATTCGATAAGACATTCGCAAATTAAGGGATTTAGGTACCAAATTCGTCGGAGGTCATTATACATGCAAAAAACGAATGTCTAATTGGTCAGTTAGACATTAGACATTCGATTAGACATTCGCAAATTACAAGATCTATAACCCAAATTCGTCAGAGGTCAATGTACATTAAAAAAAACGAATGTCTAATTGGTCAGTTAGACATTAGACATTCGATTAGACATTCGCAAATTAAGAGATTTAGGTACCAAATTCATCAGAGATCAATGTACATTAAAAAAACGAATGTCTAATTGGGTCAGTTAGACATTAGACATTCGATTAGACATTCGCAAATTAAGAGATTTATGTACCAAATTCATCAGAGATCAATGTACATTAAAAAAACGAATGTCTAATTGGTCAGTTAGACATTAGACATTCGATTAGACATTCGCAAATTAAGAGGTTTAGGTACGAAATTTGTCTGAGGTCATTGTACACGCAAAAAAAATCGAGATATCGAAAAGTTCGAGATATCTCGAACTTTCCAATATCTCCAACTTTCGATATCTCGATTTTTTTTTCCTCGATATCTCGAACTTTTCGATATCTTGATATATTTTTCTCGATATCTCGAACTTTCCAATATCTCGAACTTTCGATATCTCGAATTTTTCGGTATCTCGAACTTTTCGATATCTCGATATATTTTTTTCTCGATATCTCGAACTTTTCGATATCTTGAAAAAAAAAAACTCGATATCTCGTACTTTCCAATATCTCGAACTTTCGATATCGAAAAATTCGAGATATCGAAAGTTCGAGATATTGGAAAGTACGAGATATCGAAAAGTTCGAGATACCGAAAAATTCGAGATATCGAAAGTTCGAGATATTGGAAAGTTCGAGATATCGAGAAAAAAATAATCAATATATCGAAAAGTTCGAGATATCGAGGAAAAAAAAAAAAAAAATCGAGATATCGAAAGTTCGAGATATTGGAAAGTACGAGATATCGAGAAAAAAAAAAATCATGATATCGAAAAGTTCGAGATATCGAGGGGAAAAAAAAAATCGAGATATCGAAAAGTTCGAGATACCGAAATATTCGAGATATCGAGAAAAAAATAATCAATATATCGAAAAATTCGAGATATCGAGAAAAAAAATATCGAGATTTTGGAAAGTTCGAGATATTGGAAAGTACGAGATATCGATAAGAAAAAAAAAATCAAGATATCGAAAAGTTCGAGATATCGAGAAAAAAAGATCGAGATATCGAAAAGTTCGAGATACCGAAAAAAAATCGAGATATCGAAAGTTCGAGATATTGGAAAGTTCGAGATATCGAGAAAAAAAAAAATCAATATATCGAAAAATTCGAGATATCGATAAGAAAAAAAAAATCAAGATATCGAAAAGTTCGAGATATCGAGAAAAAAAAAATCGAGATATCGAAAAGTTCGAGATACCGAAAAAAATCGAGATATCGAAAGTTCGAGATATTGGAAAGTTCGAGATATCTCGAACTTTTCGATATCTCGATTTTTTTTTTGGGGCGTGTACAATGACCTCAGACAATTTCGTACCTAAACCTCTTAATTTGCGAATGTCTAATCGAATGTCTAATGTCTAACTGACCAATTAGACATTCGTTTTTTTAATGTACATTGATCTCTGATGAATTTGGTACATAAATCTCTTAATTTGCGAATGTCTAATGTCTAACTGACCAATTAGACATTCGTTTTTTTAATGTACATTGATCTCTGATGAATTTGGTACCTAAATCTCTTAATTTGCGAATGTCTAATCGAATGTCTAATGTCTAACTGACCAATTAGACATTCGTTTTTTTAATGTACATTGATCTCTGATGAATTTGGTACATAAATCTCTTAACTTGCGAATGTCTAATCGAATGTCTAATGTCTAACTGACCAATTAGACATTCGTTTTTTTAATGTACATTGATCTCTGATGAATTTGGTACCTAAATCTCTTAATTTGCGAATGTCTAATCGAATGTCTAATGTCTAACTGACCAATTAGACATTCGTTTTTTGCACGTACAATGACCTCCGACGAATTTGGTACCTAAATCTCTTAATCTGCGAATGTCTAATCGAATGTCTAATGTCTAACTGACCAATTAGACATTCGTTTTTTTTAATGTACATTGATCTCTGACGAATTTGGTACCTAAATCTTTTAATTTGCGAATGTCTAATCGAATGTCTAATGTCTAACTGACCAATTAGACATTCGTTTTTTTAATGTACATTGATCTCTGATGAATTTGGTACCTAAATCTCTTAATTTGCGAATGTCTAATCGAATGTCTAATGTCTAACTGACCAATTAGACATTCGTTTTTTTAATGTACATTGATCTCTGATGAATTTGGTACATAAATCTCTTAACTTGCGAATGTCTAATCGAATGTCTAATGTCTAACTGACCAATTAGACATTCGTTTTTTTAATGTACATTGATCTCTGATGAATTTGGTACCTAAATCTCTTAATTTGCGAATGTCTAATCGAATGTCTAATGTCTAACTGACCAATTAGACATTCGTTTTTTGCACGTACAATGACCTCCGACGAATTTGGAACCTAAGTATAGTAATTTGCGAATGTCTAATCGAATGTCTAATGTCTAACTGACCAATTAGACATTCGTTTTTTGAATGTACAATGATCTCTGACGAATTTGGAACCTAAGTATAGTAATTTGCGAATGTCTAATCGAATGTCTAATGTCTAACTGACCAATTAGACATTCGTTTTTTGAATGTACAATGATCTCCGACGAATTTGGAACCTAAATATCGTAATTCGCGAATGTCTAATTGAATGTCTAATGTCTAACTGACCAATTAGACATTCGTTTTTTGCATGTACAATGACCTCCGACGAATTTGGTACCTAAATCCCTTAATTTGCGAATGTCTAATCGAATGTCTAATGTCTAACTGACCAATTAGACATTCGTTTTTTGAATGTACAATGATCTCTGACGAATTTGGAACCTAAGTATAGTAATTTGCGAATGTCTAATCGAATGTCTAATGTCTAACTGACCAATTAGACATTCGTGTTTTGCACGTACAATGACCTCCGACGAATTTGGTACCTAAATCTCTTAATTTGCGAATGTCTAATCGAATGTCTAATGTCTAACTGACCAATTAGACATTCGTTTTTTGAATGTACAATGATCTCTGACGAATTTGGAACCTAAGTATAGTAAGTTGCGAATGTCTAATCGAATGTCTAATGTCTAACTGACCAATTAGACATTCGTTTTTTGAATGTACAATGATCTCTGACGAATTTGGAACCTAAGTATAGTAATTTGCGAATGTCTAATCGAATGTCTAATGTCTAACTGACCAATTAGACATTCGTGTTTTGCACGTACAATGACCTCCGACGAATTTGGTACCTAAATCTCTTAATTTGCGAATGTCTAATCGAATGTCTAATGTCTAACTGACCAATTAGACATTCGTTTTTTGAATGTACAATGACCTCCGGGTAATTTGAAAACTAAGTTTGGTAATTTGCGAATGTCTAATCGAATGTCTAATGTCTAACTGACCAATTAGACATTCGTTTTTTGAATGTACAATGATCTCTGACGAATTTGGAACCTAAGTATAGTAATTTGCGAATGTCTAATCGAATGTCTAATGTCTAACTGACCAATTAGACATTCGTTTTTTGAATGTACAAGGACCTCCGAGTAATTTGAAAACTAAGTTTGGTAATTTGCGAATGTCTAATCGAATGTCTAATGTCTAACTGACCAATTAGACATTCGTATTTTGATTGTACGTTGACCTACGACGAATTTGGAACCTAAATATCGTAATTCGCGAATGTCTAATCGAATGTCTAATGTCTAACTGACCAATTAGACATTCGTTTTTTGCATGTACAATGACCTCCGACGAATTTGGTACCTAAATCCCTTAATTTGCGAATGTCTAATCGAATGTCTAATGTCTAACTGACCAATTAGACATTCGTTTTTTGCATGTACAATGACCTCCGACGAATTTGGTACTTAAATCCCTTAATTTGCGAATGTCTAATCGAATGTCTAATGGCTAACTGACCAATTAGACATTCGTTTTTTGAATGTACAATGACCTTCGACGAATTTGGGTTATAGATCTTGTAATTTGCGAATGTCTAATCGAATGTCTAATGTCGAATTAGACATTCGATATTTAACATTTGCGATTTTTCTGAATGTCTAATCGAATGTCTAATGTCTAATTAGACATTCGATAATCAAAATTAGCGAATGTCTAATCGAATGTCTAACGTCTAATTAGACATTCGAATATTTTTTTTGAATGTCTAACGTCTAATGCTCTGCCAACTTCACACACTTCGCGAAAGCTGGTATTCAAATTTACCTCTAAATTCACGCCTAGCTCTGCAACCAGTGTTGTCAAACCGGACTGAAAAATTCAATCCCATGCTTAGAGCTTACTTTTCACATTTATAAACATCAAAATCAACCATTTACCCAACAATGTAACCAAAACTTACTATTTGTCATTATTTCTATTTTTGACCCTGGCCAAAATCCGAATATTCCGAAAGCTAGTGTCATGTGTCACCTAAGCCGTGTCTGGCGCTTTGGTGACTTATCATATATCCGGTTTGGCATTTTGCCAAGTAGCGCTGGCGTAAAACTAGTGGAACACACTTCTTGGTAATTCCCTTTTTATAAAATCAAATTGTCGGAAGATCAATTAAGACAGATACCACATAATGGACGAACAGTTAGCTTTGGAGGTACTATAAATATACACTATCTTACACTTAGGAGATGGTATTAATGATGGATGCCAACCATGATATGTGAGTTTTAATCGCTCTAATTAAAAGCAGATATAATCCATTTTATATTTAAAAGCGTTGTCTCCAAATGGTCGAAATATCCCTATACCGATACCACATATAGAAGGTGGTAGCTCTGTTGGTTCTATGAGTATACACATTTGCATCTAAGTCTTCACTGTAAGAAAATGATTATTATAAATCCAAAATCAATAGACACGATTAATACTAGTATATCACTGTAAATTCATCATGTCGGCATGTGTTTATCTCGAAGGGACATTGTCCCTTATGTCAGTTTATGTTGCTACCCTGTCGTTGGCGAGCTTTGCTGAATTGCGACAGCTCTTGCTGAACTATCTCTCCACGTAATAAAGAATACTGTATATCTCTGTGACAATGCACATGTTGCACTTGAAGAAATGTAAGCAGTCTATTGCTAGTGGTAGGATTTATACATGTACGGAATGCTACATGCATTTAAAGACAAATTCAGTCATTAAACTATGAATTGACAAAACACGTTAAAAGCTGAATTTAAAACTTGGGAAAGTTGTCTGTTTCGTCCATGATGTTTATCATCAGCTTTAAGGAGGCTTGCGTTGATTAACTATATTGTGATAATGCAATCTGCCCAGTTATGAGGTTTGATCCATTTCATTACCGGGAACTCAAACGCTGTCAACTTTGCCCCAGGATAATAAACGTAAGTGTATTGATGGCTAGCGTGAGCCCTACTCATAGATATCCAACATACGTGTATTTGTTACCAGTATGAGCCTAGCTTAGAAGTAATAGTGTGAGCTTTATTTCAAGATAACAACGTTAGTGTATTGATGGCTAGTGTGAGCCCTACTCATAGATAAGCTCTACTTCAAGATAACCAACGTAAGTGTATTGATAGCTAGTGTGCGTTCTGTTCCAAGGTAACAACCTAAACGTATTTATTAGTGGTCTGAGCCCTACTCATAGATAACCAACATACGTATATGTATTACCAGTATGAGCCTAGATTACAAGTAATGGTGTGAGCTCTACTTCAAGATAACCAACGTAAGTGTAGTGATGGCTAGTGTGCGTTCAGTTCCAAGGTAACAACCCAAGCGTATGTATAAGTGGTCTGAGCCCTACTCATAAATAACCAACATACGTATATTTGTTACCAATGTGAGCCTATATTACAAGTAATAGTGTGAGCTCTACTTCAAGATAACCCACGTAAGTGTATTTATTACTAGAGTGAGCCCTACTACATACCCCACCTACGTGTATTTAATAACCGGTATGAGCTTTTATTGTATACTTTGATATTTGTCCTTCTATTTTCCAATTTGGGAAAAAGGATGCATTATCCGTCGATATTGCATGGGTTGATATTACACGCATTGATATTACACTCATATCTTTCTCACGTGCTGCTAAGGAAGGAACTATTTCCATACATTAACGTTACAGAGCGCTCCATTCCAAACTTTGATGACTTTAGAAACCAGCTAACAATATTTGGTAAATCCCTTGTACATGACACTCTATGAAAAATCAATAGACGTACACAAAACCCAATCCAGTCTATTTATAGCATTATCCATGTGTGTAAACTGTAAAAACAAACGTAGTATCTGACGTAATATACATGACGTGTTTCAATGACATCGGTATTTGTATACTGTTCACATTTGCCATATATATTCATAGTTGTTTTTGATAGTCATTGACGACCTATCTCAATACAACATGACGAACACAATGAAGTTGGATTTAATAACTGCTAGGATGAATGAGCAAATACTTGTTTTAAATGTATGTGTTCTGATTATTTTTGTCATTCTTCGATGTGAAGTTTATGAGCTCTGAATAGCAGATGTGTGTTCGCTTTACTGAACATACTGTGAGGTCAAAAGGGGCATCTAAATAGTAATAAAACACACACATATCCTGTCGTTAATACAAGAATAAGATAATACACGAGTTCTTTATGAAATACACTGTTAGATAAAGCATTACACATCATTTTGTCGACGATTCAATTTCGAGTCGAGAATGTATGGTAGGTTTTTCGTTTGTATGACTGACACAGGTCATTACTACGCTATGGAAGGCTATTGTGGAATATGACTAACACAGGTCATTACTACGTTATGGTAGGTTATCCTTAAGTAGAACTAACACAGGTCATACACAGGTCATTACTACGTTATGGTAGGTTATCCTTAAGTAGAACTAACACAGGTCATCACTAAGTTATGGTAGGTTATTCTGAAGTATGACTAACACAGGTCATTACTACGTTATTGTAGGTTATTCTGTTGTATATGTTCGTCATACTTAAGGACAACATACCATAACGTAGAAATGACCTGTGTTAGTCATACTACAGAATAACCTACAATAACGTAGTAATGACATGTGTTAGTCATACTCCATAATAACCTAGCATAACCTAGTAATGACCTGTGTTAGTCATACTCCATAATAACCTACCATAACATAGTAATGACCTGTGTTAGTCATACTCCAGAATAACATAGCATAACACTCCAGAATAACATAGCACAACGGAGTAATGACCTGTATTAGTCATACTCCATAATAATCTACCATAACATAGTAATGACCTGTGTTAGTCATACTACAGGATAACATACCATAACGTAGTAATGACCTGTGTTAGTCATACTCCATAATAACCTAGCATAACCTAGTAATGATCTGTGTTAGTCATACTCCATAATAACCTACCATAACATAGTAATGACCTGTGTTAGTCATACTCCAGAATAACATAGCATAACGTAGTAATGACCTGTATTAGTCATATTCCATAATAACCTACCATAACATAGTAATGAACTGTGTTAGTCTTACTCCAGAATAACATAGCATAACGGAGTAATGACCTGTATTAGTCATACTCCATAATAACCTACCATAACATAGTAATGACCTGTATTAGTCATACTCCATAATAACCTAGCATAACCTATTAATGACCTGTGTTAGTCATACTCCATAATAACCTAGCATAACCTAGTAATGACCTGTGTTAGTCATACTCCATAATAACATAGCATAACGTAGTAATGACCTGTATTAGTCATACTTCATAATAACCTACCATAACGTAGTAATTACCTGTATTAGTCATACTCCAGAATAACCTACCATAACATAGTAATGACCTGTATTAGTCATACTCCAGAATATCCTAGCATAACGTAGTAATGACCTGTATTAGTAATACTCCAGAATAACCTACCATAACGTAGTAATGACCTGTATTAGTCATACTCCAGAATAACCTACCATAACCTGGTAATGACCTGTGTTAGTCTTACTCCAGGATAACCTACCATAACGTAGTAATGACCTGTATTAGTCATACTACAGAATAAACTACAATAACGTAGTAATGACATGTGTAAGTCATACTCCATAATAACCTAGCATAACCTAGTAATGACCTGTGTTAGTCATACTCCATAATAACATAGCATAACGTAGTAATGACCTGTATTAGTCATACTCCATAATAACCTACCATAACGTAGTAATGACCTGTATTAGTCATACTCCAGAATAACCTACCATAACATAGTAATGACCTGTATTAGTCATACTCCAGAATAACCTAGCATAATGTAGTAATGACCTGTATTAGTCATACTCCAGGATAACCTAGCATAACGTGGTAATGACCTGTATTAGTCATACTCCAGAATAACCTACCATAACGTAGTAATGACCTGTATTAGTCATACTTCAGAATAACCTACCATAACGTAGTAATGACCTGTGTTAGTCATACTCCAGGATAACCTAGCATAACGTGGTAATGACCTGTGTTAGTCATACTCCAGGATAACCTACCATAACTTAGTAATGACCTGTATTAGTCATACTCCAGGATAACCTACCATAACATAGTAATGACCTGTGTTAGTCATACTCCAGAATAACCTACCATAACCTGGTAATGACCTGTGTTAGTCATACTCCATAATAACCTAGCATAACCTGGTAATGACCTGTATTAGTCATACTCCAGAATAACATAGCATAACGTAGTAATGACCTGTATTAGTCATACTCCAGAATAACCTACCATAACGTAGTAATGACCTGTGTTAGTCATACTCCAGAATAACCTACCATAACATAGTAATGACCTGTATTAGTCATACTCCAGAATAACCTAGCATAATGTAGTAATGACCTGTATTAGTCATACTCCAGGATAACCTACCATAACGTGGTAATGACCTGTGTTAGTCATACTCCAGGATAACCTAGCATAACGTGGTAATGACATGTGTTAGTCATACTCCAGGATAACCTAGCATAACGTGGTAATGACCTGTATTAGTCATACTCCAGAATAACCTACCATAACGTAGTAATGACCTGTATTAGTCATACTCCAGAATAACCTACCATAACGTAGTAATGACCTGTATTAGTCATACTCCAGAATAACCTACCATAACGTAGTAATGACCTGTGTTAGTCATACTCCAGGATAACCTAGCATAACGTGGTAATGACCTGTGTTAGTCATACTCCAGGATAACCTACCATAACTTAGTAATGACCTGTATTAGTCATACTCCAGGATAACCTACCATAACATAGTAATGACCTGTGTTAGTCATACTCCAGAATAACCTACCATAACCTGGTAATGACCTGTGTTAGTCATACTCCATAATAACCTAGCATAACCTGGTAATGACCTGTATTAGTCATACTCCAGAATAACATAGCATAACGTAGTAATGACCTGTATTAGTCATACTCCAGGATAACCTAGCATAACGTGGTAATGACCTGTATTAGTCATACTCCAGAATAACCTACCATAACGTAGTAATGACCTGTATTAGTCATACTCCAGAATAACCTACCATAACGTAGTAATGACCTGTGTTAGTCATACTCCAGGATAACCTAGCATAACGTGGTAATGACCTGTGTTAGTCATACTCCAGGATAACCTACCATAACTTAGTAATGACCTGTATTAGTCATACTCCAGGATAACCTACCATAACATAGTAATGACCTGTGTTAGTCATACTCCAGAATAACCTACCATAACCTGGTAATGACCTGTGTTAGTCATACTCCATAATAACCTAGCATAACCTGGTAATGACCTGTATTAGTCATACTCCAGAATAACATAGCATAACGTAGTAATGACCTGTATTAGTCATACTCCAGAATAACCTACCATAACGTAGTAATGACCTGTGTTAGTCATACTCCAGAATAACCTACCATAACGTGGTAATGACCTGTGTTAGTCATACTCCATAATAACCTAGCATAACCTAGTAATGACCTGTATTAGTCATACTCCAGAATAACCTACCATAACATAGTAATGACCTGTATTAGTCATACTCCAGAATAACTTACCATAACATAGTAATGACCTGTGTTAGTCATACTCCAGGATATCCTACCATAACATAGTAATGACCTTTGTTAATCTTACTCCAGAATAAACTACCATAACCTGGTAATGACCTGTATTAGTCATACTCCAGGATAACCTACCATAACGTAGTAATGACCTGTGTTAGTCATACTCCAGAATAACCTACATTAACGTAGTAATGACCTGTATTAGTCATACTCCAGAATAACCTACCATAACGTAGTAATGACCTGTGTTAGTCATACTCCAGGATAACCTAGCATAACGTGGTAATGACCTGTGTTAGTCATACTCCAGGATAACCTACCATAACTTAGTAATGACCTGTATTAGTCATACTCCAGGATAACCTACCATAACATAGTAATGACCTGTGTTAGTCATACTCCAGAATAACCTACCATAACCTGGTAATGACCTGTGTTAGTCATATTCCATTATAACCTAGCATAACCTGGTAATGACCTGTATTAGTCATACTTCAGAATAACATAGCATAACGTAGTAATGACCTGTATTAGTCATACTCCAGAATAACCTACCATAACGTAGTAATGACCTGTGTTAGTCATACTCCAGAATAACCTACCATAACGTGGTAATGACCTGTGTTAGTCATACTCCATAATAACCTAGCATAACCTAGTAATGACCTGTATTAGTCATACTCCAGAATAACCTACCATAACATAGTAATGACCTGTATTAGTCATACTCCAGAATAACCTACCATAACATAGTAATGACCTGTGTTAGTCATACTCCAGGATATCCTACCATAACATAGTAATGACCTTTGTTAGTCTTACTCCAGAATAACCTACCATAACCTGGTAATGACCTGTATTAGTCATACTCCAGGATAACCTACCATAACGTAGTAATGACCTGTGTTAGTCATACTCCATAATAACCTACCATAACTTAGTAATGACCTGTATTAGTCATACTCCATAATAACCTACCATAACGTAGTAATGACCTGTATTAGTCATACTCCAGAATAACCTACCATAACATAGTAATGACCTGTGTTAGTCATACTCCATAATAACCTACCATAACGTGGTAATGACCTGTGTTAGTCATACTCCAGGATAACCTACCATAACCTGGTAATGACCTGTGTTAGTCTTACTCCATAATAACCTAGCATAACCTAGTAATGACCTGTATTAGTCATACTCCAGAATAACCTACCATAACATAGTAATGACCTGTATTAGTCATACTCCAGAATAACCTACCATAACATAGTAATGACCTGTGTTAGTCATACTCCAGGATATCCTACCATAACATAGTAATGACCTTTGTTAGTCTTACTCCAGAATAACCTACCATAACGTGGTAATGACCTGTATTAGTCATACTCCAGGATAACCTACCATAACGTAGTAATGACCTGTATTAGTCTTACTCCATAATAACCTACCATAACATAGTAATGACCTTTGTTAGTCTTACTCCATAATAACCTACCATAACGTGGTAATGACCTGTGTTAGTCATACTCCAGAATAACCTACCATAACATAGTAATGACCTGTATTAGTCATACTCCAGGATAACCTACCATAACCTGGTAATGACCTGTATTAGTCATACTCCAGGATAACCTACCATAACGTAGTAATGACCTGTATTAGTCTTCCTCCATAATAACCTACCATAACATAGTAATGACCTTTGTTAGTCTTACTCCATAATAACCTACCATAACGTGGTAATGACCTGTATTAGTCATACTCCAGAATAACCTACCATAACATAGTAATGACCTGTATTAGTCATACTCCAGGATAACCTACCATAACCTGGTAATGACCTGTGTTAGTCTTACTCCAGGATAACCTACCATAACGTAGTAATGACCTGTATTAGTCATACTACAGAATAACCTACCATAACTTAGTAATGACCTGTATTAGTCATACTCCAGGATAACCTACCATAACGTGGTAATGACCTGTATTAGTCTTACTCCATAATAACCTACCATAACATAGTAATGACCTTTGTTAGTCTTACTCCAGGATAACCTACCATAACGTAGTAATGACCTGTGTTAGTCTTACTCCAGGATAACCTACCATAACCTGGTAATGACCTGTATTAGTCATACTCCAGAATAACCTACCATAACTTAGTAATGACCTGTATTAGTCATACTCCAGAATAACCTACCATACCGTAGTAATGACCTGTATTAGTCATACTCCAGAATAACCTACCATAACATAGTAATGACCTGTGTTAGTCATACTCCAGGATAACCTACCATACCGTGGTAATGACATGTGTTAGTCATACTCCAGGATAACCTAGCATAACGTAGTAATGACCTGTGTTAGTCATACTCCATAATAACCTACCATAACGTAGTAATGACCTGTGTTAGTCATACTCCAGGATAACCTAGCATAACGTAGTAATGACCTGTGTTAGTCATACTCCAGAATAACCTACCATAACATAGTAATGACCTGTATTAGTCATACTCCAGAATAACCTAGCATAACGTAGTAATGACCTGTGTTAGTCATACTCCATAATAACCTACCATAACATAGTAATGACCTGTGTTAGTCATACTCCAGAATAACCTACCATACCGTAGTAATGACCTGTATTAGTCATACTCCAGAATAACCTACCATAACGTGGTAATGACATGTGTTAGTCATACTCCAGGATAACCTACCATAACCTGGTAATGACCTGTATTAGTCATACTCCAGAATAACCTACCATAACATAGTAATGACCTGTGTTAGTCATACTCCAGAATAACCTACCATAACATAGTAATGACCTGTGTTAGTCATACTCCAGAATAACCTACCATAACCTGGTAATGACCTGTGTTAGTCATACTCCATAATAACCTAGCATAACCTGGTAATGACCTGTATTAGTCATACTCCAGAATAACATAGCATAACGTAGTAATGACCTGTATTAGTCATACTCCAGAATAACCTACCATAACGTAGTAATGACCTGTGTTAGTCATACTCCAGAATAACCTACCATAACGTGGTAATGACCTGTGTTAGTCATACTCCATAATAACCTAGCATAACCTAGTAATGACCTGTATTAGTCATACTCCAGAATAACCTACCATAACATAGTAATGACCTGTATTAGTCATACTCCAGAATAACCTACCATAACATAGTAATGACCTGTGTTAGTCATACTCCAGGATATCCTACCATAACATAGTAATGACCTTTGTTAGTCTTACTCCAGAATAACCTACCATAACCTGGTAATGACCTGTATTAGTCATACTCCAGGATAACCTACCATAGCGTAGTAATGACCTGTGTTAGTCATACTCCAGAATAACCTACCATAACGTAGTAATGACCTGTATTAGTCATACTCCAGAATAACCTACCATAACGTAGTAATGACCTGTGTTAGTCATACTCCAGGATAACCTAGCATAACGTGGTAATGACCTGTGTTAGTCATACTCCAGGATAACCTACCATAACTTAGTAATGACCTGTATTAGTCATACTCCAGGATAACCTACCATAACATAGTAATGACCTGTGTTAGTCATACTCCAGAATAACCTACCATAACCTGGTAATGACCTGTGTTAGTCATACTCCATAATAACCTAGCATAACCTGGTAATGACCTGTATTAGTCATACTCCAGAATAACATAGCATAACCTAGTAATGACCTGTATTAGTCATACTCCAAAATAACCTACCATAACGTAGTAATGACCTGTGTTAGTCATACTCCAGAATAACCTACCATAACGTGGTAATGACCTGTGTTAGTCATACTCCATAATAACCTAGCATAACCTAGTAATGACCTGTATTAGTCATACTCCAGAATAACCTACCATAACATAGTAATGACCTGTATTAGTCATACTCCAGAATAACCTACCATAACATAGTAATGACCTGTGTTAGTCATACTCCAGGATATCCTACCATAACATAGTAATGACCTTTGTTAGTCTTACTCCAGCATAACCTACCATAACCTGGTAATGACCTGTATTAGTCATATTCCAGGATAACCTACCATAACGTAGTAATGACCTGTGTTAGTCATACTCCATAATAACCTACCATAACTTAGTAATGACCTGTATTAGTCATACTCCATAATAACCTACCATAACGTAGTAATGACCTGTATTAGTCATACTCCAGAATAACCTACCATAACATAGTAATGACCTGTGTTAGTCATACTCCATAATAACCTACCATAACGTGGTAATGACCTGTGTTAGTCATACTCCAGGATAACCTACCATAACCTGGTAATGACCTGTGTTAGTCTTACTCCATAATAACCTAGCATAACCTAGTAATGACCTGTATTAGTCATACTCCAGAATAACCTACCATAACATAGTAATGACCTGTATTAGTCATACTCCAGAATAACCTACCATAACATAGTAATGACCTGTGTTAGTCATACTCCAGGATATCCTACCATAACATAGTAATGACCTTTGTTAGTCTTACTCCAGAATAACCTACCATAACGTGGTAATGACCTGTATTAGTCATACTCCAGGATAACCTACCATAACGTAGTAATGACCTGTATTAGTCTTACTCCATAATAACCTACCATAACATAGTAATGACCTTTGTTAGTCTTACTCCATAATAACCTACCATAACGTGGTAATGACCTGTGTTAGTCATACTCCAGAATAACCTACCATAACATAGTAATGACCTGTATTAGTCATACTCCAGGATAACCTACCATAACCTGGTAATGACCTGTATTAGTCATACTCCAGGATAACCTACCATAACGTAGTAATGACCTGTATTAGTCTTACTCCATAATAACCTACCATAACATAGTAATGACCTTTGTTAGTCTTACTCCATAATAACCTACCATAACGTGGTAATGACCTGTATAAGTCATACTCCAGAATAACCTACCATAACATAGTAATGACCTGTATTAGTCATACTCCAGGATAACCTACCATAACCTGGTAATGACCTGTGTTAGTCTTACTCCAGGATAACCTACCATAACGTAGTAATGACCTGTATTAGTCATACTACAGAATAACCTACCATAACTTAGTAATGACCTGTATTAGTCATACTCCAGGATAACCTACCATAACGTGGTAATGACCTGTATTAGTCTTACTCCATAATAACCTACCATAACATAGTAATGACCTTTGTTAGTCTTACTCCAGGATAACCTACCATAACGTAGTAATGACCTGTGTTAGTCTTACTCCAGGATAACCTACCATAACCTGGTAATGACCTGTATTAGTCATACTCCAGAATAACCTACCATAACTTAGTAATGACCTGTATTAGTCATACTGCAGAATAACCTACCATACCGTAGTAATGACCTGTATTAGTCATACTCCAGAATAACCTACCATAACATA
This sequence comes from Serripes groenlandicus, assembly GCA_031761405.1. Taxonomy (NCBI): domain Eukaryota; kingdom Metazoa; phylum Mollusca; class Bivalvia; order Cardiida; family Cardiidae; genus Serripes; species Serripes groenlandicus. Next base: position 86,804,887 of record JASEVX010000003.1, read on the forward strand.
GTAATGACCTGTGTTAGTCATACTCCAGGATAACCTACCATACCGTGGTAATGACATGTGTTAGTCATACTCCAGGATAACCTAGCATAACGTAGTAATGACCTGTGTTAGTCATACTCCATAATAACCTACCATAACGTAGTAATGACCTGTGTTAGTCATACTCCAGGATAACCTAGCATAACGTAGTAATGACCTGTGTTAGTCATACTCCAGAATAACCTACCATAACATAGTAATGACCTGTATTAGTCATACTCCAGAATAACCTAGCATAACGTAGTAATGACCTGTGTTAGTCATACTCCATAATAACCTACCATAACATAGTAATGACCTGTGTTAGTCATACTCCAGAATAACCTACCATACCGTAGTAATGACCTGTATTAGTCATACTCCAGAATAACCTACCATAACGTGGTAATGACCTGTATTAGTCATACTCCAGAATAACCTACCATAACATAGTAATGACCTGTGTTAGTCATACTCCAGAATAACCTACCATAACATAGTAATGACCTGTGTTAGTCATACTCCAGAATAACCTACCATAACGTGGTAATGACATGTGTTAGTCATACTCCAGGATAACCTACCATAACCTGGTAATGACCTGTATTAGTCATACTCCAGAATAACCTAGCATAACGTAGTAATGACCTGTGTTAGTCATACTCCAGAATAACCTACCATAACGTGGTAATGACCTGTGTTAATCATACTCCAGGATAACCTAGCATAACGTAGTAATGACCTGTGTTAGTCATATTCCAGAATAACCTACCATAACCTGGTAATGACCTGTGTTAGTCATACTCCAGGATAACCTACCATAACCTGGTAATGACCTGTGTTAGTCATACTCCAGAATAACCTACCATACCGTAGTAATGACCTGTATTAGTCATACTCCAGAATAACCTACCATAACGTAGTAATGACCTGTATTAGTCATACTCCAGGATAACCTACCATAACCTGGTAATGACCTGTATTAGTCATACTCCAGAATAACCTACCATACCGTAGTAATGACCTGTATTAGTCATACTCCAGAATAACCTACCATAACGTAGTAATGACCTGTGTTAGTCTTACTCCAGGATAACCTACCATAACCTGGTAATGACCTGTATTAGTCATACTCCAGAATAACCTACCATACCGTAGTAATGACCTGTATTAGTCATACTCCAGAATAACCTACCATAACGTAGTAATGACCTGTATTAGTCATACTCCAGGATAACCTACCATAACCTGGTAATGACCTGTATTAGTCATACTCCAGAATAACCTACCATACCGTAGTAATGACCTGTATTAGTCATACTCCAGAATAACCTACCATAACGTAGTAATGACCTGTGTTAGTCTTACTCCAGGATAACCTACCATAACCTGGTAATGACCTGTATTAGTCATACTCCAGAATAACCTACCATACCGTAGTAATGACCTGTATTAGTCATACTCCATAATAACCTACCATAACGTAGTAATGACCTGTATTAGTCATACTACAGAATAACCTACCATAACTTAGTAATGACCTGTATTAGTCATACTCCAGGATAACCTAGCATAACGTGGTAATGACCTGTATTCGTCATACTCCAGAATAACCTACCATAACGTAGTAATGACCTGTGTTAGTCATACTCCAGAATAACCTACCATAACGTGGTAATGACCTGTGTTAGTCTTACTCCATAATAACCTACCATAACGTAGTAATGACCTTTGTTAGTCTTACTCCAGAATAACCTACCATAACCTGGTAATGACCTGTATTAGTCATACTCCAGGATAACCTACCATAACGTAGTAATGACCTGTGTTAGTCATACTCCATAATAACCTAGCATAACCTAGTAATGACCTGTATTAGTCATACTCCAGAATAACATAGCATAACGTAGTAATGACCTGTATTAGTCTTACTCCAGGATAACCTACCATAACGTAGTAATGACCTGTATTAGTCATACTACAGAATAACCTACCATAACTTAGTAATGACCTGTGTTAGTCTTACTCCAGGATAACCTACCATAACGTAGTAATGACCTGTATTAGTCATACTACAGAATAACCTACCATAACTTAGTAATGACCTGTATTAGTCATACTCCAGGATAACCTACCATAACGTGGTAATGACCTGTGTTAGTCTTACTCCATAATAACCTACCATAACGTAGTAATGACCTTTGTTAGTCTTACTCCATAATAACCTACCATAACATAGTAATGACCTGTATTAGTCATACTCCAGAATAACCTAGCATAATGTAGTAATGACCTGTATTAGTCTTACTCCAGGATAACCTACCATAACCTGGTAATGACCTGTATTAGTCATACTCCAGAATAACCTACCATAACGTAGTAATGACCTGTATTAGTCTTACTCCAGGATAACCTACCATAACCTGGTAATGACCTGTGTTAGTCATACTCCAGGATAACCTACCATAACGTGATAATGACCTGTGTTAGTCTTACTCCAGGATAACCTACCATAACCTGGTAATGACCTGTGTTAGTCTTACTCCAGGATAACCTACCATAACGTAGTAATGACCTGTATTAGTCATACTACAGAATAACCTACAATAACGTAGTAATGACATGTGTAAGTCATACTCCATAATAACCTAGCATAACCTAGTAATGACCTGTGTTAGTCATACTCCATAATAACATAGCATAACGTAGTAATGACCTGTATTAGTCATACTCCATAATAACCTAGCATAACGTAGTAATGACCTGTATTAGTCATACTCCAGAATAACCTAGCATAACGTAGTAATGACATGTGTTAGTCATACTACATAATAACCTACCATAACGTAGTAATGACCTGTTTAACTCCAGGATAACGTAGTAATGACATGTGTAAGTCACACTTCAGGATAACTTACCATAACGTAGTAATGACCTGTGCTTATCATACTCCAGGATAACCTACCATAACGTAGTAATGACCTGTGTTAGTCATACTCCATAATAACCTACCATAACATAGTAATGACCTGTGTTAGTCATACTCCAGAATAACATAGCATAACGTAGTAATGACCTGTATTAGTCATACTCCATAATAACCTACCATAACATAGTAATGAACTGTGTTAGCCTTACTCCAGAATAGCATAGCATAACGGAGTAATGACCTGTATTAGTCATACTCCATAATAACCTACCATAACAGAGTAATGACCTGTATTAGTCATACTCCATAATAACCTAGCATAACCTAGTAATGACCTGTGTTAGTCATACTCCATAATAACCTAGCATAACCTAGTAATGACCTGTGTTAGTCATACTCCATAATAACATAGCATAACGTAGTAATGACCTGTATTAGTCATACTCCAGAATATCCTAGCATAACGTAGTAATGACCTGTATTAGTCATACTCCAGAATAACCTACCATAACGTAGTAATGACCTGTATTAGTCATACTCCAGAATAACCTACCATAACTTAGTAATGACCTGTATTAGACATACTCCAGGATAACCTACCATAACGTAGTAATGACCTGTGTTAGTCTTACTCCAGGATAACCTACCATAACTTAGTAATGACCTGTATTAGTCATACTCCAGGATAACCTACCATAACTTAGTAATGACCTGTGTTAGTCATACTCCAGGATAACCTACCATAACGTAGTAATGACATGTGTTAGTCTTACTCCAGGATAACCTACCATAACATAGTAATGACCTGTGTTAGTCTTACTCCAGGATAACCTACCATAACGTAGTACTGACCTTTGTTAGTCATACTCCAGAATAACCTACCACAAATTAGTAATGACCTGTGTTAGTCATACTCCAGGATATCCTACCATAACTTAGTAATGACCTTTGTTAGTCTTACTCTAGAATAAACTAACATAACGTAGTACTGACCTGTATTAGTCATACTCCAGAATAACCTACCATAACGTAGTAATGACCTATGTTAGTCATTCTCCAGAATAACCTACATGTACCATAACTTAGTAATGACCTGTGTTAGTCATACTCCAGGATACGGAAGCTCAGCGTATCCTTCTCAAGGTAACATGATTATGAGGAAGCAGCACATTTCCGTCTTTAACCCTTTCACACTTGCAGACGTATTTTGACGCAATAGCAGCAGGCGACTTTTGAAAACAATGTGGCCAAAGTAGAAATAATTTTTCCTTTGGCAACAATGTTTTCAACTTTATTTAACAATAAATCTATCTTTTATGAAGATTTTTCAGGTTTTTGTCACTCTGTTTTCAAAGTCGTCTACTGCAGATTTGTTGTATGTGGGAAAGAGTTAAGACGTATGATATACCATGGATATCAACAGTTCATGTTTCATCACTATATTTCCTTGTCTTTACAATTCTTACGTTTTCGTTATCAGTTTATAAATATGAGCCGTCCCGCGAGAAAACCAACATTATGGCCTCTGCGTAATGTATCGACACAGATCAGCCTGCGCAGTCGGCGCAGACTGATCCGGGCCGACACATTCCGTCTCAGGGGAATAGAGGTATAAAGTAATGATTCCTGAAACAGAATATCTACAGTAGGGGAAATATGTCTATCCGGATAACCCTGTGCGACATGCTTAGGCTGATCCGGGTCGATACTTTACACAAATCCACAATGTTGGTTTTCTCGCGGGACGGCTCATATCAATATATCTGCGTAATGTATCGACCAGATCAGCCTGCGCTGTCCGCGCAGACTGATCCGGCCGACACATTCCGTCTAAGGGGGGATAGATAGAGTAGTGATTCCTGAAACAGAAAATCCATAGGAGGCGAAAAGTGTCTGTCCGGGTTAGCCTGTGCGGCATGCTTAGGCTGATCCGGGGCGATACTTTACGCAGAATCCACAATGTTGGTTTTCTCGCGGGGAGGCTCAATTATGTAGTCTTGACGTGAATCACTTCCTTCTAACACATTTACCGCATTCCACGATTATCAAACATATTGAATGACACTGGTAGGACAATGTAAATTGCATTTAAAGTGCATTTGGCCTTCAAATAAATTACCCTATTTTCACCCATTTGTCGCCATTAGAACATCTTACCTGCAATAATACCACCCTCGCCACACAGTATAGACGCTTCAAAATTGTACTTAGATCAATTTCATGACAAAGTTGAATATGTCCATGCAATAGGAACAATTTTGATTTTCTGAACAGTGTAGGTTCAGATCATCTTTGCATCTACATGGTCCCATCAGAATGTACGCAAGTTGACCGAATCATATTACAAGCTAATAAGCTAGTATGTAATGTGTTACCCGTGTATATCTTGATCACAAACGTGTTTGCATGCACATGCTGATCAGGATCTATATTGTTTACAAAAGCCAACGTGTACCCCTGTCCTTTGTCGGGCTCATGAATATACAATCGTTGAAATAATTTCCCGGTTTTACTTGTATTTAACAGGTTTTTTTCTATGTTGAGACTTTCTTACGTTACAGGGAGTGACTTAGACGCAGAGTGCATTTGCGAGATTTAAATGGTCGGGTTCGGTTCCCGCTAGAGAGTTGTCAAGGCTATAATCGGTCATAACAATTTATTAAGTAATATATTTATAGGTGCTACCTATTTACGAAAAAACAGTAAGATGATTGTAAATAAAAGTTAAAGAGCATACTTTTGCAATAACAAATATATATTTATATTTAATTGACTAGACGATAATAATGTTAATCTCATGTTTTTTGCATGATCACAAAATGTTCGGAATTCGAATGCTGTCGTCTATTATTACGAACAGAAAATAATAAAGTAAAGACTTTCAGAAAATCAATGAATAAGAAGTTTAAACATGAGGGCCAAGATGCTTAAGGTCCTTAATCAATTACCTATATTATGGTAAAGAAGAAAATGTGTAACAGCCCTTTTCTGATGCCATCTGGCAACTACCTTTTTCAACCAGTCAATATGACTGGGTCACATTTCTGCTTAACCCTTTCCCTAATATATACGGTTTCTGACTCCTTTGCAGCAGACAACTTAGGAAAAGATTGTCGTCAAAGGTACAATTGCTCAATATGTGAAAGTTATCCTTTTTCAACAATATTTGATAATTATACTTTGTATGAGTGAATCTATAGCTCATGCATCAGAATATGAGGTATTCAATGTTCATACCACTTTTTTTTTGCGGGAAACGACGTCGCTCCATGTGACGTTACGCCAAACGAAGTGTTACGGAAATGACGTCACGTCGTTCATTGGCTACGGTAGTCAACATTTCTGGTCCAGCAATCAGGTTGTAAGGATCATAATGGGAAAAAAGGGAATTCATTTTCCGTGTGTTTGTGCCATCATTGGTTGGTGAATATGTGTCCCGGTACCACTGATGTATGTGAATAATATGTTAGTATGTGCCGTGTGTCATGTTTACATCAACCGAAATAAATAATAGTTAATTGAATCGTCTATTACTGGTCGAAGGTTATCTCACAAAAATAAAGTTAGGTACAAAATAAAATGACGAACGAAGTGTTCTATATTACCTTTACAAAGTATGAGGATAGCTAGAGTGTAAGCGTTTAAGAGATAACAAAGTGTATGAATGTCAACTCGGTTAACCGTCTTTTACCCGAGATCCTAATCTGGAATATACACGCATACTCTGTGACGCAGTGGTGAACTTGCTTGACTTGAGACTGGGTTGTCCTCCTGATCGGTCGGCGCTCTCGGTAGTCATGGTAGAGAGTCACATGCATCAACCAATATGATGGCAAACTGTATCATAAAACAGTATCTATTTAGTGTCCCCGGTTCGATCTATTCTCGTGTCTGTCATGGTGAAGTGACACACGCATTGTTCAATATCAAGGCAAACTGTATCAATAACCAACACCAACTTAATGTCCCCGGTTCGATCTCAGCTCGCAGCTGTCCTGATGGAATACTACACGCATCATCAAATATTAAAGCAAACTGTATCATAAAACAACACCAACTAAGTGTCCCGTTTCTATCTTTACTCACGGCTATCATGGTAGAGTGCCACACTTAATATCCAATATGAAAGCAAACTGTATCATAAAACAGTACCAACTTAGTGTCCCAGATTCGACCTATACTTTCGGCTGTCCATGTATCATCCAATATGAAAGCAAACTGTATCATAAAACAACACTAACAAAGTGTCCCGTTTCGATCTCTACTCACGGCTATCATGGTAGAGTGCCACACTTAATATCCAATATGAAAGCAAACTGTATCATAAAACAGTACCAACTTAGTGTCCCAGATTCGACCTATACTTTCGGCTGTCCATGTATCATCCAATATGAAAGCAAACTGTATCATAAAACAACACCAACTAAGTGTCCCGTTTCTATCTTTACTCAGGGCTATCATGGTAGAGTGCCACACTTAATATCCAATATGAAAGCAAACTGTATCATAACACAGTACCAACTTAGTGTCCCAGATTCGACCTATACTTTCGGCTGTCCATGTATCATCCAATATGAAAGCAAACTGTATCATAAAACAACACCAACTAAGTGTCCCGTTTCTATCTTTACTCACGGCTATCATGGTAGAGTGCCACACTTAATATCCAATATGAAAGCAAACTGTATCATAAAACAGTACCAACTTAGTGTCCCAGATTCGACCTATACTTTCGGCTGTCCATGTATCATCCAATATGAAAGCAAACTGTATCATAAAACAACACCAACTAAGTGTCCCGTTTCGATCTCTACTCACGGCTATCATGGTAGAGTGCCACACTTAATATCCAATATGAAAGCAAACTGTATCATAAAACAGTACCAACTTAGTGTCCCAGATTCGACCTATACTCACGGTGTCATGGTGGAGAGCCACACACATCATCCAATATGAATCAAAACGTGATCATCAAACAGCACCAACTAAGTGTCCCAGATTCGACCTCTACTTGCGACTGTCATGGTGGAGTGTTATACCAATACAAGAAGAATTTTGATGCAAAGCATCAAAGACGCCGCGCATGATTTTGAAGCATGACTTAAAGGAAGCAGATGCAGTTCAGTACATTTCACCATTTAGATAGCCTGTGCAAGCAGACAGGATGTACATATTTCGAACAAGAAGGCCAAATATCCCTTTATTTTAAACAAAAAGGCCAAGATTTGCCTATATTGCTCACCTGGCTACCATAGCCTATATAAATAGGTTACCAAAAGCAGAAAGAGTCAATATTGACGTAGGCATTAAAGGTTTTATATGCTACGATCTATGTGATATTCAGCATGTGAAGTTTAGTCGTGAAATGACAAGTTTAGTCCTGAAATCATTTGGTTTACGGTTTGCTTAACATTCACTGCAACTATAATGTGTCAAACAAGCTGAAGTTTCTAAAGTATTTTTTTACCAATAAACTGTTTTAAATCCTCTAACTAGATCCATTAGATAAAAAACAAACATGCGTGCTTAAATATTAACATATATATTAAGGTTTATTGCCTCTAGTTATAAGTTAAGTGTGACACAAGCTTTGGAAGGAGAGGGGGAAGTATATTCTCCTTCCAGCAAAGCAGAAGTATGATAGCACAAACGGGAGTATATAAACAAAAAATACGAAGTAATTAAAAACAAAAAAGAAGATATTTATGATCAAGATTGAACATTATGAAAGTTCACATGTATAGTCAACATATAGCAAGACTTATTAAGTCAGTTTTGTTTGTTTGTTATGTCATTTTAATCGTTTTGAACATGCCAGTAGAAAACTGAAAAATAAACAAAAGAAAATGGTCAAGTCAGTTCCCCAAGAGCAAAGAGCGAAAACCAGTTAGTACGAATCGTTCATCTCGAACGAAACATGAACAACCGGGTATGAATCCAATGAATTTTAGAAATCGGATGAAATCGTGAAAACAGCCAAGTATTCATAACGGAAGGAACCAGAAACAACTTAATTACTCTACGGGAACCGATGACACCTTGTCGTCTATTCAATTAAAAATGACCAAAATCGCCAAGCGATGACATGCATCATTTACACATAGAACGGGTCACGTTACGGCCATGCCACTTGCATAGTTGGGTTAACGTTGTTTTTACATTTTCTAGAATTATACTGTAATATGTAGTAATTAAAATGAATCATCATTGATTTTTTAAAGATTACCCATTTATTTAAAAATCTCAATATTGTAAATAGGCAAAAACATCGCCAGAAACTTTTTTCTGAGCTTTGATGAATCGGGTCGTAAACCAAACTATACAAAAGCGTAGCCTCGGAAGTTAGGGGAAAGTTATTAAATACCCATTAGATGTGTCTAAAGTTTTTTAATAACGGTAGAAGACATGCCAATTTTGTATCGTTTTGTGTATTAAATCATTTTATACAATTTATTGATTCATAAAGGTTGTCTTTTTCAAAGAAACAACAAGGTTTTTTTTAACAATAATAACATTGGTTTCTCCCTTTTTCGATTACGTCACCCCATGGTACAAACTTAAAACCTATCCCATACTGACGCCGCGCTTCCACGCGACGTCAGTGAAGGTAAACTCTATCATAAAACAGCATCAACTAAGTGTCCCAGATTCAATCTCTACTTTCGGCTGTCTTGAGTACCACACGCATTATTTCTTTTATAAAGGCAAACGATATAATAAAACAGGACCAACTTAGTGGCCCCAGTTCGATCTAAACTTGGTGTATCACACGCATTAACCAGTATGAAGGAAAACTGTATAATGAAACAACACCAACTTAGTGACTCCGGTTCGATTTAAACTCGCGGCTGTCATGTTGGTGTGTCACATGAATTATCCATTATAAAGGCAAACTGAATCATAAAACAGTACCGACATAGTGAGTATTATGTTGATTGACCCACTTTCAAATGAAATTCAGATGTGTAACTATGTTTCTTTGCCAATATACACAGAAGAAATCCGGCGTGACTCATAAAACAGTACCGACATAGTGAGTATTATGTTGATTGACCCACTTTCAAATGAAATTCAGATGTGTAACTATGTTTCTTTGCCAATATACACAGAAGAAATCCGGCGTGACATTGCGTTTCTAGTTCGATCCCTGATCGCAGTGGTCATTGTTTTGGTGCAATCGGGCAAGTCCAATTTCTTTCTTGTACTGGTTTGACAACCAAGAATCATTGATACATGTTATGTTGCTGTATATACATATGGCTGAAAACGGCATAAACCTAAAAAAGCATACTGGTATATGCTCTCAGTGGATATTTGTTTGGGGTACCAATGGGGCAAGGCACGATGTCTTCCTAGTACTGGATTAATAACCAGGAAGCATGGACACATGTTCTGTTCATGTATACAAATGAGCCGTCCCCCAAGGAAACCAGGACTATGTACTCTGCGTAATGTATCGACAGTCCGCGCAGGCTAACCCGGCCCGACACATTCCGTCTCAGGGTGATAGAGGTATAGATTCCTGAAACAGAACATTCACAGGAGGCGAAAAGTGTCTGTTCGGGTTAGTCTTGCCGGACTGCTAAGGCTGATCATGGACCACAATGATGGTTTCTCGTAATTCGACTCAAATATGGTTGAAAACGGCGTAAACCTAACTAAAACGAACATGCTTGTACATGCTCGCATAGGACATTAGCGTGGGGTGCCAATGGGGCAAGGCACGATGTCTTGCTAGTACTGGATTGATATCCAGGAATCACGGACAAATGTTCTGTTCATGTATACACATAAGGTTTAACCCGACGTAAACCTTACCAAAACAAACAGGCTTGTATATGCTCGCAGTGGACATTATTGTGGGGTGCCATTGTACTAGGCACGATGTCATCCTAGTACTGGTTTGATAATCAAGAATCGTGTATAAATGTTCAGTTACTATAAACAAATAGGGTTGATAACGAGGAATAATGGACAAATGTTCTGTTCATATAGCGACGGGTGTCATTCTTGTAGTGTCATTCTTGCAATAAACTGAAAAACAGTTTCGCCTTGGTCCGGTCTAATAGTTCGGAATTTGTGCCTAAACCCTTCTTCGGTCAATCGGCTTCGGTTCAGCACTAGGACATTGCACACATGGTGCTCAGAGTTTGAGTTAGTTCGGAAGAGAAGTTCCCAAACAGACGTTGAACGGATAGGTTCAACACCGTCTCTGAAAAACAGTTTCGCCTTGGTCCTGTCTACTAGTTCGGAATTTGTGTCTAAACCATTCTTCGGTCAATTGATATCGTTTCAGCACTGCTGTCTTCAAAGCCTTATAGTCATGAGCTACATCTAGCGGCATGCTGGTGTATACTTCCAGGCCCTGGCCTGTTAAAAGTGGGCTTAAACTAATAGCCCATGTCGCTTGGTTCGAACCTTGACTGGTTGCGAAACGCTCAAACCGCTCTATGTAAACATCCATCTCGTCTTTACCTTCCTCAAACTTTGGTAGTTTCGGCCTTGGAGACGATGAACTGGTAAGGTCGAACATCGGTTTTGAGCCTTCGGATGGCCCCATCTCGGACCTAAGAGTCAATATCTCCAAATCAAAAGCCCTAATTTCGATTTCAAACGCACGTCGATTGTTCTCTGTATCGATCTCGAACGCACGTCGTTTATTCTCTTCGTCGATCTCGAACGCACATCGCTTGTTCTCATCGTCGCGTTGTTACTCAGCCCAACGCTGATTACGCTCTTTGGCCCTTTCGTCTCGATCAAGGTACTATGTTTCCTTTTTCTCAGCATACTCTCTGAGCTCCGAACCTGTCATCCCCAAGCGTTCACAAGCCTCTGTCCACTTTTTGAAGTCCATATATATATATACCAATGCTGGCGTATGCTGTAGTCTCAGTTTGTATGAACCTAATGAAACAATCCCGGACGAGCCCCCAATGTGTCACGTGTACCGGCGTTACGCCATCGCGAGTCACCCATCCAGGTACTAACCGCGATGAACGTTGCTTAACTTTACGAAAAGGTCGACCACTCTACCAACGTCGCTATAGAAGCCGGCTTCTGTACATAAACGGGTCAAAACGGCGTAAACATAAATAAAACAAATAGACTGGTTTATACCCTCGGAGGACATTATTGTGGGGTGCGATAGGCCAAAGCACGATGTCTTCCTTGTACTGGATTGATAACCAGGAATCGTGGACACATGTTCTGTTACTATATACAAATAAGGTAGATAACCAGAAATAACCAGGAATCATGGACAAATGTTCTGTTAGATGAGGTCGAAAGCGGTGTAAACCTTTGTAAAACAAACAAAATGATATATGCTGGCTTAGTATATAAAGGCAATATGCCAAGTACAAAGTTAAGTTGTGTTGAATGGTTTTAGTTCAAAGACAGGCTTGATGCAGATTTATTGCCTGTTAAATCAGTGATTAGCGCAACACATAGTTACAGATCCGCGTCTGGGTGTTTCGTAACATGTGCTGCGTGTGTGGCACTGGTTATTAAACGTGCCTTATTACCCTTTTTCACTTGCAGACACATTTCGACGCATCTGCAGCAGACGACATTTGAAAACGTTGTATCAAAATGAGAAATATGGCTCATAATGAGCAATTTCTACACTTTCTACCTTTGTTTGAATGTTTTCAAATGTGTTCAATATTTATACTTGCGTTCATGGTTTTTGCCTTGATGTCTGCAAAGTCGCCTGGTGTATAGATCTTCTATGTAGGCAAGGAATAATCTACAGAATGGTACCAATGCTTACCAATGAAACTAATTTTAGTTTAAGGATGCCCCCTTGGATTCCGAAGCACTTCTGAAGGGATTCCCTCATGTTTCAGGTCACAATTCTTCACATGAATCTTCACTGTTCACAGATGCTTGATTTATTTGGGTTTAATGCTGTTTTCAAGAATTCGTCATGCGGGTAGTTCACCTACTGATGTGTTGCCTGGATTTCTCCCAACAGTACCCAACATGACAGTCTTACCAAGCAACTGGTTGCTTTTCCACATAGACTGTTAGCCCATTGGAGGAATACAAATAACAATTGCAGCGTTGACTTTTTCCTAGCTTCGGAAAGAATGTTGGCCGAGTTAGGCTTCGAACTCACAACCCCTAGATTGACAGTCCGCGATCCTACTCCCTGAGCTACCGAGGCTTGACTGCTTGCTGATGTAATGATACCAGAAATCACAAGATGCGGCGCATTTGTTTTAACCCTTTCCCACCTGCACGACTTTTGAAAACATTGTGACCAAAGGTGAAATTGCTCATGATGAGCAATTTCTCCTTTAGCCACAATGTTTTCAACTTTATTTAACAACCAAGCTATCTTTTATAGAGATTTTTTAGATCTTTTAGATTTTTGTCAATATGTTTTCAAAGTCATCTGTTGCAGATTTGCTGTATGTGGGAAAGGGTTAAGTCAAAGATTATCTCCAAACATTTAAAATTGTTAATTCGCATCAATGATGTGTTGTTCAGTCAGCTCTTAATTCACTCAATCTCACATTAGCTTTATACCACTATTTAAACAGATAGGATGAGCCGGTGCATAAGAAAAGGTACAAGTTGGCTTTCGTGAACAGTATAGATCCATATCTACACTGTTCACATACTACGTTCGCAAGCTTCTGTCAAGCTGTGTAGATTGACTAGATTCTGATAAGACTGCACAGGTAGATAATGCGATCTGAACATACACTGTTCAGAAATGTAAACATGTACCCTTTTCTCGTACACTGGCTCGAATATTGTAACGTTAGATTATTAATTAAGAGTGTGGACAGATTGACCTTTTGAATGTGTACAAGAAAGGAGCATACGTCATGAAAAAGCATGTACTGAAGTATTTGAAAATATGAAAGACTTTGTTAGAAGTGTACAGTTCTTGAACAGAACATTCGCTTTATGTCTGCCATGTTCTAAGACGACATCTGGTAGGATCTATTCCAAAGAAATTGCAATTGAAAAACATGATTTTTCATTAAAACAATTCCCCACCACATATAGCTAGATCAAAAACCATGTACATAGACTATAATATTTGTTTTTAACGGCTGAACTCCTCACCTCGCGCCCTGTGACTTTGAACTGTTTCCGTCTTTCACAAAAAAGCTACGTCGTTTACGTCATGACAATCCTGATCACGTGATACAACAGGTAAACTCAATACTTAGTCAGGACATTCACAGCAGATTGGTATGACTGAAAATTTCAATCCTTGAACAGACGGCATCAGAAGAAGCTTGATAATGTCGGCTGCTACTTTGATTGAAAATCTAGACGTTCGGTGATATTAAGTGACGTTAACGTCGTAATGACGTCTTGAGCTGCGCCCGGAAACCAGCACAAGATTAACAAAACAATCAATTTCATATGTATTTTGCTGATTTTTCAACATTGAATGCAAATCCATCGCAAATTAATCAACGTAATAATGGTGTTGTTATCTTGTTTGGGTTTTAATTTAGAGTAGGTGTCCACGAACCTGTTGGGACACTCCTCGTATATGGTTATACATGAGGCTCTTCGGAAAATCCATTGTCTTCGTTACGATTTGTGTTTGTTAAAACTTGCTATAAAACTTGTAGTTTTTATGCAATAAAATACATTGTATTGTGTATTGTATTGTATATGTAGTCGAACATTTACTTGTAACATTGTAATGTTAGATCATTCAGACCGTGGACAGATTGGCCTCTTTAATGTGTACAAGAAAGGAGCATTAAACTCGTACTGTAGTATTTGGGAATATTAAAGACTGTTTACGAATTGTACCGTTCTTGAGCAGGGCATTCGCTATCCTTGTGCTCGAACAACTGCTATTTGGGATATGTGAATGTCTATGACACATGAGCATATGACACATAACATATGGGGAAAATATACAAGTTTGCAATAATTCAGAGCTCTCGATAAGGAGCGTTTTTCATGCTCTAAAATCCTTACTCGACATCCAAAACCTATGTTGTGGGTACTCAAAAGAATCGTCTCAGTGAGACAATTCTTTTGAGTGCCCACAACATAGGTTTTAATGGGTGCTAACAGAGATATCATTGACGAAATACCTGTTTACTCCTCCTTATCTAGTCATCTGTGCGTTTCAGAACAGTGTAGGTGTATATCAGCATATCCATCTGCTCAGATTATACACACGTTAACAGAAGCTTATCACAAGACTATGTAAGTGATGTGTGACCAATGTAGAACTTGATCAGACTGCGCGGATGCACATAATGATCTTGAACTACACTGTTGGCTAAATTCGTCTTGTAACTTTTCCCAAGGACGGGCTTACATATGATAATAATTTGTGTCTTGATTGCTAACGAAGAAAATGCCATGATTTCGGTTTACCCATGACAAGGTACAAACATTTGGGAGATATTCTATCAAGATCAAAGTCACTGAAGACACTGGTATTTTCAGAAGAATTGTGTCAATTGGGAAACATGTGTACCTAATAAAAACAAGAGAATGCATCGGTATTCGTTCGACTTTTAGATTATATTTGGTGCAGTGCCCAGGTTATCATAGGATAATCTGTTTGTAATTTACACAATAAACATGTGCGTACGTGTTATTCATTGGAATTATCTGTATCTGTGTTAATCAAATTGTGCTCGAGACATACCGAATCAATGATCACATTTCACATTACCAGGCATGCATTGTCTCCATCTTGTTGAAATCCTGCCAAAGTACTACGCTGCGTGTATATTGAATCTGACGACACCGTATAAAAGGTCGTCTCGTATTGAGCCTAAACATTTAAACAGTCTATGTACCCGAATTACTTGGCAATCATCGCTTTTCCATCTGGTGTATTAATATTGGTTATCTCCCTTGTTAGTACCTAACGTACTTAGGCGACAAATCGATTGGCTGACGCAAAGGTTAATCTGAGACGGCCTGTAACGAGCGTCTGCCACTGCAGCGACGTTTAGGCCTGGTTAAACTGTATTGGTATTGCGGAAGAGATTATGATGCCCAATCCGTGTCGTCAGTCTCTTTCAAAACCTTAATAACGAAGCGATGCAAACACTCTTGTATAATATTTTAAGTCACAATTAGTCTATACACTAAAGAAATGTTGAAAAAGCAACTATGCCAAACCATATGTTTCCAAATGTCAGCAAATGTTTAAGTAGTAGCTCGGCAATTGTTAGTACAAAAAAATTATTTTGAAAATTCATTGAGCGTGTACGAGTGCAAACAGTTTACTTCGGTTTACTGCAATCGAAAAGGGGAAGATATGGTACCTTCGTGAATGTTAGTTTAACCAAGTAAAGCTTTGTTCACGAACCCATTGACATTGACGAAACAGTTATAGTACCCGGCGTACTATAGTTAATCAGCACTTCTTGCATGAAACAGCAATGGCAACTTGATTGGGAATCTTCCCTTATATTTCCCTATCGCATACATATATATAGTAGATTAGTAAATAGCAAGTAACTGTCTCCAAACATACTTTTACTAAACTATAAGCTCGTCCTGGTTCAACATGCAGTTACTCACTAACTGTTGTGAAGGATAGACGTACCACAAGACACCGTATAAATAGAGAGAGCCAACCACAGGATATTCAGGTATACACGCTCGGAAACATCTGATGACTGCCTATTACAGGTTGTCCCAGATTAACCTTTGCGTGGGGAGATAAGGGAGATAACCAATATTGATACACCAGATTGAGAAGGGATGATTGCCGAGTAATTCGGGTATATACACTATTCAAATGTATAGGCTGAACCCTTCAATACTCAATCGCCTCGGTGGTGTAGTGGTAGAGCGTCCGCCTCGGGTGAGGAAGGTCGTGGGTTCAATTCCCGACCGGGTCATACCAAGGTCTTTAGATATGGTAGTAATGACTGCCCTCCTTGGCGATCAGGTTTGCGGATTTAGCATTACGACTGACTGGCTGGTATCAGGATAAATATAGTACTGGTAACCTACCCAGGAAACGCCGTGATATAACTAAAACATTGTTAAAAGGGGCATAAAATATCAAACAATCAATAAATCATTGATACTCAATCAATATAATTATGAAGTTTAAACTCCAACTACTAACATGACGACTTACTACCTGGTGTCAGGATAAATTGACCAGTGGTACTTGTTACTTACAAAGGAAGAACTTACATCATGATAAAACTGAAACAGTGTTGACGGTTGCGTAAAGCACCTATCAATCAATTCAAGTAGCAAAGGGTTTTATCAATGAAAGCTCGCTCTCGAAAATCGCATAATTTCTCCATTTCTATACCACGAAGTAAGCACATCTGCGGTGCGATAACTTAGGTCGAAATCTCCGGTAAAACGCATTTAGAGCATCCATGATAATGCCATGTTTCGACATCAAACATGGCGGCTAATGTACTTGCTAATGCGTTCTTTATTAATACCCAGTATCTAACAAAGCCATGATGTTGGCAAACGAGAGGAAAAGAGCAGGAGTCAATCTTTTCCATAATGCATACGTGGTGGGTGTAAAGGAAGATTGTTTAAGCCCTTATCCTGCTGTACGCGTTTAGACAGTTTTATGTATCTATAAACTTGTCATAAATACACTAAGGTGGGTTTTCGTGAAGAACGGTTCATATGTGTTATGAATAAAGACGTTTAGCCTTCAAATGTACTCGGTTTTAATCCTGAATTTCTGCAGTTTGTTGATTGATTGGGATTTAATGCCGTTTCCAACAATGTTTCAGTCCTATCACGGCGTCCAGTTCACCTACTCATATTATGTTTCCTGGATTTCTCACACCAGTACTCCACACAACATACATTTCAAGCCACTAGCTGCTTTTCCACATTGCTGGAAGACGAATGACGCTTGTCTCAGTGACTTTTGTCAAACGTCGAAAAGAATGTTGGCCAAGCTGAGGTTCAAACTTACAACCCTTAGATTGACAGCCCGTGTTGCTACCGACTGAGCTACCGGGGCTTGTATTATCATCTTTTGATTTATTTTCTGTTAATGTGGTGTTTAAAGCCGCTTTTAACACGTTGTCATTTCCTCGAGGGTAAATTATCCTTCGATTGTATTTGACACCAGCAGCAAGTCAGTCGTTAATCTAATCCAGTCGTTAATTCTGACCGTCAAGAGGGAACGCCATTACTTACATTTGACAGATTTTGGTATGACCCGGTCGGGTATCGAACCCTAGGCGAACGCTCTCCCACTAGATCGGATCCTGATGCTCAGTAAATGAAAGAATTTAATTGGAACCTTCTAAGACTTGGTTACGAACAAGGCAGATGCAGATCAGACATGGTTGGATGCCAACGTTGATCTGGTTCTGTACTGGTTGCACATGCTCTGTTGTTTGTTTTCGTCGATTATGATTATCTTTGGTGGAATAAATCGAAATATGTTTCCGTTGTTGTTCTCTTTGTGTACTTTGGTTAACGGCATAACGATATTGTTATTAGGTTGTCTTGACATTATATATACCGGACCTTATAATTGAAAGAAAAGTGCTAAGATAAATCCAATGCATGTATGTATAACCAAATCCACCCTCGGTACCCAGGCTATTCATAAACTATCATATAGTTTATGAATAGCCTGGGTACCGAGGATGAACCAAATCAAGACCTGTAAAGAATATGTATATTTTTAAACAAATGGTGTTGATCGAATATTGCATAAAATCAAATGACAATCATCTTTTTTTAAAAACCTAATCTATCCTTGAATGTGTGCTGATGGTGTAGACTATAGTGAGACATGCTCCCTTGTCTGTCATTGTTCGCAGATGTATTAATACCCCGAATCGTTCATATGTGTCATGTCCATATGTAAAATGCATTCCTTTAAAAGGTCTTGTAAACCTTACATAGGCGAAACGTTAGTTACGCAAATCGTTAATCTAAAATTGTAGTATTTTGGCTTTCCCTTCTTTTCGCTCAGGAGTCTGGGGATATCATTACGTCTGACTCGCTGATGTCAGGATAAATGGACGAGTTCAAAGTCGTGTGCTGCATGCGTGAGCTCGAACCCCATCTCGACCAGCATTCTTCCCGTCGTTTGACAAAAGTCATCGTGACAAGCGTCATTCCTCTTCTACCAATGGGCTAACAGTCTATGTGGAAAAACAGCCTGTTGCTTGGAAGAACTGTTGTGTGGATGTCTGGTGTGAGAAAGCCAGGAAACACATAAATATGTGAGCTGACCGCCGTGATATGTCAGAACAATTGTTAAAAACGGTGTTAAACCCCAATCAATCAGTGCTGCATATGTGTTGTAAGTGGGAGAGGGTTAAAATGTCTTGTAAAGCTTTCATAGTCGATACGTTAATTAAGCCAATCGTTAACCTAACACTGGTTAGCACGGCTTTCCCTCCGTGTCGCTCAGGAGTGTGGGGATATCATTGCGTTTGACTCGCTGGTGTCAGGCTAAATGGATGAGTTCAAAGTCGTGTGCTGCATATGTGTTGTAAGTGGGAAATGGTTAAAATGTCTTGTAAAACTTCCATGGTCGATACGTTAGTTAAGTCAATCGTTAACCCTTTCCCTCATACGACAATTCTGCAGCAGACGACTTTAAACATATTTTGTCAAAATATGGAAAATCTCTAAAATTGAATGGATAACCTATGACTGAAAGTGGAAAACATTGTGGCACAAGGAGAAATTGCACGTTTTGTGCAATTTCTTCTTTTGTCACTATGTTTTCAAATAGCCGTCTGCTGCAGAGGCGTCAAAAAGCGTCTATATGAGGGAAAGGGTTAAACCTAAAATTGGTAATCATGGCTTGACCTCTTTGTCGCTCTGGAGTGTGGGGGATAGCATTTCGTCTGACTCAGTGATATCAGAAAAAAATGAACCAGTAGTACTGGTACCTTGCCAATGAAAGGCCGCGATATAACTAAATATGTGTTGAAAGCGTCGTTAACCTGTGTAAATTGTAGTATGTGTATTCGAATAGAATATGGTCGCACATTGATGGATACAGTATTACTGTATTTCATCATCGGTGAGGTAAATATGCATAGTGTTCTTTATTAGTGATCGGATCAGTCATGGTATGTTCGATTAAAGAGTTTTGGCACCATGAAAATCCAGGCAGATTTCAGAATAATGTTCATGTTGATTTAGACGGGCCACTTTGGGAACTGATAAGCCACTGCCATTTACTAAGGCTTTACCTGTTACCAATTAGCTAATGTGGTTAATTAGAACACAAAACCCATTATTCTTCATTAAAGTTTCTTGTCGAATATTTCCGATTCCTTACATTATATTCGTTTGTTTATTTCAATGCAAATCAATATGGGATGTTTGCTTCTGTAAATTATGTTAAAGACGTCTTTCACTAGTTTCTTCGGTGATTTTCTGTTTGTAGAAAAAGGCACTTTAAAAGCATCTTTGTTTTGTGTTGTTGTTTTTACTTGGGTAATGGTTAGCCCTGTTTTGAACGTATTCCGGTAATATGATTACGTCTATACCAGTGCAATCGGCTAAAACTACTGGTAAAGTATTTCTGATACCAGTGTGTCAGTTTTAAAGGTATTCACTTATCCTTTGCACCACGAATGAACGCTACTACTACTTCTAAGACCTATGGTTTCATCTTATTTGGTATCGAATCCTGGTCTACCATTCTCTAGGTGGACACTCCAGCATTCTTAACAACTGACATGTTCATAAAATAAAATAAGCCATTCAAAATCTTTTAATTTTGACAGGCGATCTTTTAATCCGTAAAATGGAAAATCATTGTCATATCTTCCCTTTCCCACTTCTCGACTCATTTTGACGCGTCTGAAGTAGACGACTTTTAAAAACATTTCGACAAAGGAAGTTGCAACAATTATGTCAACGATCTACAATAATTATATCCATTTCTAGTAAGTTTCTACAGTTTTCTGCTGCAGATTTGTTGCAATATTGTTGAAACCGTCGTAAATTTCTCAATTGAATTTACATTTCCGAATTCCGAATGTGACCTTTTTATTCAAGTGTTTTCAAATCAGGTCACAGAAGAACAATCATCAAATTATATCGAATTAACGATCAAGGCAAATAAGTGTCAGGTCAAATCGCTCCTTTGAAGAACAAGACAAGACGGTAAATATTAATTTATCATCGTTTACTTTATTTTGCAATAATTTTTCATGTTTTAGTATGTAATAGATCTACAGACATACAATCACATACACCTATAACTAAACATAATCATAGTTAAATGTCAAGGTCAGTCACATTTACATCATACATGCATACATCTTTCAACATTTGAGCCGTCCCGCGAGAAAACCAACAGTATGGCCTCTGCGTAATGTATCGACCCAGATCAGCCTGCGCAGTCCGTGCAGACTGATCCGGGCCGACACATTCCGTCCCAGTGGGATAGAGGTATAGAGTAATGATTCTTGAAACAGAAAATACACAGGAGGCGAAAAGTGTCTATCCGGGTAAGCCTGCGCGGCATGCTTAGGCTGATCCGGGTCGATATTTTACGCAGAGGCCATAGTGTTGGTTTTCTCGCGGGACGGCTCATTTGACAGTCTTGTAAAATAAATAAAAATCAATAATCAATCTAAATATCTACAGGAAAAGGTACTCAGTTGGTACTCCTGAACAGTGCATGTTCAGATCAGTCTGTACATCTGCTTCGTTTTTTATCAGAATCTACACAAGTTGACAAAGGCTTCTCAACGTATGTAAGTAATATGTGAACGGTGTCGATTTTGATTAGACAGTGCGGATCATACAAAGGCTGATCTGGATATATACTGTTCACGAAAAGTCACCATGTACCTTTTCCCAACGACGTGTTAAATTATGCCCAACCTAGGTGAGCCAAATTTCAATTTTACTAACGTTTAACAAATCTTCTTTGACACTGGAAGAATGCATATACACACAATGGGAGAAACACAATACATGTATATCAATATTGGCAGTATATGTTATTTTTTCATTGGCGATTTTAGATATGATAAATTATTACATATTCAGTGTACACACAGGTACATCTATGTGAATGACGCAATAGCAAATAATGGTCGATGGATTAACTCCAGAGTGATGTAATTAAATAGTATTACATCATTTTAGAATTAGCCCATCAACTCGTGTCAATTTGTGTCGAGCGCCAGGAAAACTAACCTTATTTCATTTGCTTAATATAAAACCCGATCAATGCAGTTACTTTAAAGATGCGGAACTCCAGTATATAGACAGTATAGTCAAAGTTTAAAAACTGTTCAAAAGTTATCATTTTCAATTTCCAGTACCATAACATCTAAATATTGATCGTTTATGCTTCAGTTTTACTGGGTACACATACCCAGTAAGCCAAATGTTGTACATGTTCATGACTTTCAATTGACAGTTTTTCAACAAAATACTGCCAAAATAGTTTTGAACTATTTATAACTTACATAGTTGTCACTATTAGCAATATTTGCAGAAGTTTCAACATCTCAAAATTGTGATCACCATCTGGAGTTCAGCACCTTTAAATTGAAAGTTTTAATTGTTTGTGCCAGTATTTTCCGGCGACTAGTGTGAGGTTTTAGATCCGTTCAGGCTAGCTGATCTGAAACTACACTGGATGCAAATGCGATACGATTACATATCCCTAAACGTAGTTCCTTTACTTTCAACTAAATGATTTACAATTTTATACAATATAAACAACAACAATAACAAAACCTATGGGATACCCTGAGAGTCCGTTTGAGACAAAACCATTCACACTAGTAAGACTGCGGATTTACTTTTTATATACTTTATACGTTCAAAAATGATTTATGCCCGTCCGTCGCGATATGGTACAAGATATTCCTTCGTGAAAGCATCCACAGAGTCGGGTCAATAAGGTCCACTGTTCACATATTAATTGCAAAAGCTTGTTAGAGATCGCATTACGCCAAAAGCATCCGCGGTCATGCTGATCTACCAAAGCGAAATAGTTCCTAAAAAAACTTTGTTTACGTAGAAATGAGTGTATAACATCACCAGAATGCATTGAATATATGATTTGAATGTTATGTCATTGTAAATGTGTATAGGATGCACTGCAAATAATTTGATTTGATAATTTTTAGTATTTTGACCTTGTTTGAAAGTGCAAGAAGAAAATGTGAAACACCGGTTTTGTCCGGGCACGATTTGGTCCAAAATGACGGTAACCGCTCTCGCCAGGTGAATTCATTCTTGCATAAGGCATGACCCCCACCCCACATTTTCTTTGGATTGTTTTAAAGTTTAGAGGTAACTATTTTCAATGATAAATGGTTTTCTACATGAGAAACGCTTAGAAAGTGTGACAATTGAGGGCTGAAACTAGTCGATTTACTTTGAAACAAAGAAGGAATCTAGTTTGTGTATTGTGGCATATACTTTTAACATGATATGATATAACTAAAGCAAAGAGTAAGCAATTGTTAACCTACCAATTATACCGTCCTTGTTTTAAATATACCCTTTTCTTTTTCGATTAAGCTATGTTTTAATTGTTTACACTTGGAAAACCACCATGACGCGCGCGTTGATCAGTATATGTAAAAGTGTCAAAAATATATTTTGTTGTGTTTTTTTACCTTTAAAATTAAAGAACAACTATGAATAGCACGCATTTAAATCAATAAAATGTCACAAATGATGCTTATGGGTTGCAGGAAATATGTGAGATAACGATTTTATAAATTCAAAACTTTTTTACAGAATCTGCGTTGGAGCGTAACCACACATTTTCCCTAGCTCATCTATTTTGTTATCACTAAAATCTATTTTTTGTTTTATCTTAGTCGAACAAAAAAGCAAATCCGCCGTCTTGACATAGTGTGTTAGTGTACTCAATTTGCACTACATATGTGTAAGTTTATAAACACTGCCATAAGCTTTCCTACAGCTAAACAGATTTAAAGGTCTACTCTCTAACCTTTTCAGTGACAAATGAAAAATGAAAAAATGAAAATTATTCACAAAGTCTGTAAAATATGAGCAAAATAATCTATTAAAATGAAATGCATGTACATGCAGCTCAGGATTAACCATTTCCCACATACAACACAGCTGCAGCAGACGACTGTGAATAAATATAGGCAAAATCGTGGAAAAAATTCTATGTATAAGAATAGAATATAATTCTATTCTATTCTGTATAAGTAAAAGTTTGATTATTGAAAAGATTTGAAAACATTGAGACTAAATGGGACATTGCTCATTAAAAGCATTTTTTTTCTTTCTTTTTTCACAATATTTTTCAAAGTCGTTTGCTGCAGAGGCGTAAATATTCGTCTACGTGTGGGGAAAAAGGAGGTTTACAAAAAAGATTTCGTTAATTTTGAACGAGTTTACTAGAAAGCTGTGCTTGCAAAATGCACAACTGTTTGTTTTCAAGAAAAGCCGCTCGTCTGATGCTATAACGTTTGTATATAGAATTTGAGTTAATGAACGCTAACCCACAAAGTTAACTTGGCGGGTTAACGTTCATTAACTCAAATGCACAACTGTTTGTTTTCAAGAAAAGCCGCTCGTCTGATGCTATAACGTTTGTATATAGAATTTGAGTTAATGAACGCTAACCCACAAAGTTAACTTGGCGGGTTAACGTTCATTAACTCAAATTCTATATACACGCATATACATATATTCTGATGGCTCTGCAGCAGACGAAAAATTGAAAACATTGTGACAAAAGAAGAAATTGCCCAAAATAAGCAATTTCTCTATTTGCCGCAATGTTTTCAAATATTTTCAGTACTTTAACTCCAACTTAAATAGATTTTCTATATATTTTCTAAGATGGTTTGAAAGTCGTCTGCTACGATTCTGTTGCATCGGGGAAAGGGTTAATAAGGCTAATATATATATATACGAGTTCACTTTAACACCAAATCAACGATCAAAATCAGACCGTATGTTCACGGGTTAAAATAATACCTGTCACCACTGTCCTTCCAGGGACGATGTTGACGTCTCTGCCTTAGACGACTTTTGAAAGGAAATGTTTGTAGTTCTAAAAAACCAAAAAAATGGGTTCACATTATCCAGAACAAAGATGAAAAGAAAAAAAAATAGCAATTATGTGGGCGGGAATAAAAAAACGGAAATGACGTCATACCAACAAAATCAAGGTGAACAGGATTTAGATTCATCCGCTTCCGGTGTCAAGGAAGAAGTCCCTTCACGATAAAATTCCGAATCGTTTTCCGGTTTTGTCCGGTCCGGTCCGCACAGTTTAGGAATATTGTTCTCCTTTTTCCACTTCATTCTCCGGTTTTGAAACCAGATTTTAATTTGGCGTTCCGTCAAGCCGAGCATGTGAGCGATCTCGATCCGTCGTCGTCGCGTTAGATAGCGATTGTAATGAAACTCCTTTTCTAGCTCGAGTGTTTGATAGCGGGTGTATGTCTGTCTCGTTCGCTTCTGTTCGTATGCCATCTCAGCTGGAAATAGATAGAAAATAATGAAGGTTAATTAAACATCGATTTAAAATAAAATGTATTACTTGACAATGTTGACCTGATATTGACCTTTTGTGCAAGGATGTCATTTATGATGACGTGCATATATGTCTCTTCATCAAATCCAAAATCTGCGTCATCAGTTTGTGCATATTTGTTTTATGTCGCAGACAAGTTCAAGATTTGATGAAAATGCATGTATGTCGTTCACCTTGTTTCCCATCTGAAGACGCATGTTGACCCTTTCCCTCATACGACAATTCTGCAGCAGACGACTTTTGTCAAAAAATGGAAAAATCTCTATAATTGAATGGATAACCTATGACTGAAAGTGAAAAAACATTGTGGCAAAAGGAGAAATTGCTCGTTTTGAGCAATTTCTTCTTTTGTCACTATGTTTTCAAAAAGCCGTCTGCTGCTGAGGCATCAGAAAGCGTCTTTATGAAGGAAAGGGTTAAAGGATCTGCAGCAGACGACACATATAAGAGAGCTTTCGTGAAAAGAATATCAATAAACGACTTTAGATAATTATTATTAATATATATATTATAATATTGTTATTACATTATATATATTATAATTTTAGATAGTATTGTTATTATTCATTCTTTAATTTTTGATAGTATTATAAATTATTATATATCATAATTTTAGAAAGTATTATTTGTATTATATATTATAATTTTAGAAAGTATTATTTTTATTATATATTATAATCTTAGATAGTATTATTAATAATAATAGTTTAGTCATAGATCATATAAATTTATCGGCATTAACTTGTAGTGACCTGATTTCTGTGAAATGACAGGCCTTACTGTACATAACGTGGCAATCCTATAATAAAATTTGCATTTGTAAATTGTGTATAGAACATAACAGAACAGAACAGAACGTATATTTCGACGTATACAATGTACATTGTCCTTGACAACCATACATACATATATACATACATAAATGAAATGAAAATAATTAGTATACAGACGCATGGGTTTAATAGAAACAAAATAGAACTCCACCCCCTCCACAGAAAAATAAGTGGATGAACACGTTTCAATAATAGAAGGTTATAATGCGACAAAGGGGCTTATTCAAAATAGTTCAAAAATGTTCATGCAATATAAGCTTTTTTTCCGGATTTAATAGTTGTAGCATTTAAATTTATTGAAGCCTGAATGATCTGTTCCAATCACTGGTATTTACTGCCCTTTTGAATTGTGTACTTTTTTTCCAATTTACTAAGTCAGAGCTTTAGATAAGGGGCATTTTTCATGTTCTAAAATCCTTATTTGACATTCAAACCCTATGTTGTGGGTACTCAAAAGAATCGTCTTAATGAGACGCTTCGTTTGAGTACCCACAACATAGTATTTGGTTGAGAAATAAATCTGAATCTTTATTCATCTTGATTCATCTTGTATTATGTATTATATAATACATTTCTGCATGAAAATGTATCTAGGTGTTTGGTATAATTATTATTATTCATGTTGAGCTGTATATGTGTAGATCAAAAAGAAGGCAAAACTGTAACTGAAGTCTACATATATATTTTTCATTAAAACATTTTTGCCGTAAAGTAATGTGTTTATGTTCTGTTCTGTATTGTTAGTTACACTATACAGACCGGTATGATATGTATATATGGTTCACAGCAGTTCTTTAATTTTGTTTGCTTATCATAATGATAATAAAAATAATAATCATGATGATGATACAACTAATGATAATAATAAAAGTAATAATAACAAAATAATCATAACCATAATAATAATAATTGAGCTAATAATAATAATAGAGTTAATAATAATAATAATCATAATAATTATATTTAATAATAATAAAAATATATATATTAGTATTGTCATTATTAGTATTACCATCATCATTATTGTAGTAAAAATTATCTCTTTTTTTCTCTAAATTGTCAAATTGAACAATATGAAATATTACAATTGTAATGGCTTGCTTGGTGTTACAATCACATCACCATTTAAAAATGCATGTGCTCAAATGATAATGTTTATTACGATTTCAAGTTCAGTTAAATCCATTTTTTCTGTCAAATAAAAAAAATACTTCCAGTTGCTCTTGGCCCAAAAAATGGAAATCATAATAAATATCACTGACATGTCAAAATAGAATAAAACTAAGACATAAATGTATCAATGTTACAAGTTGAATCGTTTTAAAGAATTAAACAATCAATTGACAGTATTATTTGAAAGGTTTATGACCGAATGTTACTGTATCTTTTACAAATCGAGAATTGATGTCTTAATGTGAAATTAATGGTCAGTTCTTCCATGCACTATTTTGTCTTCTCTCGTCTTCTACTTAGCCCTTTCTCGCATGTATAATCATTTTTTCAGACCGATATAATGCGACTGACTGCACAGTTTGTTTATAGAACGGAACAGAAATTGTAATTGACATTAAGCATACAAGCTCATAGTCACACACACGTTGCTCTATGTTGTAAATAGTATGTGCAATGATTGTGCGATATGCTTAAAATCGCAAGTCTCCTATAATTCTAGTTAGAATGGTCATGTATAATACTTGTTTTGAGTTGTTTGTACATTGCATATGTTGGTATATGACTTTGTTTGTACATGGATAAGACTTAAGTTACTAATTTTTAAAAAAAGCACATACATATACCATATATACACAACCCAAATGGCATGTCGTTTAATACATATATACACATGATATCATAATATTGTGTATACATTTAGGTTCAATCGTGAGAATACATACTTCAGGATAAGTTTACTTATTCAAGGAACATCATTATACACCATAATATGTTTATTTGTATAATATAGTGACATAATATATTCTGGTGACTTATATGCCCATCATGCCGGGTGTATATTATCAAAGAATTATTGTTAAATTATGAATTTGTTTCATAAATTGTTACATGTACTACATATGTATTGATGTAACCGTGTTTGATCTTCTTTAATTCATTTATAAATTTGTTTTGTATGACGAGATACATTTAAGTTTTATAAGTAAATAAAATATATTCTATTCTATTCTAATAATAAATCGGTGCAGAAAAAATATAGTTTCGGAATAATACTCGTTATTTCATTTTAGAATACATCAGACAATTATGTATCTGAGAATATATGATTCAACCCTAGTGATTTCAAATATTTGACCGTTTAATTGACCAAATGTGTGAACAATCCCATTAATGACCACATCACAGAAACGCCGCGGACAATAGAAAATGACCTCGGGAAATTTTGATAAAAATCCTTAAAGAGTTTGACCGCAAAATATTTTGTTCGACTAAGATTTGCAACCACAACATATTTGATAATAGAGAATTTATGATATCTGTTTGTGGTAAGGCCGTGAGATAAGGTCAAAAACTGTCAATATTTAAATCTCTAAACCCATAAATCACTGAAAGGTAAAAAAAGTCCATGGCCATGGGATACGAATGACCTATAGATGAAATATGCAACGTTGTGGTTTTACTTTTCATTGGGTACAATAAAGTACATGTGTTCGATTTTCTCTGTTTTAAAAAAAAAAATAATTAGAAGCTGATTCATTGCTCTATGTTGTAAATAGTAAGTGCAATTATTGTGCGATATGCTTATATCGCAAGTCTTCTATAATTCTAGTTAGAATGGCCATGTATAATACTTGTCTTGATTTGTTTGTACATTGTGTATGTTGGTATATGACTTTGTTTGTACATGGATGAGACTTAAATAAATAAATAAAATAAAAATACTCTGTAAATTATGTTATAACTTCGCAAAGGTGTATCTACAGTACATATCTACTTTTGACTAATGAAAAAAGATAATTCGTTGTATAAATTATGTTAAAAATTGTCAATATCTTATATATCACAAATTGAAATGTATGTATACATACATTATTATAAAAACAGAACAGAACAGAACAGATATTTTATTTTTAATTTAAGCATGAACATAATAAAATAATAATAAAGACATATACTTTTACCCGGATAATTGTGATAATCAGATTACCGTTTACAAAACACGAAAGTTACAATCATTAGGTATGAAAACCTCAGAGAAAGAAATTGCAATATTAAAACAATTCGAAGTAACTTTTTGAGTCTGAGACGAAAACATTTTAATAAAAGAAGAAATTGCTCTTTTTTTTTCTAAAAATATTTTCAACATTGCAGCGAAACCAGTTTCACGCCAATGTTTATTTTAAATGATGTCAATCCAGAGCGTCACTAAGGTTCCAAATCGCGAGGCGCATCTCATATCATTTTCGGAAATTGTGAAGAAAAATAATAAAATCAAAATCTAAATATATATTCAAAGGTTCCAGCAGGCGATTTTTGAAAATATTACTGGCTCAAAACGGGCAATTTCACATTTTGCCACAGCGTTTTGAACTTTAATAAGAAATTGAACTATCATTTATAGAGATCTTCCATGTTTTTGCCTTGACGTTTTCAGAGTCGACGCCTGTAAATGTGTGTGGGAAAGAGTAAATGATACACGTATTGTCTTTATTGAACGCAGGGCTGATATGCAACAAACGAATACAAATATATTCTGTGAGTCGGGCTTACAGCTAATGATTCTCAAGTTAGACGTAGTGTTCGCCCCGCCCATTTTAACCTTTGCTTAGCAAAGCGAGGAACATTTACATCTAATTAATATGCATATCTTTACACTCACACACAAACACACACTCACTCACTCACTCAAACTCACAATATTCTGCAGCTCTCTCAAACTGACAGACGCATTTTAACGCACATACGGCAGCGAAAACACTATAAGAAAATAATAAATGTTAGTTTTCCACATACTATTTTTCAACTCTTTACATTACATTAATTTCATTTATAGATATTTTCCTCGCTTTATTAGCATATGTTTTTTCAAAGTCGTCTCTGCAGATCTTTTCTATATGGGAAAGGGTTAAAGTGGCCGGCAATCCTGGGTACCTCTTGTTATTTAGGCTAGAGTACGTACACTAACAGCAAACGTATTATTTCAACACTTTCCCATATACACGAAGACTTTGAAGATAAACTAATGAAAGAGAGATTTAAGAAATAATATGCAGATATTGTAATAATATGTTAACTAGGCGCCGCTCCAGATGTAGATAGTTTGTAATATTTATTGACTCGTGTGTTGGTTATATGTTACCATCCGAATACAAGTACATGTATACTGACTTTTATTAAGACAATGAAAACGTCGTAGGATGACGTTATAAAGACGATATTATTTTTATCAAAACAATGAATATGTCACCCGTTTAGTACAAAAACTGTAAGATCAACTACCTACTCTGCTACTTATCTCCTTTGTGAGTGAATAGACGAGTAAAAATATTGACATTTATAAGATCATTCGGTCCTGTTTACACGTGTTTTGTGTGCGTTTCAAAGAATGTACTGTTGTCGTCAACTACACAGATCGTCGCATTTGTCTTACGTTAAGAGGCACTCACGTTAAGCAATAGTAATTGTCACGTTTAACGCTCACCCACGTTCTCGCCCACATTCAACACATCTAGAACTGACAACTTTGAAAGCATAGAAGTAGTAGTTTTATATTGTATTTAAGTGATACAAGTCATTTATTAACTCTTTCAGGGCGTCTCCATTACTCATTTAATCAAAGTTTGGACAATGTTGATAACTAAAAGGCAAACAATGCTGATTTCTGGTGAGACAGCTCGTTACGAGCTGACTCACATGAATCAGTATTGTTTGCAAAAACCTCAATATTGCCTTTGGCGCTGAAAGGGTTAATATAACGGTTTAACATTCACATTTTAAGTCAATTAAAAAAACAAAATGGAAATCTCTGACAGATATTACTAAAGGTATGAAAATAAGCAAAACATTTCTATGTGGTAGTATTGTAGTACCATAAAAGACTCGCGTCAACTTAAAGTTGAAAGGGTTTTTCATCTACTCTACTTTCACTTTCAGATTAGGTCAAAATACTAAAAATGATAAAATCAAATATTTCCAGTGCATCCTTTACATATTTACAATGAATATAAAATCGATGTCATATATTCAATGCATTCCGGAGAAGGTATACACTCATTTTTCACAAACAAAGAGGTTTTCTTTTTTTAAGAGACTATTTAGCTATTTAAAGATCAGCATGACCACGGATGTATTTGGCGTAGTTTGACCTTAAATACTCTCTCCATATTTCGGCATTCATCAATCATTAATGGTTCCGTGCTCATTAGTCACTAGTGCTCTGGTAGAAATGGGATTCAGCGGATATCTTAATTGAAACGGGCACCAATAAAACGGATATTGGAAATCTATAGATGGAAAGGATCGTTGTGATTACGAGGGTTTAACATCCACACGTTCGATTTAGCCCTTTCCCATATACAGCCAACCTGTAGCAGACACCTGCACAGACATCTGGTCTCAAAATATAGAACGTTTCGAATGGAGTTGAAAACATTAAGGCAAAAGGAGAGATTGCTCGACATTACGATGACAACTTAAGTCATTTTATCTCTTAGCTGTTGCCAATTGACAACGCCGCTTGTAAATATCTAATTCAAAATTCAGGACTAGTGTCTTTAAAAACATGCACGCGTCCTTATTACACATCTTCCTGGTTAAATCTTTCCAAAATACATTAAGTCTGCATCATTCGTTATTAAAAACATATATGCAATACTTTAGAACAGTCTATGAACGAAAAGTGTAAAAATGTAATTTGGTAGAGATAAAAATATTTGTCTTACTGTTTTGACATGTCGTCAGCTGCAGATGTCTCAGAATGCATTTACATGTCGTCGAAAGGATTAAGTCATGATTAAGCGAATTAACACGCCTAATACAGGTAAACAAATCGACGCGATGTTTCCCGTCAATAGGTTATGTGTATGAACTTTGCAAAACTTTGCTATACCGTATTTCCAAAAATTGTGTCCAGGGTTGATATTTCGATGCAGTCACGCATCTGCTACGTTTTGATTGCATGAAAAGAAAATATCGAAACAAAAAAAAATTCTACAGGAAATAATTAAATATGATAATACGTACTCGATAAAGGAACGAGCACAAGTAATTTTATGTGTGATAATTTCCGTTTAATAACACTCGTCGTCTATTTCTAATACGAGTTCGAATAACAACTCATAAGAGTTTTTTGACTTTTCGGAAGTTACAAATCCAAACTCCTGTAATATGACGTCATAATATGACGTCACTTTATTAGCGTAACGCAAATGATGAATAAATAACCAAAAGGAAAATGACAAAAATGATAGGAAACGTTAGTTTGACTGGTCACAAATGTAGTTCCGAAAATTATGGAATCGTTTTATTTGAAGTACTCTATGAAGGGCAAGTTGATTAGTTGTTGTACCTGTCATCACAATTTCATGGATTTAAAATCTTGGCTATATTTTAAAGTTAAATATAAGCTTAACCTGATGATGATTTTTATTTTCTTTGCTAAGGTCGGTAGGACTCGTAATTGACGTAAATAACTGATCGTGCTGCAAGCAAGGGGCTAACTGCACTTCGCGGGGAATTAGTTACTGATCACAAAAGTTAATAAATGTTTACCCGAAATAGGTAGCACCTATACTCATATTACAAAAGCACAACAGCGTATGGCATATATTTTACCACGTATCTTCAACCAATTTCCCAAGTGACGTATTATCGGGTAGAGTTAAGTTCTAGCTAACCTTGAACAATCCGGCGTTTCTTACTGAGTCACGCATTGATTGGTCTACATTTACAAGGAGTATAGTTCTTCTGGTTATTCGAACCCATAATTGAGTCATGTCACGCGATAACCGACCTTAAGATTTATTTACTACCATAATTTGGCCATGCTCATTGTGACGCCTCTGCAACAAACGACTTTTGAAAACACCTCGGTATATGGTGAACATGCTCATAACGAGAGATTACTCCTCTTGCCACTGCACTTTCTTCTCACTTCAATACTAATACCGTAATTTAGAGAATTTCAATATATTTGACTAGATATGTTCTAAGTCGTCTGTGGCAAGTGTGTTTTATGTTGGCGGAAAGGGTAAAGACTCGCCTTGCTTAGAATACATTTGAAGAAAGAAGTGTACCCTCTAAAACATGTGAAGGACATTATAGATTAAGAGTTGAACATTGCAATCATATGTTGATACCAGACATTTTGCAGGAATTCAACAGGGCTCGCCCCGAGGTCGGGTCATAACAACTACTTCAAAAATAGTAGTAAATGCTTCCCTTCATGGCGCGCAGGTTTGCAGGAATAGCAATATGACTTAAACATCCGTGTCAGGATAAATACTATTATACCGGTAATACTGGTAATTTACCATGTGAACACCGCGAAATATCTAAACTATTATTGCAAGCGACGTCAAGCATTACCACTGCAACATACAATAATTCAGCAAGATCAGGACTAAAGCGAAGTGTGTGTTTATGTGTGACACAATGACAGTAATGATTCAATAGACAAACCGATTTTCCTTTTGTAGAACAAATAAATTGCAAGTGTGCATTTCTCTCTCGACAATGACCCTGCATGTTATTTATGGCTTAGTCTAGTCTGGACAAACGTAACTCGACTAAAGTTAACTTTACGATAAGTGATCGATTCGGCCCGTGACCATTTATATAGGCTTTGTTT
Source organism: Serripes groenlandicus (assembly GCA_031761405.1). Taxonomy (NCBI): domain Eukaryota; kingdom Metazoa; phylum Mollusca; class Bivalvia; order Cardiida; family Cardiidae; genus Serripes; species Serripes groenlandicus. Next base: position 86,838,951 of record JASEVX010000003.1, read on the forward strand.
GATGATTTATTGATTACGGTTTAACTCCCTTTTTTCAGCAATTGTCTCAATGATAAGAGTTAAACGCCGTTTTTTCAGCAACGGCCTATTTTGATTGCAATTTTTCAGCAATGGTCTAATTGTATATAGTTTAACGCCGCTTTTCAGCAATGGTCTCAATGATAAAGAGTTTAACGCAATGTGTCAGCAGTATTTGGCCACCAGTAGTACTCGACATAGAATTTTCCCTCAAGATAGTGACTTATGACGCCTTACTCTCCCATTGTGGCAAAAATAGAAATAGTGTAATTTCTCGTTTTGCCACAATTATTTTAACCCTATTAAATCGTTATAATTTCATTTTTGCGAGAATAGCTGAACATTTTTCCAGATTGCTTTTCAAAGTCGTCTGCTGCAGATTTGTTTGGTGTGGAAAAGAGTTCGATTGGGTAAGGGTTGTCAATAATCACGTGATGAGAACGGTCCAATGGTAAGGCCTGGACTTGTGTCTGCTTCACAGGACTATCGATATCTCCGGCCCTTATCCCCTTAAACAGATGACATACGAGACGCGAAGCCTGCAGGATACAACTTTTGATAACATATTGTAAATATTTCAAATGCCCATTTCGAACAATTGTTCCTTTTCTAACAATGTTTTCAAATCTATACCGGAATAACAGTTCACATTGTCCAATCCTGATATTGATTTCTACAGATGTTTGGGAAGCAGACGAGTCTTGAAATCTCATATCAAGGTAAGCGGACAGGTATAAAGAGCGGGGTCAGATCTGCCCGATAACTGTAGTAGAAATTTCATGGTCCTGCTAACTTGGTTAAAAATGTGTTTTAAAAGGCTATCAAATTCCGACACAAAATCCACTCAATGACAGGCGTTGCGCAGCAATTGATAATTTATGGTTAAAAACTGTATATGAGCCGTCCCGCGAGAAAACCAACATCGTGGACTCTTCGTAAAGTATCGACCCGGATCAGCCTAAGCATGCCGCACAGGCTTACCCGAATAGACAATTTTCGCCTCCTGTGGATTTTCTGTTTCAGGAATCATTACTCTATACCTCTATCCCCCTGAGACGCAATGTGTCGGCCCGGATCAGTTTGCGCGGATTGCGCAGGCTGATCTGGGTCGATACATTACGCAGATGCCACAATGTTGGTTTTCTCGCGGGATGGCTCATATAATCCTTCAGTTTTAAACATTTATGAACAGTGTGCCGTAGTTCAATACCCTTTCCCTCATACAACATATTTGTAGTAGACTACATAAATGAGACACATAGACAATAATTAAAACAAAAATCCTTATCAATGGAACTTTAATAACCATATATAAATTTAACCATTGTGACAAAATGGGAAATTGCACAATTAAGCAAGTTATCGTTTTTCAGAATTTGTTTGTGGCGGGTGCTTAACCCTTACCCTCATATAGACGAGGTTTAACAATGTGACTGCAAGTGGGAAAGAGTTCATCGGTCCTTCGCGCACATGCAGACATAATTGTAACCACCGACTAGATGTTGGGTAAGGGTTAAAAACATCCGTTATGGACATGGTGGAGCTGAGACTACATACACTGTTCAGCAATACCAACTTGCACCGTTTCGCATGCACTGGTTCAAGTATGTACTCGAAAGAAGCATCTCCCTTTTCAACGTTTTTTTCCTTTTCGTTAAGGTCAACTCTGATTAGTCATGGATTTGCCTTGATCTAAGGAATATGAGCTTGTTACACAACCAGCAATTATACACATGAATCGCGGCAGATGATGTGGGTCTGGTTGGCATACCGTTTTGGCATTATTTAAATCTTTTCCACATATGTAGACGTATTTTTGACGAGGGAGTCGAAAACGACTTTTGAAAATATTATATCAAAAGGAGAATTTGCTCATGATGATCAAAATCTCCTTTGGGCATGATGTTTTCAATTCAAATCAATATGTTTGTTTTTGTAATCTTTTCAAGTTCGTTCGCTGATACAGGGAAAGGATTAATGTTGCACTGGCAAAAATCAAGTGGGCTACACTTCTTGCTGTTGTCAAAATGAGCATCAAGGACTGATGTACATGTAGTAATTTCTTAAGGCCACGTTTTCCCCTTGTTAACCTTTGGGGGGAATTTCGTTGACATTGTCGTAAAGACCCGTTGCATCTACAGACAGCTCCGCCAGTACATAAAAGCAGACACAGCGGGAAATCGCTTCTAGCGACGTGCCATAGAATACATCTATGAGTGTTTGGTGTTTTAAGCCGCTTTCAACAATGCGTCAGTTTGATCACGGCGTTTCCTGTGTAAGTTTCCAGTACTTCTGTTCCATTTTATCCTGATACCAGCCAGTCAGTCTGTCGTAATGCTAACCCTGAGCGACATGGAGGACAGCCACTGCTTCCACTTTTAAAGTATTTGGTATGAGCCGACCGAGGATCTAACCCGAGACCTCCCGCACTCGATTGGTATACATGTAAAGTTACACTACAGCTACGTTGACAGAGATGGACTCAGACGAGAACACCGTATGGACTTGCTACTCGTTAAGCCCTTTATTATACAGTCCAGAGATCCAGATTTGGAGGGGTATTCAGCTCTGTTTCCCAACCCTATGTTGTAGGTACTCAAAAGAATCGTCTCACTGAGAACCACAACTTAGGGTTAAAGGGGCAAATAAGAATTTTAGAACATACAAAACGCCCCTAATCTACAGCTCTGAAATAAACATATTATACACAATTACAACCATTTTTTAGAAGACGCGGAACTTGGGGGACTAGATAAGATTTCGCCATGTGTAAAATCGCGTCGTATAGGCTTTAAGTGATTTTTGGTGTAGATTTTTCGGATAAAAATCGCAAGAAATCGAATCCGGCCTCTAATCATGCTCATTTTTGACGATTTACGACACCGCTTTATATGGAGAAAAATCTGTTAATGAATGTATAAAAGTTGAACAGGGTTTTTGGAAACATTGTGGCAAAAAGGAGAAATTTTTTTTAGAAGTAGGCTGCTGCATATGCGTCAAAATGTTTCAGCATGTGGGAAATGGTTAAATTACTTTGATTGATAAAAACATGAGTTCTCCAACGATTCGAAATACGCTACAATTCTTAATTTGATGAGTACTCTACATGTCTAAGTAACACAATGTCTGGTTCGCTAAACCATGATAGTTAAGCCAATTAAAACGTATGTTTAATTATTCATTAAGATTTAGAATTAGAATGATATTTACCTAGATAGGTGGATATTGGTCCAGATAATCGATACATAAACAAGGTTTACTTTTATCGTTTAGTATTAATACGCAAACAAATATATACTATCGAAAATGGCAAAGTTTAAGATGATTTGAGCATGCTTTTGGAAAAGGTACAAACTGGCATGTGTGAATAGAGACACCTTTCAACGATGCTTCTACAAGGCCTGGGTTAGTAATCCCATGTTAGTGTGGATCTTGTTCAGATTGTGCGAGCGCACATGCTGATCTGGGTCTACACTTTTCATGAAAGCCAACGCGTACCGTCTTTTTCCGATAGAGAAGGGCTCGTGTAATTCTGATATCACCTATATCGTGCGAGTCTATTACATACTTTTATATGTGCTTCGGCTTTTTAAAGTTTCATTATATGGACATTAATCTTTCTTTAACTGAACGATTCAATTAATTTATCTAATATTTTTCACGAAACTTTGTACCTTGCTGATTTTATACTACAATCTGTAGTCTAAAGATTACTTCTACAATCTGTATTTCTAGTTTAATAGCTTCATTGCTTTTACGTTGGAAACACCATATGTATATATTGCCATAATAAACATTTAATAAATAATTATCATAATTGCAAAAGTAATACTGATGGTGATGATGATGATACTACTACTAATAATAATAATAATAATTATAATTATAATTATAATAAAGATAATAATAATCTTTGATTTTTCAGTTTTTTTACAAGACTCATATTTATATCATGATCCAAGTTTGAAACGTATTTATATATAAATTAACCTAGAATATTACTTAAACACCCGTATAATAAATTCCATCTTTGTCCGAGAAAAAACACGGAACAATATACTAACAAACAAATAGTGAGTATACTTGTTAAGATAATTTCAGTAATGCGTGCATACATTCATGTTCAAATTTGTATTGACGAAATGGTACTTTCTATTTATAATCAACAATCCGCATTCGCCTTGAGCAGATTGCATGTTGTTAACATACACTGACATAAAAGTGCGATTTGCATAATTCATCAGGTTAATGCTTTACCTAGTTTTCACTCCATTAGACACCTCTGCTGCAGCTGAATTTCATTAATAGTGTGGGGAAAGGGGAGCATATGCTCGAGATGAAGAAATTTGTTCTTGTCAATCAATGTTTTCAAGTCTACAAGTTTTACGTCAAAATTTCCATCTGGTACACATTGTGTTCCCTTCGGATTTGTTTCAAATCAGAAGATTCGAAAAGTATAATTTTAGGTTAGCGATAAAATCATCGGTCCGCAAATACACGCACATCCAACCAAGAGTGATGCATATCACTGAATAGATTCCAGAGTGGCCTTACCACGTTTCAAGCTCTGTTTAGAAAAGTCTGTATGGCATTAAGATATAGTCTTTGCTTAGATGCGTGCTTGGAAACATTTTAGTTGTCTCCGTTGCGTGAGGTTTCGCGCATATTTATTGTTCATCTGCGTATGTTTCGTATCAGCTCTTACAAAGTGTACATGTTTAGTTGTAAACAAATGATGAATTACAATCAAACATGCATAGATTTGATGAATGAATGAGGTCACAGTGGAATATAAATTATATTATATAAATTATATTTTATCTTCCAAACGGAAGAAAGTCAGTAAAATTATCTTTATAAAGACCAAGTGGTCGAACATGTTATAATTAAAGAGTTTTAACGATATAAATAAAGTAAATTATATTAGTTGAGCAATAAATATTGCTATTCTGTTCAAGAAGATGATATACTTTTACATGTTTTAGATGCGACAAATGCCGGCTGTATCAGAGACTAAACGGAAGTTGATAAAGAATTATTTACAATATGTTTTCTTCACCTGATAGCCAATAAGAATGATAGTAAGATAATGACTGATGCAAACTTCCTTGAATTTCTAAATTGAAATGTAGTGTGTTTCGGTAAACTTTATATAGTGGGATACCGAATACAGAATAGTTTATTAGACTTAAGCATAACATAACTAATCGTCATACAAATGATATTATCATGTACGATTATAACATAAAGTTACGGTTATCACAAATTATTCAATATATTTATATTTTATTGCATAAAACAAACAATATGCTTAAAGCAATGACAAAAATATACAAAATGACAAACAGAGACATGGATCTTTTACAAATGTCTTCTAGCAAAACGTAGCATTACAATTCACAAAATTCTTTTACGTGGCAGTAATATTATTAAATATTGTCCTGCGAAATATCTTAAGTTTGAAAATGGTTTTGTAAACAAACAAAATAAAGATTATAGCTACGAATATTTTCGAAATGTATCGTAATTAGTTGACTATTGAAACGACATGCACTATTTATTATATTTCAATAACATATCGTTTTATGGGTTGAAGTTTCAGATTGAGATATCATAATCGTTATTTTGAAGAAAAAAATAATCTGACATGCCATGAGTATCTTTACTTCTTTTTGTTTTAACTCTTTCAGCAACAAAGGCAATATTGAGCTTTTTGCAAACAATACTGATTCAGGTGAGTCAGCTCGTAACGAGCTGTCTCACCTGAAATCAGCATTGTTTGCCTTATGGTTATCAAAAACTATTAAAGCATATATAATAGAGTCGCCCGATTTTGAACATGAAAGAGTCTACTTTAAACAATTCGGCGCTGAAAGAGTAAAATATGATGTTCAGCCGCCTCTGATCCACATAAGTATCTTTTAGAAAGTGTCCTTTTCCCCCATTTTGTGTTCACTTATCAACACATCGTTACCTTATTTTAAAAGCTGAAATATTCACTCTGACTGTACGACTGTACAAACATAATAAGAAAAAGAAGTGCAACATATTACATATATAATATCATGTATATGTATGAATTAAACGACATGCCGTTTCTGTTGTATGTATATTCTTTATATATATGTTTCATGTGACTGTGAGCTTGCATGCTTAATGTCAATTAAGAGTGTCTGTTATGTCCTGTTCTGATTAACAACACATATGTATCAATGATGAATAACATTTTATATTAAACAGTTGTCCCTGTCAATTCAATTGTCGCATGATGAATACATAACAAGGTCATCCATCTTTTTAAATATACTGTTGTTATTTATTTATCGTGTATCAGTCAATATTACACAGACTATACATTCATCAATTGATTGATATAATGAATATTTGAGATTTTAATCTGTAAGATAAGTAAATATTTCTAGGATTGTATTTAAATTGCAAAGAAATTTAAATTTATTACATTAAAACTACATCCAAAAGTAAAACAAATTGTATTGTCTTTTGAAAAAAAAACCACCACGAGTTGAGATAGAAATCAAGGACAAACATCCAGAAGCGAATGGTAAACAGATCCGGATAAAGGTGCAAATGCTACGACCGAAAATGGGTATACTTCAACAATCAACCTCTTAAATAAGAATTACATTAATAAAACAAAATAATAATGACAATATACTTGTTATTAAACGTACCATTTATTGTTCAAGATTAAAAATAAATGAATTGACTTGTAAAATATCAGTATATGTATAGAATAATTATAAAAATATTATTAACTTTTTCTACCATTATCGTTATTATCATTATGATAAAAGAATAAAGAGAATATTATCATAATAATTATTATTGTTATCATTATTAATGATAGTAAGAAGTAACTCCTAAAACTAATGCTAATAATAATTATACGAAAAAGAAGAAGAAGAGTTGAAAAAGTAGAAGAAGAAGAGCTGAAAAAGAGGAAGTAGAAGAGGAGGAGGAGGGGGGAGAAGAAGAAGAATGAGGGAAACGAATACTGCTTTGAAGAAGAAGAACCAAAAAGAATAAGAGGACCAGAAGAAGAAGAAGAAGAAGAAGAAGGTGAAGAATAACACTTTGAAGAAGAAGAAGACAAAAAAAGATCGAGAAGATGTTGATGATGAAAGACGAATAAGACTGAAGAAAAAGAACGAACAAGAAAGAAGAAGGAGGTGAATAAGACAAACAGAAGACGAAGTCGATGAAGTGCACAGTTAGTAGATATAAAAAAGCTATCATGTACAAATTACCCAGGCTTGTACAGTATGAACCAGTGGCAGGGAACGATAACGTTAGTAAATATATCTTGTTTTATCATTAAACAACCAATCGTATCGTTCTATATGTCACATTTATGAATATTTATTTGACATATGTAAATATGTACATATTGGTATGTCGGGATCTTATCTAGTGTATGGTGTTTGTTTTGAAGCAGTTATAAATTGTGTTTCATATCGCCATTACAATTCGAAATTAACATTTTTTTCCCGTTTTGTATTTATACAACATAACTATGTCGAATCAAATTATATTTATTTGAAGTTTAAATTAATTTGAACTTTATTAAATATGAGTGGCTGTAATAGATTTAGAAGTTCATTAACATTTCGAAACAGTGACAATAATGTACATTTATTTTAATAATTATGAATCATGGTACTAACACTTTCCCACCTGCAGTCACAGTTGACGTAAATGGAAAAGACAACTTTGAAATGGCCCATAGTGTTTTTTTTGCCATAACGCTATTCAAAAACCATACTTTCAGTTAATAAATGGGCATTTCCCATATATTTGTCTGGGTGTTTTCAAAGTCGTTTGCTCCGGATTTGTATAATATGGGGAAGAGTTAAAGAAAAGACTCCATAGAAAGGAAAAAAAATATATATTTGCATAAATACTGTATAATTGATTAACAGAACGGAGACAAAAATTCTAAGTCATTTATGTGGTGTGTTATGTTTGAAGCATGTTAAATTATTGATAAGTTCTTCTTAAAAATCCATTTCTCCGTTTGTACTTTTTATAAAAAAAAGTATTTACTATAAACAAACTGTTTGTTATTTTATGCAATAAAGTATATTGAATTGAACCATATATAATTGTTATGTTGAAGCACGTAGCGGATAAATAGAGCGATACAATTCTATTTTTAAAACTAATCTTATAATTAGTTTTATTTTGATATATGCATAAATAAAATGCATCAATAAAATGCATTTATAAATGCATAATTATAAATAAATAAATAACACATAATTTATTTAATTAAATGATATAATAAAAAAATCAATTTTTGTTTTTAAATATAATTGTTTTGGACTGAAATGCATATTACTATAATGTTTTATGTTGCGTATCTTTAGATTAATACTTTTAGAATTGCCGAGTTCTTTTACCTACAGGGATAACAATAACGCTGCAGATTCAAAACAGAAAAAAAACCTGTTTTTCATGTTTTGCGAATCATGTGTATCATGATCTAGTAATATATAAATATATATAAATACATGAACGCTATAAGTAACAAGGAACTAAATGCGCATAAATTCTGGATGTTTAGCAAGTATCACGTATAGTCATTTAATCTAAGTATCTTTGATACACTTCTCAAATAATTGGAATCTGTAAGATTATAACATTCTATGCGAACAAAATGCTGCTAAATTAAGTGCACAGTATAACGTGAAATAAAGAGCATTACTTCAGACGACGTTGTAATATTATTTAAAGTGAAACTTGATATTCTTCCAATCCTCCAGTGAAAGACTTTCCCTTGTAATGGCTGACATAAAATGTGTCTCCAATTTCCAACACTTTAACATGTCTTGGAAAATGCTCATTATTAGAACATTATTTTAAAATAAGTATCATTTCCTTATTCCTACAAAGAAAGCATGGATTAAACTAGCTAATGATATGTCTTTAGCAACAAAACGTAGAAACAGTAATATATAACCATTATTCTATACATGTCCACCATGCATATAATCATAGTTACCAACGAAATTGTTCATCCTCTATGACGTATATGGTATAAAAAAATAAATAAAAGAAAAAATGTTTATATATTGATGTAACCGTGTTTGATCTTCTTTAATTCATTTATAAATATGTCTTGTATGACGAGATACATGTATGTTCTATAAGTTAATAAAATATATTATATTCTATTCTTATTGTTTAATACAATCCTTTTCCATAGATATTATGGTATTTGCAAAGTTCTAAAGCTAAGACAACTAGTTACTGGACAGACAATAAAGGAGTTTACGATCAATCAAGAACAACGTAAATGCAATCCATTTGATATAAGTGGACGGGTTTTTTGATATAACGAAGTTCCGTAATAATAATGAGAAATATATGCTAATTCGATACGAGTTGAAGAGCTCTCTCTATCTCTCTCTTTAGTGAAATGTCTCCCTTACTTTCGTTTCATGTGTTCATACTCCTCAACACTTTATAACAAACAATGCGATGTGAACATCAAATGTATCTTGTAAAAAAGACCAGCTAAGCCTCCGACCGAGGACCGAAACTATAAAACTCTGAAAACGTTCTCAGAAATGAACTCCATGCTCGAAAAAAGGAGTTCTGATTGATCAATTTGGAGAACGAATTTGCTTCTGACCAATCCGATACTTGAGCATACATTCTGAGTACAGATTAAACTTTTATAGTGTTTGGGCCTGGTGAAGCACAAACATAAGTGAGCATTTTCCAATGAAAACCAACATCAGAGTAATTATTACAAGACTTAAGTTGAAACAAATAAATCTTCTGCTAGTGCATTCATGCTAACGGATACAAATGGATGCTTTTCATCAGCAATTTATAGAAACATTTCTTATATTTATTTGCGAAAAGTGCAGATCCTGATCAAGCTGCGCCAATGTGCATGTTGATCTGGACCTAAACTGCTCGCTAACGCCCTAATGTTAGGTTTCACAAAGCAACGATCACGTGATTAATCGTACAATGTTGGTTTACGTAACATCATTTCTACGTATTTTTACGTTTACAGTAAGTAGACGACCTCTGTCCCGTATTACAAAATAGTTTGTAAAATGTGGAAAATGATATTTAAAAAACCCCATTCACTTTCTGTTATTTTTTGTTTTCAGAATCTGATGAGTTTGAATTATTTGTATGATAGCTATTTAACTGAGTTATTAGTGCGCTCAGTTGCGAATGTCATGTTCTATTTGATCGTCATTTCTAATGTCATTGGTACTCAAAGACCGTCTCAAGTGAGACGATATTTCTGAGTCAGTACGGCATAGGACCCGATGGTTCCATGTTGGAAGCAATGTGGAAGGGGTGCCAGTTTAATTACTACCTTTATTTTGACATATTTCAGATAAAAGAGTTGACTTTGTGATATAGAACCGCACTTCAAGCAACGAGACTGCAGTTAAATAGACTGGGGGCAATGTTTATACCTTGATTAGAGTTGCGTTGCTTAGAAATTATTATGAACTCGTTTGATGTTCCATCTAAATCCAGCTCAACGTTGATTGGACTGATTAATTGAATAAAAAAGCGTTCGTTCGTATAACGTTTTGACCTCCGTTAAATCCCAAGTGCACTGTTTTTTTTTTCTGATATGAAAAAAGCAGAACAATTATTAGGTATATATTTCTTACTCCATCTAGTTTCTTTCTATATAATTGAAAACACACACAAAAATACCCAACTTTGTATGTGAAAAAAAAAAGGCAAAATAAATTCTATGATAGGATATTCTTTATTGGCTTCATTTCAAAACTGTCCACCTAAATACAGATGATTAAAACAACCCAAAACGTATCCGAATATAGTTATCTACCTTCAAGGAATGGTTTGCTCTAATAAGTACAGACCCATCAACGTCTTGGTTCTCTGTTAAAAATAGATTGAATCTTAGCGTAGAATGGATAGGGGGAAAACAAGACACAATTTATGATACATCGTAGTTTATAAAGGACTTTTATCCACGTTAACAGTCTAATATGATAACTATTTTGAACACAGAAAGATCCTAGACAAAGGTAATTTTAAACCATCAATTTAACAATAAAACATGAAGGAAGCTACAAATGCTGGTTAAAAATCTGTTGTTTAGATCTTTTCTAAAATCTCAAATTGCTATCTTTTCATATGAACCTTTCTTATTGTAAAAGAACGAGTCTCACCATTTCTCCTTTACTAACCCCGAGACCGTTTTGTAAATCTAATATCCGGACCATCTTAATATTCGGAAGGTCAAAGATAGCATACGCTTTTATGCTTCGGACATTTGACCGTTCGTGACCAGGAGGAGAAAAACAATTTAAACCTTTCAACATCCGTATTTTAAGGACCATAAAAATGATTTACTCATCTCGATCCTTTCTTTGAGGGTTTGTAATTCGAAAAGAGCAACGCCAAAGGAGAATGGGAATATTCGCAAATGATACCGAAGACACAGACGAGATGATATATATCTGGATAATATCTTCAGATCATTCACAATTCGCATAAATGTGAAGAATAAAAGAGACCACAAATGTAAACATTGCCTGAAACTGAATTGTGTAACCCTGAAAAAATATTGAGAAACTGGTATATAAGGTCATTTATTCTTGGCGGGGTTAACAAAAAGAAAGCATAAAGAAGTCCCACGGTAAAGGCCCAATTGACTAAAAGTGAGTGGAGACGAAAGAGCAATAACAGGACCGCGGGATTTTACGATGGAAATGAAATAAAACCGATGTTAAACGTCACTAATATGAAGAGTGACTTGCTTCCGAGTTCAGAATAAAGCACTTGGTACAATATTTATCTCCCCCGAAGTCAATAAATAAAACTAATCAGTTCGCGACTTCAGTATTCGATCATAGCAATGTATGTATGTATGTATACATCGTAATACAATCCGAACACATACTATTGGCTGATCTAAATATAGCAACATAAACAAAGTAACTGAGATACAATTAGGTATTAAACAAGTTTGAACTATGATTATACTAAACTCGGAGTTATTGTCCAAGATTTATATAATTTTTAAAGTGTCCTATATGTACAAATATATTACAAAATACTATCCTTAGAAACACAGTTGACAAGCAAAGAAATGATTTGTATTGCCAACCACCGACACATCTCTTTCAGCACATAATTCCCTTAAAGAAGTAAAGTCTTCCATGATTAAAATCTTTGACGCAAAACGGGCTTTGGAATATGTTGATAACTCTTTCAGCGCCAAAGGCAACATTGAGCTTTTTGCAAACAACACTGATTCAGGTGAGTCAGCTCGTAACGAGCTGTCTCACCTGAAATCAGCATTGTTTGCCTTGTAGTTATCCAAACATTTCAAAACTCTTATAACATATGAAATAGAGTCACCCGACTTTGAACATGGAAGATTCCACTTCAAACAATTCGGCGCTGAAAGAGTTAAAGGCAAATGATTGTTTTTATCTCTGGTGAGACGGTTCGTTACGAGCGGACTCATCTGTAGGTCCATTGTTTTGCATAAAACTTAAATATCGCCATTGACGCTGAAAGAAATAAAGTGTCCGGAGAAGAGTGTGCCTCTCATTAATACTTGCTAATAATTTACCAACGTGTATAACATATCGCGAGACTTCATATACATCTTACTTTGTCTCTTTCGATCTTCATTAGCTGGTATGTTTACAATGATTCGACATTTACGTCGTTTATAAAATGCAACAATGAACCGAACGAACTCATCGTCACTGAATAGTTATTTCTTTGACAAGGCCGTTTTACTTTATAAATGTATTCGGGGGAAATATATATCTCGTTAAAACAAATGCATATTAAGAGGGACATCTCTCATACGAACAAATAGTTAGCTGACTTGATATATTAGCCGTTCCTCTGGAAAACCAACATTGTGGACTCTGCGTAAAGTATCGACCCGGATTAGCCTAAGCATGCGGCGCCGGCTAACCCGGACAGACACGTTTCGCCTCCTGTGGATGTTCTGTTACAGGAATCATTACTCTTTACCTCTATCTCCCTGAGACGGAATGTGTTGGCCCGGATTAGCCTGCGCGGACTGCTGATACTATAATGTTGGTTTTCTCGTGGGACGGCTCGTATGTTTTCTGAAAATAACACTATACGTTGCATAAAGACCGAAGTCAATTGTAGTTTAGCCACGTTCCTTGCATGGGTTTTGATGTCATGTTTTTACTTTCTTAGCTTAAACTTATTTATTTAACATCGATTGCTTATAATAGACACGCTCCGTTTCTGTCTGCTTCCTGGAGACATATTCAGTACTTCCGTCGTTCGTATGGAGTGGAAAGACCCGGTCATCTTATAATTAGACACGAAACAATTATGTTTTACACCCAGGTACACATTATGACTTGATTTTACTTTTGTATTCCTTGTGGTATACAATCGTCGTTTATGTTTTTCAAAAACAACAGCACGGCACATAAATAGATAATTCAACACAGTCATATGGCATCTGGCGACTATGGGGTCTAATTGCATTTCCGGTTTGGCATCGCTTAAACTGATATTGACGCAGATCTACATTTGACAGCAGAAGAGTGACATGGAACAGAGCAGAACAGAACACAAATTTATAATGGCATGACGTTTGAAACATACATAAATAAAAATATTATAACATCTATTATACATTTACGTTTGAACGTGAGAATACTTCTGGCTAATTTTACCATATGGGCAGACAGTGATTACTGATGAAATAGTGCGTATATTATACAATACTTTTATTTTATAATTACGTTAGTAGTTTTGTGCCTGACTTTTAAGATATGACATTTGGCCAACGACTTAAATACATCCTAACTGATAAAAGACTAATAACGAAGTGTGCTATATACATACACAATTGTTATTTAAAATGATCTTAAACATTTTATAACGATTAATCACGTTTAATGTATATTCATATTTATGTTTATATTTATTATATCATCATTTATTAACACTTCTTTGTAGTACTTAAATTGATTACTTTCTAGTGACTCATAAGCCCTTTCTATGGCTGGGTAGTACCCTCTTCTTTTTAGTACTTATATTGATTAATTTCTAGTTACTCATAAGCCCTTTCTATGGCTGGGTAGTACCCTTAATATGTACAAGTATTGCCTACAAAGGCTAATTTTAAACTGTTATGTTAACCAATTGTATATATCTATTACTTGTATTACGTGTCGATTAAATAAAATATAAAACCTTCTACTATACACAGGCTAACAAGAATCATCACTGTACGTCGATGCAACAAGACCATAAGTCCCCAGACGAGGCTTAGCTAGTTCATTATATCGGTCACTGGGTTAATTCCAAAATACAAACAGATAAGGCTGAAGTTAGACTCGGTGTATATAATAAAGCCTTCGCAAGTTACAATTACATTTCATACATCATTTTAAGGAAACAGAAACTCGACTAGTAGCTCATAAATATCAGACAAGTGGTATAGGTTACAGGTATACAAATGCAAATCTTTTTTTTTCTGTGTTTTAACCCTTTCCGAATACATCAACTCTGCAGCAGAATACTTTGAATACTTCTATGCACAATATGGAAACATCTATACGAAAGTGTAATGTTGAAAATAGTTAAAAAGACAACAACAGTGTGGCAAGAGAAGTAATTGTGTATCATCAGAAATATTTCATTTTCGTGAGATTTAAAAAAAAAATGTTAACTACATATACGTTAAGAATGAGTCTTCATTTTAGAAAGGGTTAAATAAGCGTTGATCTGCATAGACAGCAATTTAAATAGTAGTTAAAGTTTATGTTTTATTACTTCGCATACGCACGACACATCACCTTCATGACATAATAGTGAAGGACAAATGTATTTATTATGACAAATAGGTTAAACAGTAACTGGTAAAAAAACATTAAGTCAATTACATAGCGTTATACAATCTTTATTTTAACCCTATTCCAACAAACAACAAATCTGCAGCAGACGACCTTGAAAACAACTGGTTTGAATTTTAAATATGAAAGTTTTATTACTGAATAGAGTTGAAACAAAGTTGCAAAAGGAAGAATTGCTATATTGAGAAATTTCTCCTTTTGTCACAATGTGTCTTTATTTTGACGCATGTGCAACAGTCGACTTTTGAAAAGAAAGAGACAAAAGAAGAAATTACTCACAACGAGCAATTTTCGTATTTTTCCACAATCGCTGTATTCATAAACTATTCGTTCATTTGTGCTGATTCGTTACATCTTTTCCTAGATATGTCAAAGTCGTCTGCTTCTGAGTAATGTATGTGGCAAACGGTTCAATTGTAAAAATCTTTCGTTACGAAATATATTTCCAAAATGTATCGATTTCATTTATTGTAATTTTATGTAGATACAGCAGTACTTGAGTTATATCACTTCGCCAGTACATATTTTCTTCATCTCTCAAAACGGCGATTAAAACCTTTCCCACTTGCAAACGCATTTTCACGTATCTGTAGCAGACGACTTTTAAATATATCGTGGCCAAAGGGAAACCTATTAACTCTCTCTCTCTCTCTTCAATACTTAGACCCGTTTTTAAAGAGCGATTTTCCCTGATACATTCGAAGTCGCCTGTTAGCTTATAGAACTATTGCATGAAGAATAGGGTTAACTTGTACTAGGTTAGGAAAAAATACAACGAACTATCTACACAACAGCATCAATAGGTTCATTTCCCATGTTACTTTGTGTGTGTGTGTATAGTATACATGTACACACTCAGAGCTGTATATAAGGGGCGTTTTGCATGTTCTAAAATTCGTATTTGACCCGTTAACCCTATATTGTGGGTACTCAAAGAATCGTCTCAGTGAGACGATTCTGTTGAGTACCCACAACACAGGATTTACTTGGATTATTATAAGATAAATATTTTGGGGGAAAGCAGCTGTTTATCCCCTCCTTATCAGGACCTCAGAACAATTGAGTAAACAGTTATCAGCCTAGTAAAGTTCATAATACCGATGATACCACTCTAGATCAAAACCATGTACGTGTACCTTATATTAAGGCCAAAGGCTATATTGTGGTTACGCGTAAAAAATAAACACACGTGTCTAAATCCCGTGGTTTCGTATCTGTTACTGGTTAAGCCTTTTGGCCCTGAATGCAACCAACAGGAACAACATATTTCCGTTCTTGTTAATTTAAATTCTATAGTTAACTTTTAACTCTTTCAGCGCCAAAGGCAAAATTGAGGTTTTTGCAAAAAAAAACTGATTCAGGCGAGCTGACTCACCTGAAATCAGCATTGTTTGCCTTTTAGTTATCAAAATAGTCCAAACTTTTATGACATGAGATATGGGGACGCCCGATTTTGAACATGGAAGAGTCTACTTTAAATAATTCGGCGCTGAAAGAGTTAACACACGTATATATACATTGTTTTGTATCTGTCGTTCTAAATCTATCATTTCCAAGTTTGAATCCTTATTTGCGTTATATTACCTATCTAGTAGTTCCATATCTCCAATGTTTCCCGAATGGCTAAGCAATACTATTCTGATTCTTTTATAGGTCCAGGGACTTACTTTGGAGTCCTTTCTCGGTTAACTCTTTCCAATTTGCAGACTCATTTTGCCGCATCTGCAGCAGACGACTCTTGGAAACATTGTGACACATGGAGAACTTACTCCTAACGAGACACTAACGAGAACTTTCTCCATCTTGCACAGTGTTTTCTGTAAGTATATATCTCCACTTAAAGATATTTTCCATTTGTTTGCCTATGTGTGTTTCAATGTTTTTTCTGATTCAGATTGGTTGTATGTGTGAAAGGGTAAAGTATTAAAGGTTCATTATAATCGTTAGTTTGATATATATCCAGAAAAATAGGTTTAAAAGAAAGCCACATAAATATGTTTTCATCAACTTCTGAGGTGACACACTCAATAATTCATCAAAATAAACGTTGCTGATTTGCGAATGATTAAGTAGATTTCTGGGATAATTTCCATTACCTATTCATTTATTCACAGTCTTGCTATATATACTGCGCTTTCTATCTTGGGACTAGAGTCGTTAATGTAGAATCTTCTAGATAAGATGCATTTTGCATTTTGTTAACGCTTTCCCACATGCAGACGCATTTTAACGCACCTACGGACGACTGTTGAAGAAAAAAAAAATGCCAACAAAAAGAGAGTGAGAGATTACTCATTTTAAAGAATTATTCTTTTTGTCACAATGTTTTCTTTTCTATTCTATAATCATTTTATTGAGAATTTCTATATTTTTGCCTTTATCTTTTTAAAGTCGTTTGCTATGGATTTTCGTGTGTGTGAAAGGGTTACATGGTTATTCGTCCCTCAAACCCTCAGTGAGACGATTCTTTTGATTACCCCAATATAGATTTTGGTTGGGTATTCAGACAGATATTGCGGGGGCGGGGAAGACCAGTTTATCCCCTTTCTATAAGCAGCTTCTGATATTATTAGTATTACAACACAATATATGTATAATCTTATATCTAATATTACCTTTTCAACGATATATTTATATATATGTGAGCGGTTCCACGAGAAAACCAACAGTATGGACTCTGCGTAAAGTATCGACCCAGACCAGCCTGCGCAGTCCGCACAGGCTAACCCGGGCCGACACATTCCGTCTCAGGTGGATAGCGGTAAATAGTAAGATTCCTGAAACAGAAAATGCACAGGAGGCGAAAAGTGTCTGTCCGGGTTAGCCTGCGTATCATGCCTAGGCTGATCCTAGTCCGGGTCGATACTTTACGCAGAGACCACAATGTTGGTTTTCTCGCGGAACGGCTCCTATTTATTGATTGTGTATGTATGTAGATATTTGTCATTGTCATAGTATCATGTTTTTTTATCATTAATGGACAATAGCATATTTGTTTGCCGAGTGCCAAATGAAATTGGGTTGAGATTAGTAATACGGATGTCAGTGGTATTATATCCGGTTCCGGTTTCTATTTGAGGTAAAATTACGCCAAAAAGTCCCTTAAAAAAACTTTGTTTCCGTAGAAATTGTTGTATACCACCACAAGAATGCATTGAATATATGACATTGAGTTTATTGTAAATGTGTATAGGATGCACTGGAAATAATTGATTTGGTCATATTTAGTATTTTGACATTGTTTGAAAGTGAAAGAAAAGAATGCGGAAACCAGATTTGGTCCAAAATGACGGTAGAATTCTTTCTTGCGTAATGAGGAATTTTACCTTTGCCACAGTGTTTTCAAATGTCGTCTGCTGCAGAGGCGTCTGAAGGTGTCTTCGTCTGCTGCAAAGGCGTCTGAAAGCGTCTATATGTGAGTTAAAAAGGATAACGTGAAGACGTTCTAAAGTTACCATGACATGAATTTTCAATGTCACTCCGTTTTTTGAACGTCGAATGACAGACAGCAGTATTGTACAAAGTTGGCGTTTCGGATTATTGATGACGCATGTATGAAATATGAATCCAGTAAATACAGGAATTATGTAACAGAAATGATAGGTCTTCTAGAGACGAATCTTGAGCTATTATACGTCCAATTACCCTCGAGATTTAGGCGAAACCCGACATGGCTATTTCAATAATTGGCGCCACTGAAATTTTGTCTATCGATTGAGTAATAAAGAAAAGTGTATGTTATCCTCTTTCCTGATATAGAGAAACCACCTGAAACCTGACTGCTTCTGTATTGTACCTTTTTCTGAACCCATTATGGAATTTTACAAATTTCATCACAACGAGCAATAATGTATTATGTGCAAGTACATTTATGACTGTATTGGTGAACAGTTATAGTGTTTTGTTTTTAGATTCTCTACTGTTTTCGTTAGTTGTTCTCTTTTTCTTGACATTTTTCTAACAAATATAGGGTAAAACATAAATTATGACGATTTCAATAATACCGGTAATCGATAATATAAACTTCCAGTTACGGTAAATATGCTAATTGATTATGTAAGAGTAATTGTTCGTTCAGAAACCAAACCCAGCGCCTTTTTATTCCTGAAAGTATGACAAATGAAGGCCAATGGTATTCTATTAAACTTAAAAAATGTCACTGTCTAGACTTATGTAATGCATGTAAAGACATGGGTAATATTACGAATTCTTTCAATTGCCATAATGGAATAAGAAATCGTCCTTGCAAGTTCGAATATTTCTTTTGTATTTAACCCGACCTTCTCGGTTGAATGCTTACTTCATTATTTTGATGTACCATACTCGATATCTCGATGAATCGTTAGAAATCAAAAAACGTTTCCCACTCGCAGACCGTCATTGCCGCTGATTACAATTGAAAACATTGCAGCAACAGGAGAAATTATTCTTGAAGTGTCCGAGTATGGGCCGTATATGGCGAGTTTGTGTCTTATAGATCTACATTCCGCTTTGGGCATAACTTAACCCTTTCCCACTTACAACAAATCTGCAGCAGACGACTTTGAAAACATATAGGCAAATCTTCGAGAAATCTCTGTAGATGAAGATAAAATGACTTAAAAACGTTGAAAACATTGTTGCAAACGGAGAAATTGCTCGTTTTGAGCAATTTCTCCATTTGTAACAATGTTTTCAAAAGTCGTCTGATGCGCAGGCGGCAGAAAGTGTCTATATGTGGGAAAGGGTTTTAAGTTATATGGACATATCAACAATGGGGCTATACCTTTAAACGTTGTGTCAGGAGATGCGTTAGGTATACAGACCAACCTGCGTTTAAAGACCACCCATTGGAAGAGACCAATCTGGTCTTTGTTCACAGGTGGTCTTTAATTACAGGGTCATGTATGCAGAAAATTAGTTGGTGGGAAATTAAAAGTGTGGTTGCTATAGACAGGAAAACTCTGTTCAGAGGTGGTCTTTAGCACAGGTTTAACTATGTAATATTAACACATATAGACGGACCACGAAGAATCTGATAAGACTGGTCGGATGAACAGGCTCGCCTGAGTCTTCACTGTACGGTGAATCATTAATATATGATTGATAAGCATGTTTCTTTTAAAATATGCGGTTTAATTGATTCTCAAATATATATATATATGCGTTTCAAAAGATTCTCTTATAAATATACCAAAATGATGAACGAATTGTTAAAAACGCAGCGTAGATGATATAACACAAGGAAGACATTAAGCTCACTATCTCAAAAGAAGGTCACACCGTAAAAGACCCTGCAGCCATCGAAATGATAACTACACTACTTGCTATTCATTCAGTAAGTATGTTACTGCATCTCCCCCTCTCTCACTGTATTTGTCTCTCTGCATCTGTGTTTCTTTCTGTCTCTATGTCTCTCTGTCTCTCTATTTCTCTTTGTCTCTGTCTCTGTCTCGCTCTCTGTCTCTGTCTCGTCTATTTCTCTCTGTCTCTGTCTCTGTCCCGCTCTCTGTCTCGCTCTGTCTCTGTCTGTCTCTGTCCCTCTGTCTCTGTCTCTGTCTCTCTCTCTCTCTCTATGTCTCTCGCTCTCTCTGTCTCTCTCTGTCTCTCTCTGTCTCTCTCTGTCTCTCTCTGTCTCTCTCTCTGTCTCTGTCTCTGTCTCTCTCTCTCTCTCTCTCTCTCTCTCTCTCTCTCTCTCTCTCTCTCTCTCTCTCTCTCTCTCTCTCTCTGCTCTCTCTCTCTCTCTCTCCTCTCTCATCTCTCTCTCTCTCTCTCTCTCTGTCTCTCTCTGTCTCTCTCTGTCTCTCTCTGTCTCTTGTCTCTCTCTCTCTCTCTCTCTACTCTCTCTCTCTCTCTCTCTCTCTCTCTCTCTCTCTCTCTATATATATATATATATATATATATCTCCCTCCCTCCCTCGCTCTCTATATATATATCTCTCTCTCTCTATATATATATATATATATGTGTCTTTCTGTATGTGTGTGTCTGTGTTTCTCTTTGTGTACCTCTCTCCTCCTCGTGCTGTGCTTGTCTCACTCTCTCATTATATCTATCTCACCCTTTTCTCCCTGTAAGTATGGCTCTTACTCTGTGTTTCTATATATGTCTCTCACTCTTTCCTTCTCTTTCTGTGTTTTTATGTATCTTCCTCTTTCGTTTTAACCACACCACCACCATCGTGTGGTTACCAAGTACATGTATTTGAACTGACCTAAATTAACCCTTATCCCGCTGAATTCCCGAATTCGAAATCATCATTCCTAATTGTTTTACAAGAACATTTTTCTGGACCATTCTTCGTTTAACATTGATGAAAGAGTATGTGCGGACGGATCTTCTACATTTTTCGCAATTGCAATATTAAAAATCGTGCATTATCTCGTAATGAGCAATTGTTGTTTAAACCCTTTCCCACATACAGACGCTTTTTGGCGCCTCTGCACCAGAGGATTTTTGAAACATTGTGGCAAAAGGATTAATTGCTTAAAACGAATAATTTCTTCTTTTGCCACAACTTTTTCAACTTTATTCAATATGTGTTCATTCAATTATAGAGTATTTCCATATCTTCGACTAAAATGTTTTCAACGTCGTATACTGCAGATGTGTTGTATGTGGGAAAAATGTTAAAGTCGTGTTCAGTGGTGAAACGATAAAAATAGGTCAGGGTGACTTCGTATGTCTTGGATAACGTAATATATTACATCCCAATCATTGGATCACCCAATTCAGTATCTACTAGATGCTATCTTTCCTTGACGAATAAATAAATTGCCGTAAAACACGTATCAAAATACAATAGGGTCGATTCAAAGACCGGACAATCTTACATTGCAATTGCAGGTATGCGCCTGAGACAATACCTCGTGTGTTTACATTGTATTCCATGCACTTGATTGACTTATGACAAGGTGCATCGATATACATTAAAGCTGGGACATGTCTAAACTAGTCTACTTATCTGTTTAAGTTAGAATTTGAATATGAATGTACATTGTATATGAATATGAATTTTAATTTTAATTTTGACATGAATTTAATTTGAATATGAATATAAATATGAATATAAATATGAATATAAATAATATGAATATAAATATAAATATGACTACAAATATGACTACAAATATGAATATAAATATGAATATTATATAAATATGAATATTATATAAATATGAATATTATATAAATATGAATATAACTATGAATATGAATTTAAATTGAATACTAATAACGACCGGCCTCATTGCACTTCTTTTGTTATCTACAAATTTTATTTTGCTGATGTTGGCGATCTTATAACCATATTTAAGATTTGTTTGTCGTTGATGTTGATGGCAACTTCAGTTACATTAATATACTTATGTTTTTAAAGTACTATCAAGTCATACGCTGATTTCAATAATATACTGATATTCCAAAATGTATTTACGTATTGTGCCAACTTAGTTTGCCCACACTCGTTGCGTTCCTTTGTTAGATGAAGTATCACAAAACAAAGCAGTTATGTATAAAGATGTACTCCTGTTTGAAACAGGAAATAAAATGGTGTAAGTATGCACAATCTACTATAGGTATAAAACTAATAAAAACTATTCCTTTTTTTTTTTAAATTTTGTAATGGAGACAATCGGTTCCTAGGTACACTTTATACTCTATATTTAGATATACCAATGCATATATTAGTATCCCTTTCCAACATACACAGACGTCTTTGAAAACTATACAAATTAGGAATATCTGTATAAATTATAGAACAATTTTTGAATGAAGTTGAATAAATTACTCATTACTCATTACTTCTCATTTTTCCACAATGTTTTCAAATGTTGTCTGCTGCAAAATTGTCAGAAAACGTATGTATGAGAGAAAGGGTTGATTGTATATTTATATGATGTATCTATCTCTTTTTGAAAAAAATAAAATTATTAGAATTGTGTTACAACAGCACACGGTCAGGTGTCCAATCTGTTTTAGTTTTATAATTCCCAATTTAGTCGTTTGCTTGATATGATCAATTAGTGTCGTCAAATTCGAAAAAAAAAAAACTAACGAAGAAAATGTTGCAGCACATGGTCATTTGGATGTATAATTTTAACAGTACTTTGAAAATATTGTTTTGAAGGAAAAGGGAAGGGGGAAGTTTGTCGTCTTTAAACATGTTTTCCTTTTTCCCTTCCCACAATGTTTTCTAAAGTTGTTTTCTGCAATACGAAAAAAACACCAAGTTTGTATAAAATATCAAGGGAAGCTCGACAACACATATTTCTTTGTTCTTCAACTGTATCAAAGACAAGGGTAGCACGTGAACCGTGAGTAATACGGATACACACCATGATAATCGAAGCCTTTACATGCCGAAGTGGTCTTCATTTAAAATTATTCACATCCTCTTAAACACTATTCAGACATAAAGACGCTTTCTGCAAACCAATTTTGAAAACATTGCGGCCAAAATGAGAAATTGCTCATGATGAGCAATTTCTCATTTTGCCACAATGTTTTCTACTTCTTCAAAACTATCTGCTGCGGATTGTTTGTGTGTGGGAAAGGGTTAACATTTATATTTTACCATGTTCAACAAGATACTAGATAAAATTCTAGCCTTTCTAACGCTACATTCAGACCTATTTATAATTCAAATTTGTCTGAAAATTGTGGATACTCAGCTCAGACATTGTTACCATATTTCTCACCAAAGCCTTCACTTTTTTTCGGGAAAACAAACAAAAAACAAGAAAGAATTTTGGATTTCTTACGTGATGCGGTCCCCCTACTTAAACATTTAGGTGTAAAAAAAGGATTATTTTCAAAAGAAGACTACATTTGAAAAACTCAAGATTCATTCACGCTTGAGTAAAATAACACTCAATGCGTTAAGCAATTCAGTAAAATATATGTGACGTGACGGCTGTTTATATGTTTGAATGATATTGTATTACCGTTGACGGACTGAGTAGTCGGGGGAAGATTTATTTGTGGTTTTTATTTCAATCTTGAGAAAACTCTCTCCCCTTTTGCATTGTTTGTTATATCCCCCATTCACAACATTTGTGTTTACGAGTCCTATATATCTGCTGCTATTTATTGTCGGTTTAGTAAACAATTCTTATTTGTGTACGTTTGCATTCATATTTTTTTTAGTATAACGTGGTAGTTGATTCTTAGATTTCAGATAAATTGATATTAACAGTAAATCAACCATTTCGGGTAAACTTTTTGATTGTCGGAGTCATTCGGGATGTCGTAATAAATCTCGAATTTGTTTCTATTAAATTGTTAGCGCAAAACACAGCATATGTTCAATATTTTAGCTTTATAAAAACCCATAGTCTTGTATCAAGAAGTAAGTTTATTATAGCCGTCATTGGTTTTCGAATAAACTCAAAATTGAGTTGACATACATAAACAAACCTTTATCAAGTTGAGTGTAATAGTGTAACATACTGCTAAATGTATTATTTTATTTTACAATGCTTCATGTCTATTTTCAATATTTGTGTGATTATATTTAAGTAAGAAGCATTATGTTTTAATTCATGTAATGGATTAAATTTAACCTTTAACGCTTTCAATCTTACAGAATAAAAACAACCGCCCGTTTATTTCATTAAATCACTAATGCTGATCTTAATATGTATTTATGTAGAATTTATAAAGATGGAATTAGTATTTTATTTATCAAATTCGTCTTTGATTTTGCCGTTATAAACAGACAGTTCAAGACATATACGTTCAAGTTCAACCTATATAGTTTATAAAAAGTTCTATTCATTATCATTTATATTATATATATATATATACTTTTTGTTTATGTAATTATTACTATTATTATTAAAATTTTGCTGTTGTTTTTCTGATGTTGTATTTTCTCTTTCATATTGTATAGCCATATTTTTCTTTGTATGTTATTGTTTTGTTTTTATTGTAAATGACTGTATTATGCGTCATTAGGTTATAGTTTCTACCGTAAGTAGTTGTAGTAAATTGTGTTTATTTGTATTGTTTGTATTGTTTGTATTGTGAAATGAAACCTTCTGTATAGGAGGAAATAAAGATTGATGATGATGATGTATTTACAAATAATTTGTACATATAAATAAAATATATTGATAGGACGGTGTTAGCTACATGAATTTCATTTTATTTATGCCATCGCATTACCATAATTATTTAATAACAACAAACTAATTGCTGTATCGAAATTATAAACTAAACGTGTGTAATTATAAAAATGTAACACGTTATTTCCTCCATTTACTTATTGAGTTGCAGTAACCTGATTGATAAGTAAATAAATAAATAAATAAATAAGTAAATAAATAAATCACAGAGCTAATATTCTATAGTTGCTAGTGTAACTAAATAAACTAAAATAAATACTGTCTAAAATGTCCCGTTCTAGATTAATAACAAATTGTTAATTTAAATTTCACACAGGAACAATGAAACGTATCTAAATAATTATCATGAACGAGATAGCAATACTATTTTTGTACAATAAATATCTTTCTGTTTTACGTTTAGGTATATTTATTTATGGAGCAAATAAAAGCTTACCAAACATTTTACTTTTATGTTGTATTCTATGTTTTCTGTTATAAATGTTAAATTGTATGTACAATGATTATATGTAAATAAAAGTATTACTATTGTACAGAATAAACAGCTAAATAAATTGTTAATATTGTTTTCTTACCAACGTTTAAGATATAATGTAATAAATGGACACCCATTAATTGTCTGTCGATTGCAGCATCAATTGCTACAAACATGTTTTGATGTTTGTTGAAACAAAATCATTGGTCGCAGGTTGTTTATCTCATTTGGGTTAATTTATTTATTACTTATAACTCTTTCTTGTATTTATATTTTACCCGATTGACTGGTTAGGCACATTAGTCCTGAGATAATTCATTAAACGTTCAACAACTTGTATTTTAATCATGATTAATACGTGAATAGCTCCAAGTTAATATCGCAGGCGATACTAGAACTAACAATGTCGATTTAAAAATAATTATTGCACAGATAAATAAATCTATCACATCGAACTTTGTTTTTGACAAAAGTTCCTTTTGTGTGCATCGACACACATGTGGTTGACGATTTAGAATGGTTTTAGCACAAACGTTTGTAATAATATATTCAATTCAATTCAATTGAATTGAATTGTAATAATATAATACTCATATTACTTCCACCAAAGTTATACTTCAAAACTGTGTGGTTTTATACATGCTTTTGCTGTTTCATGCTAATAAAGTATGTTGATAAAGATATGCGTGAATGAATATAAACATGTCGATCTAGGACTACGATTATTGCCAAAACACGATGGCAATTCTTTAAACAAAACAAGTGCAATCATTGATATGAAATAAAGCTAATATTCTTTTTGTTTTCTATTTTATTTTTCTTTGCGACATTTTATTTCATTGGTAAAAATGGGCAAGCTTATGTCAGCTGCGGTATATGCAATGGGTAGTTTAATTTATTATAAAGATATACAGTTTTTCCTCATAGCTATACACTTTCAATCACTCATTCTTTGTTTTTGTTTACCATGCAGCAGAATTAACTATTTTGAGACACTTTCATTAGTATATCAACAAACTTCTTTACGCATACAAGAATGTTCAAATGGTACATAAATTTATATTAGACACATATGCAAATTAACATAAAGCTTTGTTTTCAATTCACAAAAAGTTCATAGTGAGATTTCTGTTCGTTTCGTCTCATTTCTGAAAAAAAAGCCAGAAATGCCATATCAGATTTATAAATGCTTTATACCTAGAAAGGACGAGACGTTGCGTTATATTTAAATGAAGGACATACAGAAAGACTGTATCGACCTTTTTCTGTTCGATGAATAACAGTTACGTTTGAATACCTTATTCAAATACATAGTATATTAGACACAACAATTCTACCGAAGAAAATATACACACATACGTTTATATACGCAAATTCGAAAGTCGGTATCACGACAACTTAAGACAATGTCTACCTTTTCCACATCGTTATGTTTTAATGAATTTAACGTTATAACTGCATTATATGCTATACAAAACGATGCTGTTAAAACGACACTAAATATAAATACATTAGTCAAACAATAAGCACGATATCATATTATTACTTTGCTGGTAACAAAAAATGTACATGATGTATATACAGACGGGCGTCTTGTTTCATCGACAATATACTTCGGGAGACGATTTCTACCATGAATAGGCCAGAAAACACATTAAAACGTTCATAATTATACATGATATCTTTAACTCTTTCACTGCCGAATATCACAACGTCGACTCTTCCATGTTCAAAATTGAAACCACTGCATTTTGCGTCAGACAGGAAAAGTTGGTAAATCGTATTGGCAAAGTGGCAAACAATGCAGATTTCAGGTGAGACGGCTCGTCACAAGCCGTCTCACCTGAAATCAGCATTGTTTGCGAAAGCCTTTATTTGCCTTTGACAGCGAAAGAGTTAAATATATTTATAAATATATAGATATAATTGTTGTCTATACATACCGGGTAACTGCCTCATCCATGGATACGGGTTGTTCATCATGCCATTACAATGTTGCGGTAATGGAGGGCTCCCGTTCATTGTATTATGAGAAGTAATGTCCGTGGGAGATATCCCATGATGTATATTATTATTATTAATGTGATTATATGACTGTTCATGAGGCGAAAAGGCGTTAGTCGGCGGTGGCGTTGGTATACAGCTATCCTCCGATTTCACATTTCCTACTAGTCTTTCCGAATTAAACCGGTCCTCGTGGAATGGGTTCCCCATACCCGGGGGTGAACACGTATTACTGTTTATATTGACGTTAACATTGCACGCATTCATAAAATTATTTGGATTTTGGTAGAGGTATCCGTTCATGTTGTTACAGTATGGATTAGATGTCTGTTTACTCGGTAAATTCACTATTCGATTATGTCCCGGGTTTTCATGTCGGTCGAAACTCTGTTGAAATCCGTGAAAGTTGCTCATCCCGTACGGGTTGTGATTGTCATTTTCGTAGCACATACTGTTCTGTGAACTCGAATGAAAATTATTTTCCAATGATTTCCCCTCGCTCCCGAAATAAATGTCTGTCTGTCCGCCGTTTAAAGGCGGCATATGCGCCGGTACGACGCTGCCGTAGTACGTATTCATGTTAAACTAAGTCCTATAAAACACTCACAAACATTAACAAAACACTATTTCATTTCAATGCAACCGATATATGGTTATCTACATACTGCTTACCGTGTAACTTCATATTTAGTCTTCAATCAAACTAATTTTAACTATCACTGAGCATGCCCTTCAACGGACGTCCAATGAAAATTCGGTAGCTAGTCACGTGACGGAAAATACACACACTTCAGTATTATTCGAACGGTATGCTGCTTAATTTAATATATTTATGACAAGTTTGACAGTTATGCTTTACGACATTTGTCTTTATGTTTAACGACGGATCAATATTTTCGTTAAGTTATTATACATTAAAACTAATAAAAAATATCCAAGATCACCGTTAGGTTGTTGTCAGGTGAGTGTATTTTATCAGAATGCGCGATGTATTTTACGAACCGGCTATTAAATGAATTTGTTATGTATGCAGTCGAGTCCAGGGAGAGTCACTCGACCGTGACGGCCGGCCCATTTTTTTTTTACACTCTGTATCAGGAAAATATACTTTCGAATATACTGATTAAAATTACGATATTAGTAAATAAGATAAACGTGATTTTAATAAAAGAAGATGTTATTTTTTATCTCTTGTTATCTCCTGTTGTTTTGATTTTGTGTTGAGATTATATGTCGTGCAATGTTTTAACAACCCGATAAACTTGTAAGTAATACGTTAATGTTTAAAACCCGGTACCTCATATTATAATATTTAAAATCTTAAAGTTATAACACAGAAAGAAACAAAAAATCGGGACTATTTATATAGATTATGTGCCAGTAGTCCTCACCAAGGCTGCATATATTATTATAATTCACAATTCACATTCAATGCATTCAAATATAAATTGTTTTTCTTGGAAAACAAGGTATTTCTACACATTTCGAACTTGCGTGAATTTAGAATGGCTAGTTTATACTTAGCCTGAATAAATGAAAGGTTCGAATTTCTCGGGATCAACTTATGAGGTTTGATAATCCTCAAAACAAGCATAGAATGAATGTATCTTGGAAAGACTAATATTTCAAATTGTAAGGACATGCTTGTGTCTCAATCAAGTAAATAAAATATTAAGTTTAATCTTAACATTCTGATATTTTTCTATGTCAGTGTTAAACGGTCTTTTTTAAGAGAAAATAAATAAATGAAGTTTAACAATATCTCCTTTCTTCACTATTGTTTCATTTTCGTAAACCGTCTGTTGATGTATGAGGCATCGAAATTTAATTTTAATGAGGAAAAAGGATAACGAAGATGTTCATTGTAAAACGCAAGTAATCTTGTAAACCTGCGATAATGTCAATGTCTATGAAAGGATCGTATTGTTTCATAGTTTTACTACATGTTCGATTTTACCAATCGTAAAATATTAATTACACTGTTCGAAATCGTATTCTGAATCCTTATCTAAGATTAGGGTTGTAAAATCTAATTCTAATACTATCAAACTTTGTTTATCTTTTCATCTTACAGTATGTGGAGAAAGGAGCAGAGAGGATGTCCCCTTCGGTCATCTCCGATTGAAGAGATCTTGACCAGTGGTGTAATTATATTGTTCTGGACATAAGGGACCAACAAGGGGACAATACTGACCCTTGATTTTACATAGATCAAACAGGTAACGTCTTTGATCTTTTATAGATATGGTCAAGGGGTCTGACTTCATACCCTTTCCCTCATACGACAATTCTGCAGCAGACGACTTTCAACATATTTTGTTAAGAAAATAGAAAATCTCTATACTTGAATGGATAACCTATGACTAAAAGTTGAAAACATTGTGGCAAAAGAAGAAATTGTTCGTTTTAAGCAATTTCTTCTTTTGTCGCAATGTTTTCAAAAATCCGTCTACTGCAGAGGCGTCAGAAAGCGTCTGTATGAGGGAAAGGGTCAAATTAACTGTAGCTGAGGACTTTGAACACTTCTAGGCAAAACCAGGGACCTTTTATTTCTAAAGACTTACTTACATACAATTATTGAACAGAGTTAAGCAACAATGTATGTTTATTAATACAAAAAAAAATCTTCTTTCCCTCAATGTTTTCGAAAGTCGTCTGCTGCAAAAGAGTCAAAAATGTGTCTGCTCGTGGTAAAGGTTAAAATGTCAGACGGGCGTAACAACACCTTCTTCCAACATACAGTTACAACTCTTTGGAAGTAATCAAACTAGATATATTATGTAATATTTGTACCGTTGCCCCCGCCGGTTTCCCTACAAGGACCATTGAGATTTCGATGAAGTTGTAATTTCATTTTTCTTGGATCTTTCCCATTCTACCGTTCCCGCCATTGAAATGAAAGGTACACTGTGGACTTCCGTACGTTATAACCACTTCCAACATGCAGACATATTGGCAGCAGACGACTCTTAAAAATATCATTGCTGATCGTGCATGTGATCCGAATAATTATTTCATTTATTTTGATCACATTGGTTTTTTTTAATTTCAATTCAATAAATGAAATTTTTCATTTAAATAAATGTTCCATAGTTTTGCCAAGATGCTTTGAATGTTATCTGCTGCAAATTTGTTCTATATGGGAAGCCAGCGGTAAATTCTCCTTTTTTCTTGAAACTTCCATTTATGTGTTTTTCTCCGTTGCAACTAAATGAAAATCATTGAGGACTAATGTCTATTTCAACCCTTTTTCCCTCATACAACACATCAGCAACAGATGATTACAAACAAAAAATTCAAGACCAAATAAGAATATGTGCGAACAATCGAAGCATACTGAATGAAAGTTGAAAACATCATGTTAAAAGGAGAAATTGCTTATGTGCCTGTATGTTAAGAAGGATTATCTTATTTCAAACCTGTGGATTTTTTAACCCATTACTTTACACAGACGACATTTGACGCCTGCTGTTGCAGACGACTTTTGAAAACATTGCAATAAAAGATGAAATTGCTCAAAACGAGCAATTTCACCTTTTATTGCAATATTTTCAACTCTTTATCAATATAATTCTTTCAGTCTTCTAGATTGTTGAAATTGTTCGTCTGATGATTGTAAAGCAGACGACCTTTGAAAAGACATATGAAGTAATGGGTTAATGAACTTACTTTCATTAACAGTTAAAGATAATGTGTTGTGTTTCTGTCTGTTAAGGTGTTGACAAGACTGTAAATACACCGTAACCAAATTGTTTTCAATTTTACACAATTTTAAAAAGAAGCAATCTCTCCTTCTTTTTTCATAATGTTTACAACAGTATGATAAAACATCGTATTTCAATAAAAAAAAATTAGTTTAAAAGACGATTCTGTTCTGGCTATGAATAAAATCCACATCAACAAAACCCTCACCTACATACATTCGATTCCTGACGTATCTGCAGCAGACAACTTATGACGACTTATTGTATTCGTGTACATGTATATAAATTATGTTAATTACTGTATTTTACGTCATTGAGCCATATTCTGTACGTGTATATACTTGTAATTGGCCAATGGTACTTATGTGCCGACTTGCCTGAATAAAATTGAATTGAGAGTTTATTGAAAAAAAAAAAAATATTGTTATGACATAATTGCTCTTTCATAGCCAGTTTCCATATTTTAGTCTACATGTTTTCAAGGTCGTCTGCTGCAGATTTGCAGTGTGTGGGAAATGAATAACTATACGTGATTTCGTGCAAAGCACTAGTCAGAAGTCTTCATTATAAACGACAATTATATTTTTTTTTATCCCAAATGTTCATTTCTCCACCGTGCTAATTTTTCATTTTTTGCATGGTTTCCTTACAATAAGGCAACTCGGGGAATATATACTATGTGACAATCACGGCAATCGTCCATTAAACCTTTCCCACATACAACAAATAAGTAACATACAATTTTGAAAAAAAAATCAGTAAACAATATGGAAAATCTCTATAAATGAACAGTTTATCATTGAATATAAAGTTGAACACAGAGTATTGCTTAAAACGAGCAATTTCTCCTTTTGCAACAGTGTTTTCGAAATCCGTATGAAGAAGAGCAAAAGGGTTGAACTTCAAAGATTGCAATATAGCCTGGAAATTTATTCTACACGTAAAAGTTACTTGGAAACAGTTTTGGTGTGTCTTTGAAGCCAGTTCAATTTTAAAATCCCCCGACCCGCAGTCCCAGAAGTAGTTTTAAGTCGTTGCTCATAATGATAAGCAAGTAATCTCCTTTCCCAAAATGTTTTTAACTCTTTTCAATAAGTACAGGTTAGTTTATTGAGATTTTCAATATGTTTGATATACAATTTTCTACTGAAGTCGTCTGCTGCTGATTATTTATATGTATGCTGGAATCGGTTAACAGATATTGGCACAGTCACGTACGTGATACGTAAGGAACTGTAAATCTTCATTATTCGAAATAATAGTATATGTTTATCAAGAAATATCTATTCCGTGCTTAACCCTTTCCCATCCCCCAAACGCATATTCATGTATGCAGCAGACGACTTTTGAAATCATCATAGCAAAAATAGAAATTGTCCTTTTGCCACAACGTTTTACTCTGTTCAATAATAATGATTTCTACATATTTTCTGAAATTTTGTGGGAAAAGGTAAAAAGAAAAACAGATCGTAACACTTTCTCAAATACAGACGACATTTGTAAAACTTACCACAGCTCTTTTGGCCACAAGGTTTTCAAACGTCGTCTGCTACAGAGGCGTCATAAAGCTTACACCTTTCTGCTCAATCCTGTTTTGTATGATAGATCTATTATATTACTATGAATAAACTAGTGTTTAACCCTTTCCCAAATACAACAAATACGCATTAGACGACTTTGAAAACATCTACTCGAGATACGGAAAATCTCTAAATATTATGGTACAATTACTGAAAAAAGGTTGAAAACATTATGGCAAAAGGAGAAATTGCTGGGTTTTAGCAATTTCTTCTATTGTCATAAAGTTTTTAAAAGTCGTCTGCTGCAGATGCGTCAAAATGCGTCTATAGATGGGAAACTCTATATCAAAATTGTTCTTACAAGTGTTCAGGTGAAACATGTTTTTTTCTGATATATTTTCAAAGCAAGCGACATTGAAACTAATATTTACTAACATTGTGAACCCTATTCTCGAATATAGACACTTTTCGAAGCATCTGCTGCAGACAACTTTTGAAAATATTGTGACAAAGGTAGAAATCGTTCATTTGCCATAATGTTTTTAATTCAAAACTTCCCTTTCATTTTTACATGTCAAGATATTTTCCATAATTTGGGTTAGTTGTTTTCAAAGTCGTCTACTGTAGATCTTTCGAAGTTCGTCTAAACGTGAAGAAAAGTGTTGAACATTTTCCAGAAACGATAACATTATTTTTAGAGAGCCGCTTGCTTCGAAAATATTTCACGAAATCATGTTTATATCTTGAAATTGGAAAATAATGATAAAGAGAAGTTTTATTATACAATATTTTATTCAGCTTATGGGAACGGGTTAACATGCAACAAACCTGCAGTAGACGACTTTGAAAACAACTTCGCAAAGTTATGGAAAACCTCATAAAATGAATGTGTAACTACTGAAAAGAGGCACCAGAAATCGTCTACATGGGGGAAAGGGTTATTAAATGAAAAGTTGATATGAAATCAGATATATTAGTATTTATCTAATCCGAAGATAGACATTCTGTAACCAAACTTTCTATTACTGGTGAGCCAATCTGGCTTTTAATTGATGGGTTCGTGATTTATGTCTAAACTCTGTTTCGTCAATGGAAACACATCTCATCTAATGATAAATTTTAAACATTTTTTGAAAGCTCTACAACTTAATAATGAAAGCGGTGGTGATTTTAAAAGAAATGAAAGCAACAATGCTAGTGATAATACTACTACTACTACTACTACTACTACTACTACTACTACTAATAATAATAATAAATCATATTAATAACGATGATGATGATGATGATGATGATGATAATAATAATAATCATCAAAATCATAAAAAAAAAAAAAAGGATGATGATGATGATACTAATAATAACAATAATAATTTTCCTTCAATGTAAAAATAAAATGGTATCGGTCTACCTTTTACTGAAAAATCATGCTTAGGAACTTGTATTCCAGTTTTGTAAGACTGTTGTGTGGAGTAGTGGTGTGAGATAGCCAGGAAACACACGAGTATGAGAACTGGCCGCCGTGATATGACTGAAACATTGTTGTATACGTCCTTAATCGACAATCAATTAATTAACCCATTTTGGCGGTGTTAATTTAAACAGGGTAACATCCAAAAATAAAAAAAAGTTGCGATAATTTGACCCCGTCTGTGCAGAAAGGTACACCTCGATATTTCTAAACAGTGTAGGTACAGATCGCCAAATACACCCTGTCCAGTATTGTCAGATTCTGCGTAAGCTTAAACAAAGTCGCTTCTAAAAAGAATCATGTAATAAATATGTTAACAGTGAGCAGGGCTCTAGGTAAAGGGCATTTGTTCAAGTTCTAAAATCCTTATTTGACATTCAAACCCTATGTTGTGAGAACTCAGTGAGACGATTCTTTTGGGTACCCACAATATAGCATTTGGTTGAGTAATAATAGTAATTAGAGCAATATTGTGGGAAAAAGACCAGTTCACTCCCTCTTAGAATACTGCTGTTCCATTTCCTCACAAAAAAAACAACGCTGCTCCGTTTCCGTACACGAAGAACACTGCTGCCTGAGAACGGATGCACAGGTTTATCGGGATCTACACTGTTCACAAAAGCCAATTGTAGAGTTTTCCCCATGGAGAGGGCTCAATTCATGCTTTGCCGCTTTGATCTAAACTATTTTAACATTGACAGAGACACATCAAGAGAATCGAGAGGTGCGACAATTTATGACCACTGATCACACCAAACGTTTCATCCGTCTCTTCTAATTCAGAATTTATTGACCCTAAACATGTCCGATTAAAATTGTTGGAATCATTTCCGATCATACTAGCCTCTGGACAAAACTCACACTGGAACAGGAAATTGTCCGAAAAAATCGCGGTAGCGCTTAAAAAAAAATCATTTTGACATTTTCAAACGGACTCTTTGCTTTAAGATACTATTATATAAGGAAAACGTATATGTTTATATTCTTCTATTGTAACATGTGTAAATAGAACATAATAAAACAGAAGCTTTATGCATAGACAAGAACACATGGTTCATCGTCAAAATACTTATAATATACATGTACATACGAGGAAAGAAGACAACGCTAGGATGAATTGACACTGTACATGTACTTCATTGAAAGCTGTAAACAGAGTTTTTCTTAAAGGATTATGTGTAGAATTCGGATATTAATACGAAAAACGAATAATAACACTGTACATATAACCATCAAATGCATAATACATACATTAATTAAACGTTCCCGGCCCTATTGGCCTGTCAGTAGCGTTGCATTTTATTTTATTTATTTATTTTATTTATTTATTTATTTATTTATTTATTTATTTATTTATTTATTTATTTATTTATTTATTTATTTATTTATTTATTTAAGTCTCATCCATGTACAAACAAAGTCATATACACACATATACAATGAACAAACAAATCAAGACAAGTAGTATACATGGCCGTTATAACAAGAATTATAGGAGACTTGCGATATAAGCACAATCATTACACTTACTAGTTACACGATAGAGCCAATAATCAGTTTCTTATTTGTTTTTAAAAAAGAAAGTCGAACACAGGTACTTTATTGTACCCAATGAAAAGTAAAGCCACTAAAGTAAAATTAAAAAATAATTTAAAACAAAAGGAAAACCATCTACACTGAAAAGATTGAGAAGTGACTGAGTATTAGTTGATTCTTGCTTGAACTAAAAGAACACTTTTAGGAACACTATAAATAAGTAATAAGAAGGAATGTATCATTTACTCCTTATTTATAGAATAAAGGTATATGTTAACCCTTTCCCACTTACGGACGCATTTGAACGCATCTGCAGAAGACGTACTTGGATAAAATTTGGAAAAAAGGGAGAAATTACTCATTCTTTGCATTTTGGCAAAGTCATATTCCTGAAATGAATTCAAATATGCATCCCAAAACTACGAATCGATTTTTTTTAGGAAATCATTAGCCTACGCTGGACCAAACCTTTGGAACTTTATACCATTGTATTGCATATCAAACAATCTGAAACATTACAGAAATTTAACAAAAATTCATACATAACATGGTGGCACTCTGTTGGTCAAGAATAATCATGAAATTATGTAACGTTTTATGTTATCAATGAGAATGCTTGTATTTTCTTTTATTATACTTAATATTGTCAAACGAATATTGTGTAAATATTTGATGCAGAGGCCAAGCGGGAATACTGGTTTCATACAACTATGTTGCCTCTTTCAATAAAATATTGATTATTATTATTATAATTTAATATTTATACTTTCATTTTAGAAACTATTGATATTATAAAATGAATAAATGAATACATACTAATCATTTCTACGTGGGGATTTTGAGAAAACAAGGAATTAATTAATCAAACATGCTCCCGCTATTATCTCGATATGTTAACCCTTTCCCACATACATTATATTTACAGCAGACGACTTCGTTAATAATTAGTCAAAAATACGGAAACACCCTATTTATGAAATGATAATTATTTAATAAAGTTGAAAACATGGTGTGTCGGTAGGAGAAATTGCTCACCATGAGCAACTTCTCATTTTGCCATAATGTTTTCAAACTCGTCTGCTGCAGAGGCGTCAGAAAGCGGCGATGTGGGAAAGGGTTAACTTTGATGACAATATTACACCAATTCAATTAAATTCAATTTTATTCGCAAAATCAGCATTTACACGCCTTTGTCCAATACAAATTGTAACAATGAACACATATGGCTTAACCCTTTCCCTCATATAGACGTTTTCTGATGCCTCTGCAGCAGAAGGCTTTTTGAAAACATAGTGACAAAAGAAGAAATTGCACAAAACGTGCAATTTCTCCTTTTGCCACAATGTTTTCCACTTTTTGTCATAGGTTATCCATTCAATTATAGAGATTTTCTATGTTTTGACAAAATACGTTCAAAGTCGTCCGCTGTAGAATTGCCGCATGAGGGAAAAGGGTTAAGAAACAAGAAAACAATAGAACAAGGAAACAGTCAACACATACAAACGTACTAGTACTAGTTAACATTTTGATAAGATTGAATATTCATATCAAGATCATATATAACAACCTGGTATAAGACAATCCAGAGTGGCGACAATGTTTAACCACAAATCACTCGAAAAGTTACAGTCTGCTCTCCTAATTGAGGACGTAAATATGTCGGATTAAAATTGTTGGAATCATTTCTTTTTATACTTGCCTCTGGTAAAATACGACTTTGGATTTTTAAATTGCACTTGTTCGAGAAAAATTATGTGTTTACCTTTGCAAACAATTTCCTTATTATAAGAAGAATTACATGTTTAAAAAGGCCATGAGTATTTGTTGTATATAAGAGTTTGCTATGCATGTGAATATGTAATGACGAGGAATATTTTGTTGTTCA
Source organism: Serripes groenlandicus (assembly GCA_031761405.1). Lineage (NCBI taxonomy): Eukaryota > Metazoa > Mollusca > Bivalvia > Cardiida > Cardiidae > Serripes > Serripes groenlandicus. Next base: position 86,876,567 of record JASEVX010000003.1, read on the forward strand.
AGTCTTATGATAAACGAATTGCATTGAAATTGAACTCAATCCTTGCCCACGCAAAATGCGTCACCATATGGAGAAGGCATGGTTATCCAAAGAAAGTCTTGTTCCAGTACACTCTCTCACAACGTATGAAGAAGAAGAAGAAGAAAAAGAAGAAGAATATTTTTGGTTCAACATTGGTTTGAGTTAACCTTTGGATGATTCATGAAACTGTCCAATGATTGTTATAGCACAATGTAAATGCGAGCAGCGACTGGATGGACTGGATGTCAAAATGGAGTAATGAATTCATTTAACATCCGATTTACCTAGCCATTAAAATACTCACGTTTCTTATCTTTGTATATTTTTAAAAACCTTTCACAGATATAACAAATCTGCAACAGACGATTTTTTAAACATCTAGATATAAATATGGATAATAATAATGATAATAATAATAATAATAATAATAATAATAATAATAATAATAATAATAACTATGTGGAAAAGCAGCCAGTTGCTTGAAAAGTATGTTGTGTGGATGAATAAGTGAACTGGTCGCCGTGATATGACAGAACAATTGTTGAACACGGTGTTAAACCACACTACATTAAAGAAACAACAGAGTAAAAAAACGATAAACGGTATGTTTTATAAAGTGATACAAGTTCAATGTTTTTACTTAAGTCCAGAAAACCTACCATCTTAGTATAAACTAGTAAAATAGCTAACCACAGAGGAAGAAAGAACACGAAATATAGTAAATGAGTATGTAATAAGTGTTATTATACTATTCTTTTACAGATTAAGCACATTGCTTAGTACGCGAGGAAAAAATATAAATACAATTTCTAACAGAATTCTATATGTACATGTATATTATATCTATTCAAACGTTGTTCCCCTCAGTGTTTATTCACCCTTGTATTTTGTCATATCGCATGTCTATTTTCCTCGGTTATGCATGCAATATTGTAATTGTATTAAGGATGAACAATGTTTGTTCAAGTCTATGAATAAAGCGTCTGTTCTATTCTGTGTTATATACATGTACATGCCGTTTGTGTGTGAAAACGGAATACGAAAAAAACAATTGTTTGGTAAGATGTAAGACCAAAATATATGCTCATACTCAGTGGACTAGATAAGAAGAGTAAACAGGTCTTGCATCAATGATATCTCTGTTAGCACTCATTAAAACCTATGGTGTGGGTACTCAAAAGAATCGTCTCACTGAGACGATTCTTTTGAGTACCCACAACATAGGTTTTAGAGGTCAAATAATGATTTTAGAGCATGTAAAACGCCGATTATCTAGAGCGCTGCATATTTATTTTAACTCTTGGCGTATCAACTCGAGAAAGGATCAGTTATAGTGCCCACTCAGTGATACTGTATCCTGGTCGATGATTTCTTTGGTTGGTGAAACATCCGCTTCAAAAAATGTATCCGTTATATCACGGCGTTTCCAGTATCACTGGTCAATTTATCCCGACACCAAAGAATCATCAGTAGTGATACTTACTCCACCGTCCATAGAGCAAATGAGGAGAAGCAAGTACTACAAGTTGTAAAGTCTCTCGCATGACCTTGCAGGTGATCGAACCCGCCCCGGCCGATGAAAAACGTACTCTAACAATATAACAACATAGCTAATGCTTAACTCCTATTGCTTATTTAAACACGACTTCAAATTCGAAAGTTACCTAGACAACATTACAGACTCTTATTTTAGAAAAGCATTCACCCAATTTAGAATATCCTCTCATGAATTAGCAATAGAACGAGGTCGTCACCTACATTTACCGCGAATTAATAGAATTTGTCCAAATTGCTCAAATAACCAAATTGAAAATGAATATCATTTCCTACTAATTTGCTCAAAATATTCGGATCTTAGAACTAAATATATTAAACGATATTACTATACTTGGCCATCGTTACGAAAATTCACAAACTTACTCTCCAATAAGTCTATTAGTATTGCTAAAAATATGTCAAAATTTATTTACTATGCTAATTTGAAAAGAGTCCAGTTTTCCCCATAATTTTCTACATTGTTGAATATTTGTATGTTCTTCTGTAAAAAAATCCATGTCTTTATTTGTATTTTATGCTATAAGCATATTGTTTGTTTAACGCAATAAAAGATTTGTATTGTATTGTATTGTATAAGTAATGACGAATGTTCACGTTTCATTGTTAGAGGGTAGAAAAAAGTTTCGTAAGCGAAAGACATCAAGTATATTGATAACACTTTCCAACAAACAGCAAACATGTAGCAGACGACTTTGAAAACACATAGGCAACGCCATAGAGAAGCTCTAAAAAAGGGTATGCTTACTGAATAAAATTGAAAACATTGTCGCAAAACAAAAGAAGAAGAGATTCAACACTATGAATAAGTTCTTCTTTTGCCACAATGTTTTTGAAAATCGTCTGCTTCAAATGCGTCAATAATTTTCCGCATGTGGGAAAGGGTTAAATATACGACACCAAAACAGACAGACGACCTCTTTGACAAGGTCAAAATTTACAATACCGCTTCAAGCGGTTTTCGGCTCTGGTGTTTTTTGGTTCTCTTGTAAAATATCTTGAAACATTGCCCCAGTCTGTATATTAATCAACGATGAAATAAAAACAGTGCGCCGATGCCCCCAAAAGCAATAAATCAACTGTAACTATGCTGGAAATGTGGATTATTTTCACGGAACAAGCAACATTGATAGACGGATCAGTGTTTTATGCTGTTTTCTCTGGTTCATTGTTGCCAATAATTTAGATATACCATATGGGTCACGACACAGTAAAACCGACATTCGTGACTATATCCGACCTGTGAAGATCCAGATCATACTGCACCTCCTCGCAGGCTGATCAGAATATGCTCTGTTCGATACGTAGTTTGTCTGTCATATTAAAAGTCTGCGGAGGACCGCGTTGAACAAGTGCACGAATTGCAATTGGTTGCCATTAGGTTTATCCATTATCCTAAGAAGTCAGTTGTTTGATAAGACGGTTGTGTGAAGTACTGGTGCGCGATAGTCAGGAAACCTACAACACATGGGTAGGGTAACTGACCGCGGTAATATAACTGAACAATTCTTGAAAACGACGTAAAACCCCAATCAATCTTTCCAATATCCTTTATCATGCTTGCTGTATGCGACTTTCAAACACTTTTAAAACAACACTTTCGCTAGTTGTCGTGTACGACTTTAAACAACACTTTTAATAGCCGCTATGCACGACTTTAAAAGACAATTTCGCTAGCCACCCCCATGCATGACTTTAAAAGACACTTTCGGACAATGTAGATCAAGTCAATCTGTCATATTCGTCTAATCTTTGTATATATTGCCTACAACTCTATTTATATGCAGAGAAATCTATTCCATATCTTTGAAAGAAACTACTAAAACATAATCGTGGGGATTGTTTGTTGTGTGTGTAAGGTGTTTCCTGGATATGTTACCAATAGAGCTGGTACATCTTTCCTTATACCAGTGAGTCAGTCGTACATTTATGCCTCGTACAATTAACCCCAGAGTCCTGAGCGGCAAGCCAGTACTTCCTTTTCTCAAGTCCTCCGTTCGACACGTCAGGGGATCGAACCCACGAGCTCCCGTATCCGAGGAGGACGCTCGACCACTACAGCACTGAGGCGGATCAAAATCGTGCTAGCATGTCATCAGTTTTGAATCTTTATCTATTTCAAAAATCATTTTAAGTCCACTTCCGGAGGAAGGCTTTCTTATCGAGCCTACGACACGCATTTCTTTATTCTGTTTCAACATGTATTGTAATTAAATTGCAGCAATTACAAAATGATGCTAATGCATATTAGGTACACGTCAGTGCCAAGGTTAATTCAAACAAGAACTATATATCTTGTGGTATTTTGTCCTGCGGTATGACGCACTTGTTAACAGGACAATCACATATCAATCTGTGAATTAAGTCAGCCTGCTTTGAGACTTTTCAATATTTTTTTGAAATGTGCTAAAAGTTTATTTCTTGTGTGTGGCTATTTAGTAGATGTTGCTATTAATTCGGAAAAAAGGCCACCAATGCGATATGTATAGCAGAATATCTGTAATCCAATTAAATTGGAGCTTTCAGAACAACCAAAACCAGATTCAATCCCATGCAGTGGGTCCCACTCTGGTCAACGCCGAGGTCGAGTGGTAGGCGTTTATGATTTGTAACCGGGCGTTCAAGGTTCGTCCCCGACTAGTGGCGGTCCTCTTTGAGTGTTCTATGGCGAGGAACATTTCCTAGCATAATACCGTTTTAATTAACCCACTGATCACGAATAAGTATTCTTTCACCCTGGTATAACTTACTCAATATTTTCGTCAAATGTTTTCGATTAGGAAAATGACACAATAAGATAAGGAGTTCAAATGATACTATGTTAAGTTTTGTTATTTATTCCCAACATATACGTCTGAGAATGTATTCCTTCCGTTTAAAACATATTTCGATGTCAAACTGTTTTAAATTTGACATCTATATATATGAGTGAGAGATAAACAAGTGACAGCCGAAATTTTAAAACACTTTCCTTGTATACCATAAATAACTTATATCGACGTCTCAGATGCAGAACGCCATAACTCTGGCTTGTTTTAACGTGTAGTAACGTTAACATGGCATCGGGCCAATCATGTCCGACTCGGTAAAGGCCTTGTTCTGGTAGTTAGCGTGAAGCATATGCTGACAATAATATTCTGTCGGAAAGATCGGTTCGGACAAATTGATTGATGATTTCCGACTTTTTTTTTTTTTAGACTTGGGGGAAGGTTGATAGGGCCATATATTATTCGACCAAACCGAGGCTATTATTTTGACCGCCCGTGAACTGAAACGACACATGATTTGGTTATCCTGTCTGCTACGTCTTTGATGCATTGCCTTGTTAGATTATACTTCAACTAGCCCGAAACGTTTATCAACGTAACGCAACTCAACTCAATTTTATTCAACAAAACAGCACATTAGTGTTATTGGCTAATTGCAAGTATATTCAATTAACCCTTTCCCTCATACGGCAATTCTACAGCAGACGACTGTGAACGTATTTTGTTAAAAAAATAGAAAATCTCCATAATTGAATGGATAACCTATGACAAAATATGGAAAACATTGTGGCAAAAGGAGAAATTGCACGTTTTGTGCAATTTCTTCTTTTGTCACTATGTTTTCAAAAAGCCGTCTAGTGCAGAAGCGTCAGAAAGCGTCTATATGAGGGAAATGGTTAAATATTTGGTTCAATAATGCAGAGTTACCAATCATTTACATAATATGAAGAAGTTTATTTCAAATTTAAATTCAATAGGCCACATGACCTGTGAGAAAAACAAAATACACAAATAAACATTACAATTGACATAGCAAGTGGAGCACATTTACCAATTTACAAGTACAAAAATTCGCAAGAGGTAGCATGTTATTTCATAGACGGAGAAGGTGTTGTTCAAACGTAATATCATATCCTTATCACCACTTTATATATACATGCTTAACAGGCAATACAATTTAATATAACATAATATAATATAATACAATACAATACAATATAATACAATACAGTACAATACAATACAATTCAATACAATACAATACAATATCATATAACATAACATAATACAAAATACTATGATACTATATGTCCATTACAGGCAAGGGATATATTGACAAAAGTGTGATACAAATATGTATACACAACATACAAAGTTAATTATAAGTATGAAAGAGAAGTACATGTGCACTAATGTTGATATAACTGACAATATTTTTTTTAATATAATTTATTTAACTACTTATTACTACTACTAATAATAAGATAACTCGATTCCCACATATAAATACCGCCTTCTGCCGCAGACAACTTTTGAAAACATTTTGACAAAAGGCTGCAATTGCTCATAATGAGCAATCTCTTCTTTTGCCGCAATGTTTTCATTTATATGCAATAATTTATCTTTTGTTTAAAGAGATTTTTCTGTATTTTACGCATATATGTTCAGTGTCGTCTGCAGTAGATGTGTTGTATATATATATATATATATATATATAGGAATTGGTTAAACAAATGGTATGTGATACATTCATATTTAAAAAAAGTGTAATCTATTAGATTTTCCACTCATGGTAAAAATTACATATTCAATTTTCAACTATATTTCAAAATTTCCTTTATTTTTTTCAAAACAAAAGACACATAAATTTTAACTGACTAATTGTAAAAGTATAGTTTATATTGAAAACAACAAGAGCTAAGCACGAGCATGTGAAACTTGCCAATCACATAAACAATAACAGTTTTTATCAGTTGATGGAAAATCCTTGTTTCTAATATTTGTGCATTATTATAAGCGATGTTTCACATATTTCACGTCAATTTTAACAGGGCGAGCGAGACCGGCACACTGACATTCCAAAGTGTGTAGTACTTAGTTAAAATGGCAATGAAAGACTGGATATATGTACCGGTATTTCATTGTAATTTTCTTCGACTTTTTTAAGAAAGACTGCTTCCCTTTCGAGCATACAGCAAATCTGCAGCAAACTACTTAAAAACAACTAGACATACATACGGAAAATATCCAAATATGAAGGTACAATTATTGCATTGAGTTGAAAACATATTGACAAAAGGAGACATTGCTTATTTTAAACAATTACTCCTTTTCTGGAAATGTTGTCAATTGTCGTCTGCAGCCGATGCTTTAAAATAGTTCTGCACTGGATTTACGAACCTCATCAGATAAAGCATTTTAATTTGATTTGCGGAAGGACTTATTGCAAAAAATTGGTACTTATTTTAAGCAGTATCAAGTCTCAGTGTCTCAAAATACATATTTCATTCGTCTAGACTTTCATTCTTTATTTAAAGAAAGTGTTAACCCTGCCCCCAACACAAGTAAACCTGCTGGCGGACGTCTGATTTTGAAAACATCTATGGAATAAATGAAGGCTTATTTATTGGCTAGAAGTGAAGTCATTGTCGCAAAAACGGGAAATTTTCCCTTGTGGGTATTATCTTCCTTTGCTGAACTCTTTTCAAAATTTGCCTTACTGCGATGCTTAAAAAAACATTAAAGAGCCGTAACTCAATAAAATTATGCATTTTTAACAACTCTTTTCCACATACAGACGCTTTTTGGCGACTCTACAGCCGATGAAAACCGTGATTGTTGCAAAACGAGCAATTTCTCCTTTATTTGCAACACAGTTTTCTAACAGTTAGTATGCCTTCAGGTTTTGCTGTATGTGGGAAAGGGTTAAGTGTCTCTGAACAATGTACTCATCTTGAAGCCCATTCTATGTCCATAACACAACGATTTGAACATTGAATGGAAAAAAGTCAAAGAAGATTTTGCTTTGCATACTACAGATTGTATTTGATCACCGTCTTGCGAAAAGGGAGTCCTGTTACATTTAACCCTTTCCCTCATATAGACGCTGCAGAATTGTCGTATGAGGGAAAGGGTTAATCATTCCCAGATACATGCGGTTTTCACGGCCTCTGCAGCAGATGACTTGTGCAGACAATCTGGCGAAATGAAAATTGCTCCTGATTTTCTCGTTTTCTTGTATAAGCTTTCATTTATTGACATTTACCAACTGTTTAACCCGATTTATGTTTTAGCCATCTCCTGCAGATGTGTTGTATACATGTGAGAAAGCGTTAACTCTTTCTCACACACAAAATAAATCTGCAGCAGACGACATTGAACATATATTTGTCAAAACATGGAAACATTTATAAATGAAGGAATAATTACTGTAAAAAAGTTGAAAACATTGTGGCAAATGCGGAAAATGCTCATTATGAGCAATTTCCCCCTTTGCCACAATGTGTTCATAAGTTGTCTGCTCAAGAGGCGTCAGAACGCGTCTATATGTGGGAAAGCCTTAAGTACACTGAACACAGTTTCATCAGTATTTAAAGTATGTTATCATGTACAATGTAGTGTAAACAAAGATGTACAATCTGATATGAGAATTACATTTGTATCTAGCCACCGGTTTTACAACCATACTTATCATATATGATCCCGTTACGGATATGAAATAGGACCCCAAATCGCAAGACATGGCTAAATTGTATTTCAAACCGTACTTTTTTGAAAAGTCATCATTGACGACAGCTTTTTCATGTCATATTATAAATTCAAACAAACAACCAAATACAATAATTCTCCGTTTCGACCATATTTCTGAAAGCCCAATGCTTTGTCCAGGCTATACAAACGATTTCATGTGACGTCCGTTAGAAGTGAAAAGCCATATGTTATTTCAAAGCCAAGCCAAGTGAAAGAAATATATCCATCAATTCATTCACAAAGAATATTGATGGGTATTTGTACACTTCAGAACCTGTTTTACATTTCTGGCTTTCAGATACTAATCTAAAATATTTCAACGTTCCCTTTTTCCCGTCGTCAGAACACGGAATTGTGATTAAGAATTCCCAGAATTAGAAAGATCAAGTGAACATGAATGTATTTTTCTATTCAAATTAACACAAAACACACTTGCATGTAGATACAATCTAAAACAGGCCAACGTCAGCATTAGTAAAATAAACTGGCCATTTCCCTTTCAACACCGTTTGTAGTTTGAGAAACATGAATATTATTACTATTAGCCTATGGAAGCGTAATATAGTCATTAAAGGATTGAAATCATTTAGTGGGATTTCAAAACATATAATTTCTAACGGAAATCGCGAAACGGACAATAAGCATATTATACCAATTAACTTTTCCACTTTCAATAAATCTCAAGCCGATGACGTTGAAGACATCTACACAAAACTGTTAAAAATCTCTATACATAAACGTAAATTTAGAAAATATAGTTTAAAAACATTGTATCAAAAGGAGAAATTGCTCGTTTTTAGCTTTTTTTCTTTTTTTGGCCACAAGGTTTTCATAAAACGTCTATTGCAGATGCACCCAAATGCCTCTGCATGGGGGTAAAGTTTGAACAGCATCATGTAAAACGCCAGCGTATAGAATCAGGAGTAAGAAAAGGGGTTAAAAGAGGACAAAGTCGTCCACGTACTTTGATCTTGACAATGCCTTCCTTAACGCTTTGATTAAAAAATCTTCTCATTCACTTAACACGTATATGCCTATTAAGACATAAGCTCCGTCATGTATAAATAAAGCTGAAACATATTTTTCCGCCAATCATCGAAAAGTTATTTCCTACGCGCCACAGTTGGATCCATATACAGTTTAAAAGTCTTCTTTTTCATCGCCAGTTAATGCATTTTATAATTTAATTTACGTTTGCGAAAATGTTAAATATTATGCTAGGAAGTAGATGCACTGGGCTAACGTAGACGTTCACATGATGCGGTTACAATACGGGATCTTCTTCATTGACGTGTCCCATATATGGAGCCATTTAAAAGTCATTTATAGCCCAAGTTGCGCTAATTCTAAATGACCGTGTATGTATCACGATCGGATTTACCGTTATTTGCAATGATACTGAATAACGTGTATTAAAACACTATTAATCCTTTCCAACACATAGACACGCTTTCTGAAATCTCTGCAGAAGATGACATTTGAAAACATTGTGAGAAAATGAGAAATTGCTCTAAACGAGCAATTTCTCATTTCCCCCCAATGTTTTCACCTTTTTTTCATTTATTGAACTTTCTTTTTAAGAGATTTTCAAAACAAATATACCAAGATATTTTTTCAAAGTCGTCTGCTGCAGATTTGTTGTATGTGGACAAGGGTGAAATGCAATTCAACGAGCAATTTTACGACATTCATCAAACGGTAGAGATGAATTCTATATCACAGAAAATAAAACTGATATATTTATATTTATTTATTCAAGTCTTGTCCATGTTCAATCATATATAAGTAGATCTACATGTACTTCAAAGAATAATACAATTAAAAAAGCATATAGATCTATTATATTATCTGGAAGACGTGGTTTTATTATGTTAAATATACATGGTGATAATTATTTTGTTCGTTCTCTGTGTGATATCGTTGTATATCCTCACAAACAATAGCATACCTAAAACAAATACTATACTTCATCATACATTGATCATGTTCGTGAAATGAAGTCATTACTTGCAGGTGCTTATATAATGACGTCATTACATTCAAATATGTAAATGCAATGACGTCATTACAATCGTCATCAGGATTACATAAACTGGTTAATACCTGCAAATAATTACATCTTGACTCGTTATACTATCGACGACACTGAAATGTGTTTGATACGGGTAAACAAATCGACGGCGTAGTCGGCGATTTTCCCCCGTCAATAGGTAATGTGTATGAACTTTTGCAAATACCATGTATCCAACACTTGTTTCCAGAGAGGATTTTTTGTGGCAGTCACGATATTCCTACGTTTTGATTGGATGAAACATAAATATGGAAACAAAAATTTTTTATAAAGGAAATAATTAAATGTGATAATATGTACCCGATAAATAAATGAAAACACGTAATCTGATAGGTGATAATTTTCTTATAATCATACTTGTTGTCTATTTTTAAAATGAGTTAACAAAACTGATAAGGTTTTACTGACTAACCGGAAGTTCCAAATCCAATTTTCTATAATGATGACGTCATTCTATTATCGTAAAGCAAATGATGAATAAATACCCAAAAGGAAACCGACAGAAATGATAGGAAAGGATAGTTTGACTCTTCACAAATGTAGTTCCGTAAATTATGGAATAATTTCATTGGAAGTACTTTATGAAGGGCAAGTCGATTATTTGTTGTTATCATTATTTCATGGATTTAATATCTTGAACATATTTTAAAGTTGAATATATGCTTAACCAGATGATTGTTTTTAGATTATTTGCTTAGGACGGTAGGGATCGTAAATAACTTATAATCAAACAACTGATAGTGCTGCAAGCTAGGGGCTAACTGCAAATCACAGAGAATGATTAACCGATTACAACCCAAAATAAGTATCACCTATACTGATATAAACACCAATCATACATTGAACATGTTCATACAATGACGTAATTACAATCGTCATCATGGTGACATAAACTTGTAACTGTACATTTCGACTCGATATTCTATCTATGAAACTGACATGCGTTTGATAACACCAATCTTTAAGATTGAACATATGCTTTAGTTTATGCAGGGCTGAAAACTACTCACGCAAATTTCTTTGTCATCGATTTCATAATGAACGTGATGATCACTTTTATAGCAATCTCTCCGTAAATAAACTCTAATTACATATTCTATTTACATGTTCTGTGGTATCATTGCGGTTTGTGATGGTATCTAACGCGTTTGCAGTGCTTTTAGCATACATGTTAGCTCTTATCTTGGTATAAATGACGTTATACAATGACCACGAACAATGACGAGCGAGATCATGATGCACACAGTTAGAGTTGTAGCACCTAATGACAACGGTAGTTACTATACAGTTTAATATCGCTTTAATATATTTTTACGATAATCTTAAACGTAGAATTGTATAATTGTACAGGTCCCTTTTCTCGTATAGACTTGTACTTAACGGATTGACGATTGATTTATATGGCTGATCAAAAATAATTTGATGATTTCAAAAGTAATCAATTCACCGTCCCTTGATTCTTAGAACATACGAACGTACGTGTACTTCAAACAAATACAAACATATAGCATCACTTAGCAACTGGACATGTTCTCAATTAAAACGTAATTACTTGGAAAGTACATATTATGATGCGATGGTGTCATTCCACACACGCGAATGAACAGAATAGTTTAGCACCTTTAGAATTCGGCTGTATAATGTGATCTATCACGCAATCAGCCGACATGCAAACCGGAACCATGTGACTTCCGGGTAACAATGCTGTACAATTCTTCATTGATTTTATTGGAGCCAACAACGTCACCAATATTGCAATTATTTGACGGCAGCCATTTCAAGGCAACTGGCTACAATACCCCCTTATACTCGAATGCTCCTACAGAGCGGATCTGTTGGAATACTATGGCAACTCTTCTGGAAGAGAAATGTGTCAATAAAAACTGTTTACGCCCAAACTAGCTGTCTTTATGAAATATGGATGAAGATGAGACTATATGATACATTATTATAGAACAGAAAGAATAGCAATTGTATTGTTGATGCTATTTCACGGACACTTTAATTATACAACGCCTAGCACAAGGTTCAGGGTCCGATTAATGTATCAAGTAGTTTATGTGAATGCATAAATGAATAAAACGATGGAATTATTTTGTTGTTATTCTTGCTGTATTTTACACGGTATGCAATTTGCAATTTACCTTTTTCATGTTTGAGCTTTAGTGTTGGAAACGAAAGATGTGATTTTATGATATGCGTATTTTACTAGGATAAATTGGGTATCCTTTTAAACGAGATGGATTCGCGGTATTTGAGATTTGACATGGTCTTCACTGTCCGATTGCATGCTGAATAGACACCACCTGTAACTTATTAACTTCTGACAAAAACAGGTAATTGTAATTATTTGGATGTTATTACAATATCAATTTTAGAGAGGAATAAGAATGAATGTATATTGTTTTATGGCGCATCGACAGCTACGGTCATTTAGCGCGCATTTAAATTTTATTATTCATGTTCCCTGGGTGAACAAACCAGTACTAGGCTAGAAAATGTGCCTTGCCCAAGGGCACTCCACCATGACCGAATTGCCGCGACCGGGGATCGAACCCGGGACACCCGGTTTCGAAATCCCCGACGCTAACCACTCGACCACAGCGGATTCCGAGAGGAATAAGACATGCACTCTCCAGACGCAAACAAATGTATTGGATATAACTTTTGTCAGGTATTTTATCTTATTAACGGACCAAAAGTGTGCATCTGTAAATTAAAGTCGCAAGGAGCCCGTAATATTCCTATGTTAATCCTAAACGCAATGTCAAAGAAATGCATGTATGATTTTTGAAATCGTTGAAAGAAAAAAGAACTCACACAACTTTTTAATTTGAAATGGATGTGTTAATGTTCAAGTCGAAGTTATAAAAAAAAAGGACAAAGGCTGAGATGTTCTATTACGTTTGTGTTAGGTAAATAGAAAACTGTGCTTGTGTCGTCTCACGTGCTTGCCTGAATGATAAATGCATATACACGGATACACATCTGTCACTGTTGTGATAATATAATAACTGTAAACTCCATTATATTGCGCGTTTTTATTGAATGTTTATGTCATATTTACTATTAATTAACATCACCCGAATGTATTTAACGAATATCAAGTTCTTCATTAACCAGCAACGGCTGGTTCGGGGGCGTCTACTTTCTATTTATCTTTGCCACATCAAGTATGAAGATTGTTTTTATTCATTTTGTTTTGTTTTTTTCCTTTCTCTTATAGAGAATCTCATTTTGTAGAAAAAAACCGATTGACACCTTAACGTGTAGCACATGTCATGTGCATGGGCTTTTTTCGACTTGAACAAATAACATACGCACAATGCCTGTGTCTATTTATGTTTTATCAGAATGTCCTATTGAGGACTTGTGCCGGGTCTGTGCAGATGCAAGCTCGTAAGGGGATCCATGCTGTTCTAACAGAGGAACACATCGTAACCAACCTTGGTAACAGATCGTCTCCCGAAGCACAAATAACATTTATCTGTTATTCACGTCAGATTTACGACACACTGTAGCAGGTTGCGTACGCCGCTCTCTTCGACATATTGTAACAACTGGCGTGGGTACTTTAGATTATATTTTTTTTCTTGGAAACAGATTGTGACACCATACGGTGCAATGGTGCCAAATCTACCGTCAGTACTTAACCCAGTGTATCATGTGATGATTAAAGAAATGTTTAGGTTTTTGAATTGCCAGATATACCTCGGATAGGAGATGCGTATCGTATTGTTTATTCAATGCAAATATGGCATTCATGTCAGGTAGAATTGACCAACTGATACACAATATTCGCACAGCATTCGCTCGTTTACAAATTACAGATAAAATAAAGATACATTGAAAAATCAGCTCCTTGTTATTAGTCCCTCCGTGTACGTGCTTTTCTGTCCGTGTAAATCATAAAAGCTGCATTCTCAAAAAAGTTGAATTCTTTGAACAGTGATCTAGAGAGCAAAACTCGACTTATGTAATCCAGAGCTTTAGATACGGGGCGAATTCAATATTCTAACATCCTTGTTTTCCCCCAGGAATCCGCTGTGGTCGAGTGGTTAGTGTCGGGGATTTCGAAACCGGGTTCGATCCACAGTCGCGACACTACGGTCATGGTGGAGTGCCCTTGGGCAAAGCACATTTGCTAGCCTAGTACTGGTTTGTTTACCCAGGGATCATGAATAAGTGAACTGTCGCCGTGATATAACTGAAATAATGTTGAAAGCGGCGTAAAACCCCAATAAATAAATAAATTGTTTTACCTAACAACCCAATACTCATGTATCATTGGTAAACAAAACAAATAATCTTCCCGATGAGAAAATTTTTGAGTACGCAAAATGCAGGGTTTTTAAATCAATGATAAAAAATATATTGTGAGAAAAAGTACTGTGTATTCCTTCTTAAATGGACTTTTGTAATCGGTTGTGATTTTTATGGCGTTTGCCATTTTTTATTGACACATGAGAACGTGAGAAATAGGTGCAGAACTTGCTCTTTGCATCACACACGTAACATAAGCCGGAAGGTATGGTAAAGGCCATAGGTCTAAATATTAACCTCCGACATAGAAAAAAAGAAATATCCATTCGTAGTTGTACTTAATAAACTGTGTGTGCATATTATATGGGTTTCTAGCCCGGGAGAAATTATACAATTTACGATACATTAAACATAACACCCTTGGTCTATGTGTCAACAGCCAGTTATGCTGTTAAAGTAAATCCGTCACGCTATCTCACTTCGCTTGTGTTTCAGCGTGTATTCAAACCCTTATCCCGCTGTACGGGACGTTAAACGACATTTATGTACGACATTATGTAAGATCTTTAACAAAATGTACGACCCCCCAGGTAGCTCAGTCGGTAGCGACGCGGGCTTTCAAATCAGAGGCTGTGAGTTCGAATCCCAGGTTTGCCTACAATCTGTCCGACGTTTAAAAAAAAGTCACTCTGACAAGCGTCATTAGTCTTTCACCAAAGGGTCAACAGTCAATGTAGAAAGCAGCCAGTTGATTGGAAAATATGTTGTGTTGGCTTTCAATCCAGATGTTGTGAGTTCGAATCCGATCTCGGCCAACATTATGTCCGACGTTTGACAAAAGTCACTGTGACAAGCGTCATTAATTGGTCTTTCACCAATGGAATAACAGTCTATGTGGAAAAGCAGCCAGTTGCTGAACAATATTTGAAGTCGGTGTTAAGCCCCAATTAATCAAAACCAAATGTACGAACAATGCAGGTCAAGGCCAGTCTGTCTATGGGTGCCGTCTAATATTGGTCTATATTGTTTGTCAATGATGGTCACCTTTTTATCCAGATAGCAAAGTTATGATACTTGTCTCATGCTTTCAACAGGGTCAGTGTTAAAGAAGGAGACACGTTTCAGTCGGTCAACATATTTTTGTTTTCATTCCTGCCAGCCTTGTAACGACATAGTTTGACCATCTTGAATAAATATATAGTTAGATATTGGATTTGCGTTTATTTAATTATATAAGGTATTCTTAAACCATTTCCATATACAACAAATCTGCGACAGACGACATTGAAAACATATAGTCAAAAACATGGAATATCTCTATAAAATTAATATGTAATTACTGAAAAAGGTTTTGAGCAATTTCTCTTTTTGGCACAATGTTTTCAAAAAGCACCTGTTACGTCATAAAGCATATGTATGTGGGAATGGGTTAACAAATCCAAACATACATTTAACATGCCTGTTCTCGTTTTATCATGTTTTATGTCATATGCATACACACTTATATTACGTGTACTTTTGAAATTTGATCTCCATCAAAATCGTTTCTGCTTTTAACGGTGACTTTTCCAAGCGTAAAAAATCAATACAATTCTTACAACGTCAGTTTCAATTTGTGCTTTTAACCCTTTCCCTCATACAACAATTCTGCAGCAGACGACTTTGAACATATTTTGTCAAAAAATAGAAAATCTCTATAATTGAATGGATAACCTATGACTAAAAATGGAAAACATTGTTGCAAAAGGAGAAATTGCTCGTTTTGAGCAATTTCTTCTTTAGTGACTATGTTTTCAAAAAAGCCGTCTGCTGCAGAGGCGTCAGAAAGCGTCTATATGAAGGAAAGGGTTAACGGATGTTATGATTTCTATCAACGTAAGACTCCTGAATTAGACGGAACTGATGTTAACGTAGTTTACTGATTGTGACGTTGGAAAAGTAGCCGTTTTAATCCGAAATCGATTCCGCCTAATTGTGACGGCTATCTGTATGTACCAGGTTTGGTTTCATTGTTTTATTGTTGTATTGGGCTTTTTAAGCGGATTTCAACATTATTTCTTGTGTGACACTGACAGTACACTTATTCATGATCCCTGGGTAAACAAACCAGTACTAGGCTAAGAAATGTGCATTGTAACAGGAAGCAACACGCATCTTTCCGATAGAAAGGTTTCGAATATATGAACCCTTTCCCATTTACAACACATCTGCTGCAGACGACTTTGCAAACATCTAATCATAAAGATAGAAAATCTCTATCAATAAAATTATAATTATTGAATTGCGTTGAAATAATGGTGTCAAAAGAAGAAATTGCTTACTATAAGCAATTACTCTCTTGCCACAATGGTATCAAAAGTCTTCTGCTTCATAAGCTAGCGATTTTCATCTACCTGCAGGAGACTGACTTTGAGAACATTGTGACAAAAGGATTGCTTCAGTTGACTTTTACGCCGCTTTTAACATTATTTCTGTTATATATTACGGCGACAGTTCACTTATTCACGATCCCTAGGTGAACAAACCAGTACTAGGCTAGGATAAGTGCTTAGCCAAAGGACGCTCCGTCATGACCGTCGCGCCGCGACTTGGGATCGAAATATGGACTCCCGGTTCCAAATCCCCGACGCTAACCATTCGGGCATTTTAACAAAACAAGACATTGCTCATATATTGAGCGACTTCTCCTTTTGCCACAATGTGTTCAACCTTATTCTATTTTTATACTTTCATTTTAAGAATGTTCCATACTTTTGTCTAGATGTTTTCAAACGTCCTCTGC